>JARHVA010001291.1:260000-552500 GCA_037957365.1 Torreya grandis
TGATGCAACTCATGCAAAGGAGGGAATGATTATATTGTTATAGAAACATAATGAGTTGGAGAAGTGGCTTCACGGGGAAAGGTCTTCAATCATTAAAGAGGAAGGCTCTTGAAAGTGGAAGGCTCTCGAGGATCCTGAACGTGCCCAAACAAAGCCGACTCTCAAATCAAACTGGCAGCAGGTGGGATCATTGTAAATTTCATAGTGATTGGGTTTCCAAGGAAATGAGTATGGCTCACAAAAGGAAGGGAAAACCAAGGAAGTAGGAACCCAAAAATTGTGACGAATGGAGAGAGAAACAAGATGTCTGGAGAATCCTGCAGAAAGGAAAAGTCATGAACTATATGGAAAAGCTCCATGGGTCAAAACCGCATATCACTATAGCCTTTTTCAAAAATTGGATTGATGAAAGGGTCACATTGCATGGTATCATAGTGAACCTTACAGAGGATTTTATAGCAGAGGTTACAGGGTTGCCTACGGATGGACTTAAATTCTCCAAGCAGATAAGCATTTCGAACGAGGCCTTTTGTAAGTTCCCCAAGACAGATGTGGAAGAGCAGAAGTTGGTCAAGAATGGAGATTTCTATGAATTGGAATAGATTAAGGGGATATGGAGGGATGTCTTATGCTGTATAAGGGAGTATTTCATCCTAGACAGAAGGAGCAAGAGAGTGCATAAATTTCACTTTGTTTTCCTTAATCATTTTAGGCACAAGATAAGACTGTCTTTTCCCTTTTACCTGTGCTATTCTTTGGTCCAAAGTTTATTTACTCACAGGAAGAAGGAAACACGTCCTATCCTACATGAAGGCCTAATTCTGTTAATCGAAGGCTACTCCAAGAATAAAGCTATGGTTAAGAACCCTAACCAGGGGAAAAATAAGGAGTCTGGGAGCAGAAGGAGTGAAATTGTAAAAGGGAAAGACAAAATTGAGTTCCCTAGAACCAATAATTAGAATGTAGAAGAAGATACAGAGTGGGAGAGATTTGATGAACCTAGGGAGGAAAATTTGGAGGAAGAAGAAGGAACTGAAAGCTGGAATACAAATTCAAATGAGGATGAAGAATGTCAAGATAAGAATGAGAAAGAAGGAATCAACAAAGAGGAGGAATCTGAAAATAGTAAAGAAGAAACTGAGGAAAATTAGAAAGTGTCAGAGGAAGATATTGTCTAGGATGGCCCTGTTGAGGACCCTGTTTCAAGAAATGAAAAGGAAAATATAGTTTAGGATGACAATCAAGAAATGGACATGGAAATTCAAACTAGAACCAAAGAACAGTATCAAAGGGGCTGAGAGGATCACTTTGAAGAAGGTGGGAATAGTCCCAATAAGAATTTTGAGGAATGGAGAGAGAAGGGGCAGAACGATGGAATGCACACACCTATGAGTTGGGTTAATTGCAAAGTAGAGGCTTCTCTCCAACTTGATTCTTGGATGTGTAAGGAGATTAAGGATCTCAAAAGGAAAGTGGAAATTATGGAAGATAACTAGAAAGCTGTATGGAACAAAATTAACATCATGGAAAAATAGATAAGAGATATCCCCATCAAGCTCAAAGATTACGAGAATAACCTTCAGGAACTCATTAAGGAGAATAACAAAAATGGAGGAAGTAACGTCCAATATTTGTGTTGCATCTGTCAATATTGGAAAAAGAGAAAATAAGGAGACCAAATCCTTGGAGGGGCCTAGCAAAAGGATGAGACAAGCTCTAGAAAGAAGGCTACACAAGAGGGAGCCAAGTTGGCGGCAACTACTACTGAGGATACTACTATTGTGAAAGGTAAATAAATTGTAAAAATGATTTTAGAACTGGAAGAATAGTCTGGTTCTTCTTATTGGTTATGTTTACTGGTCCTATTCTCTGGTTTCTTTTTGTAATCTTCTATCTATGGTGCAGCCAGATCTTTGTTAAATCTGGGTTTTGACCGGTGGTCTCTCTAGTGGTTTCAGGTCCATATAAAACCTGTTTTTAGTACTTCTCTGTAGTAGTTTGGTTCTGCCTGTGGTCATTGAGGCTTTATCTTTCTTTTTTTGTACTTGGGTTTCAGGGTCCCTTCAAAACCTGATTTTACCTTAATCTAAAACATTTAGAAAATGATAGTTCATTTACTGCAAATAATTATTATGAATTATCTTTCAAATTTTGAATTTGGTGCTCCATGACATTATATTCCATACCTTCTTCATCCAATATATGACATTTATTTAAATTTGATTCCTCTTGTTAAGGCCCACTACCATAGGGACTTCTTTCCTTTTCCTAAGATTTTCTTGTAAAACTTTAATTGATTCTGTATAGGAATTCATATTATTCAAACTAGTGTAAACCAATTTTTGAATATTATGTAGAATGGAACAAATTTCAACTTTAAATCATTCCATATTATTATATATCTTTTTCTAGAAAAAATGTGTTATTCTACACAATTTTTCCATAAACATCTATATAATGTTATGGACTGTGAAAGCGTAAACTATTTCATTCCATACTAATTTTCTAGATTGGATGAATCCCTTTTGATTGGAAAAATATCTTCAACTTTGTTCCACTCATATTTATCAAAATGTTTATTAATCTTAGGACTAGGGGACCCTCTATTCAAATCATGATGAATAATATTAGGCCTGGTCTTTAGTATGCTATTTTTGTGTTATATAATTTAAGTATACTTAAATTTAATCTATAATCATTTTGGAATTTATCTGTTAAGTCCACTAGTTCATTGATTAAAAAAACCCACTCTTCATACCCAAATTAGTCTTTTAATATTTTTTCCCATGATTTAACTTTAGAATCAAGGGGGAAACATTTATTTTTTACAATTTTAATATTTTTTACTTGACTTATTAATGGCCCTGTACTCAAAATATCAATGAGAACTTCATGGATATGGAGGTATTTTGATTCTAAAATTCCTATCTTACAATTACCATTATTATCCTTATGTAACGTATTTTCATTACGGTCCTACCAAACCTCTTCCTCATTGATTTGATAATTGGAATCCTTATCACCCTTATTATAATAAGAGGGATCAACCTTATCAGGATGACTTTGTTATGTCACATTAACAACATGAATTTTTATAATAATGGTTCTATGGAATTTATTATTTAAAATATTAAATTCTTCTCATCCTTAAACTTGAGGTTCCTAAAACCCCTTTTTTTATAAAATCAAGTTCCCCTAATCCACCCTAAGAGGAGCCACTTCCAATATATAGATAAGTAGTTGAGCATCTTGTAACAATAAAAGAATCAAGGCCTGAAGTATTTGGCATTCTAATTTATTCAATTTAGCTTATGTAATATAAATTTTGAGTGAATTCAATAGAAAAAAGTAAGTATTACTAACTTTCTATGTCTAAAGTGATTAAAAATGGTGAAATGGTAAGAAAAAAAATCCCTTTGTACCTACCCTCTAACATAAGGTATTTTATGCTAAAGAGGATTACCTTGATTTATAGACCTAGTAAGGAAGTTTTAAGGATGCCATCATGAAACTCTTCAATTTTATATTTTACCCTATAGAGTTTTTTGATATACTCATCCATGTTTCTTCTATCCTTGAATTTTCTTATAGTAACAATTGACATTCCCATCAATATCAAAATATTATTCTTAGAAACTTTAGTTTTAACACCTCCAAAATTCACCAGTATATCATCCCATGATCTATAAAATTAAATGGAAAGTTAAAGGTCATGACCCTTAATTATTTACATATAGTTATTAAAGCCTCCATACCAGATGTTACATCATGTTTTCCCTATGCTGGAATTAAATAACTTGTTAGTGATTGGCATTGTAAAATATAAATAATGATATTTAGTTTATTTAAGTGGTCATAATTGGCTTGTAATTTATTTTGATCTATGAATTTGAAAGAGAAATTTATTATTATTTAATTTTACTAAGTCATATTTGAGAAAAACTTGGGCTCATAGCAGAGGCCAAAGTTCTTCAATATCCTTAAGATTTGACTTACCTCATTTATTTTCCACAATAATTTTTTTTATCATTTTTGGTGCTTATTATAAATATATTAATATGTTTTTGTTATCTATGATTTATCTCAAGGTTTTATTGGTTTTGGAATTTTCCATTGATCCATGATAATATTGTTATCTTGTCTCGATAAACCAGTTTGAAATGAATTATCATGTGACTCTTTAGGTATAACCTTTACAATTGATATATTTCTCAACTTGACATTGATTTAAGAGTTAAAATAAAGATCATATTATTAAATAATATTTGATCCACTTATAATTTTGGCTGAGATATTATGTTTCCAAGATGACCTTGGTGTTCATTGTTGTTGAAGGCAATTATTCACAATAGGCCAATTATACCTCTTGATCTATTAATGTTCCAAACTTGTGCATATTTCTAAAAAATACCTTATATATTATGTTTTGGAAAATTTAATATTTATTCTTTTTATCTTAAAGAAATACTTGGGCATAATATGCAGATCTTGTTCTTTGGTGTTGTTGTCAAAGAACTATGTGTGGCATAAAGGAATGTGAGAGGGATTTTTGAAATCCATATAGGGAGATTTTTTTAAATTATATATTCATGGAGGATCATAATAAAATATTAAGTTAATGAATCTCAAAAAGGCCAAATATTGAAATGTCAATCATGAACAAAAAGTAACCTTTTGGAAAGAAAGGAACATTAGATGGCATAAGATTTAGCATTCAAATTAAATAGTCTTAAGGTGAAGATTGATTTGAAAATACCAATGGGAAGTCCAATACATAATATGGTTATGAAAAGATAAAACAAGGTTTAATTCCTATTAAAATTATGAAAATTTTCCTTACAAGAGAAGTTAAACTTCTACATGGCAATTTATGCCTATAAATAAAAAAAATTATGAGTGAAGGAAGAAAATGTTAAATAGTGTTTTGGGAGTTAAATTTTACTTTTATGGGCTATGGTATATAATATTTAGGCATTTTCTTGGTAGAAACCATAAAGGAGTGGATCTTGCTTCTGAACAGTCAAGGATAAGGCAAGAGAATACAAGGAGCATACATCCCTAGACTATTATAGACATGTAACTATCCTATTTTTTTTTAAAGAAGCTATGTATTAAATTTATATATTAAGCATGCCTCCTATTCTCCTAATCATCATTTTCCCTACTAGATGTGAAAAACATGGGTTTTATTTCTTACTATTTTATAAGGGTTTATTGAACCCTTTGAGGATATGATTTTTGTGTGTTCATATAACACCTTAGAAGAATGACTTAATTTTTTTTTATGAATCAAACTTCCAATTTTGTCCTAAAATTTATAAATCAATTTGGATTATATTGGACACTCATCCCATTTTATATTGTGGGCCCTGTTAGATGTATATAATTGATTGGGATATTTTTGTTATGTTTAAATAATTTGATGTTATAGGATCTCTATAACCTGTTGATACTTAAACCTACCTCAATGATTTGGTTATTGATTAGCTTCTATCTTATAAAAATGTATCTTATTTTTGTAAATGGTCATATCTCCTATGTTAATTGTTTGACAAAATGCCTCTATAACATGAATGGAAATTGTTTTTCTAGACCACCTCAAGACATTGGATGTTAATTATTTGATAAAATGACATTATAACATGGATGGAAGTTGTTTACCTAAAAAACCTCAAGAAATTGGATGTTAATTGTTTGACAAAATATCTATATAACATGGCTATAAATTGTCTGACATTAGGTGTTAATTTTTTGAAAAAACTCCTCCATAAGATGGATAGAAATTGTTTGTATAAACACCTCAAGACATTGGATGTTAATTGTTTGAAAACATTCTTCAATAACATGTCTAGAAATTATTTGTCTAAACCACCTCAAGACATTGGATGCTAATTTTTTGACCAAATGCCTCTATAACATTATTGTAAATTATTTGACATTGGACATTAATTTTTTGAAACAATGATTCTATAATGTGTATGGAAAGTATTCATCTAAACACATCAAGTCATTGAATGTTAATTTTTTATCAAAATGCCTCAATAACATGGTTGGAAATTTTTGAACCAAACACCTAAAAATTTTACATGTAAATTATTTGACAAAATACTTCAATAATATGGTTAGAAATGTTAAATTTGTTTTCACCAAATTTTTCATGCTATTATATTCATTAGTAGGTAGAGACATGGTTATCCAGCTATAATGATGCATAGAAAGAATTTTCTTTATTGGTAATTTTTATTTCTTTTCTCTTGGTATAATTTGATTTTATTTGAAAATGAAAGGTAGGCATAATTGACATACTCATAATATATTGATATAGTGTGTTGGTTTATTTGCAATGATTGATTTGAAATTGTCAAAAACTTACTGTGACACATGTTTTAAATTTTCCACTTATTTTATTGTTGATTGCTATTATTGGTTGTATTTTGATAATTATTTTTGTACTATGGGTTTAATATATGAACTCTACAAGAGTGATTTTTATATGTGAATATTGTTTACCATGAATTTATTAGTTGAGTGTTATTTTCACACTTGGTACAATGGGTAAATAACATTAAGGCTATTATTTTATTTTAGGATTCCTTGATAGATTTAAGCTATTGATTTAATTATTCTATTTATTTTTTTCTTCGTATAAGAAATAGTCTAACTACTAATTTATTATATGATTATAAATTAGTTTTTGAGGTAGATATTTGATTTGAAAGTCACCACTATTGATATGCTTATATTTTATTAATTTTTATAGTAAATATTTCCATGAATAAGGAACAAAATATCATAATTTGAGTATGTATTTGGTTAGCTCTAACAAATAGGTGAAGTTATGTTTGATGCATTCAATAATTAACAATATTTGATCAATGATACTTTGGCTATTAGAATATCTTCATTTTGTAAGACTTATGTTTAGGATGATAATAAATTATATGACTCCTAATAGGATTTGGAGGTTATGTGGTGATATTTAGCTATACTTGGTTATGAAAATATCCTTTGCTTATTTTAGAGTTAATTTTGAAAGATGGAATTTCTTCTTGTTGCATTATGATTGATGTAACTTTATTATAGTAAAAGTATGACTTAAATTACTCATTGCATGGAGTTATGGTTTAAATTAAGTTTAAAATGAGGTGGATTTAATATGCCTTTTGTGTGTTATTATTTAAGCACATTATGAGTTTATATGACTCCCTAATTTTAGTAGATATTAGTGTATTAGTTAATGACTATGAAAAAAATTTATATTTACAGTGTAGAAACCTTTCTTAAATGTGTAAAGGTAATACTAAAAGTTGATTATTCATATAATTTGTAGTAATAACTTTGACATGCATGATTTATTGAGTCCTAAAATGAGTTAATTTATTGAATGGGTTTGAATGACTAATTTATATGCATATTGTAATGATTTCCTTGGTAGATTATAAAATTATGAAAGTGTTTGATAAGATTATATGGATGTCATATCATGTTACTTCTCACTTACCTAAATCCATAAGATCATTTTGTGACTATATATGAATGATAAATATTAATATTAAGTTATATTTGATTTTTTGGAGGCTTTATTACTTGCACTAATTTATCTGAAAGCTGAATTTTATATGTAAACTAGCATGTTAGAACTATTAAGACCTTCAAATGTATTTGGGTTGAGAGTTTAGCTTGAGCTGATTAATACTCTTACAATTAATTATCTAAATTTAGATTATATAGGATAATGAATGCCTAATAGTTACATGGTCTAAAAATAAAAATCATTTTGAACTATAATAAACATAACAGGTAAAATCATTGGCAAAGGTTTGCACTAAAGACTTATGTTTGATTTTAGGACACCCTCTCTATAACTTATTTTGATTGATTTATAAATTTCATATTGTTAGTTTCTTGCCTTGATGGGATGAAAATTTTTCATCTTCATGTTGACTTTTTTCACTAAAATACTTTACTACAAGTGTTAACTTTTCTTATTTGAACCATGATTCTTAGATTAATGTTGTGTGAGAATTTCTCCCATTGAATGTTAAATATATCTCAATTGGCCTACAATATGTGTCTAAATTTTTGTTATTTTATTGTTTAAGTCACTAAGTTTATATTTATTATTCCTATAACTATTGTTTTACCCATTTATCTTGATTGAAATACTTTTTGTGTACTCCATCCATGGAAATTATGTTTCATTATTGTAAAAACTAGTCACTATGAAATAATGTAATAAACTCAATGCGTACACTCTTGTGTTTTATCATTGGATAGTTGACTTTAATTATCCATGTTTTAACTGATGGTGTGTACTTTTGGATATATATATCTCATTATTCCTGACTATGGATTTTGCATGAAATAACTAAGCCTGTTAAACAAACTAACCTCTTAACCCAAGTGGTTAGAGAATCTAGCCAAAGACAAATTACATTATTAAATAACCCAAGGTAAATACAAAATTATTCTAACATCATTGAGTGCAACTCAAAATATGCACCTTTTGTGAAAACTAGGCTTGTAGGGAAACAAAAGGCTAATTTGCTAAAAATACATATTTTGAGCTCTACAGGGTCTCAAGATTTGATTATATTTGGGTTTGAAAATGGATGAAACCCTTTAAATATTAAAATAATTATTTATTAATAATAAACTACAAATAATATCAAAATCACTCATTTTCATGTCTACAACAACTAAAAAACTGGGAATAATGGACCTAGATAGAGAGGAATGGGCATACCTTGAGTTTTATGGGGTATAAATACCTCATTCATTTTTTATAGGACTTATAGAGACCATTATATATCCTAAAATAAATACATTCATTCAATAATTCAATAAATCCTTCCAAAAACACTCTTTTCATACCTAAAACATTGACACAATCAAGATAGGAAAGCATACTCAGTTGTCTCTTAGTAATTTAGACCTATAGATGCTTGTTAGAAGACTAAGGGGGATAAATGATATATTTATAAGGTTTTATACAATGTTTAAAACTAGTCTCTAATCTCCATGCATGATTTAAAATTTTCAATATATTATTTACAACTAGTATCTAATTCCAATTCATGCTTAAAACCACTTCACAACTCAATAACCCTACATGTCATCTCAGAAAGTGTAGAATATTGAGTTATTATTACAAATGGAGTTCTAATTCATTGAATTTTGCCTTAATTTTAGTTTTTATGTGTTCTTAGGCATCTTTTTAATGTTTCACATTTGATTCTAAAAATCCATTAATCTCTAAAATGTTTTTAAGAGGAGAAAACAATGTCGAGCATAGTAATTGAAGTGAAAGAGAGCATGATTCATAGTGAATTAATGACAAAGTGATCAGATTGATGGTTTAGATAGTGTTTGACTATTTAAGCATTTAACGGATGATATCGATGGTATGGACATGTTTCAAAGACCCTATGGGATGTTATGAGTGCTTAGAATGCTTATAAAAGTTAATGGAATTCAAAAAAATAGTCATATAAATGTCTAAGCTCAATTATTAATGTTGATAGATAAGGATGAATAAGTAGTTTTATGACATCATATTTCACACGTGTGAAGGTTTTAGGAGTAGTTTGATACATGGATGGATTCCCCTATGAGAGTGATCATGTGGTTAAAATTATAGGTCTAGAAATTGAGCATAGAAACATTTATAATATTGAAAATTTGGCCTCTTATATAAAGTTCATTAAGTTCCCATAATTAACCAAATTTGCATTATTGATGATATACAATGAACAGTTAAACAGATCATAGATCTAACGGTGAGCATTTAATCTAAATAGGTAAAGATCTAATAGAGAAATTGATATTATCATTAGTAATCCAATAGTGTTTATTTTTTCAATATTTCAAAATATGATCAAAAAGCACATGGGGCTGCCAAGTGGTGGAAGTTCATTAGAGTCAAATAGTCAATGTGTTCAGAAGGCATGCAAGGGTGCCAATTGTCTTAATTATGAAATAAATGATCTAAGATAAATGGTGAGTGTTACAAGGTAAATAATAGACTACTCCTAAGGACATAAATATAGTTCATTAGATATATATTTCATGAGAAATGAGATGAAGACACATGGATGATGTTTTTTCAATACACAGTGACCATTGGCTTTTGAATTTAACTAAGGAAAAACCTATGCTTAATATTTTTATAATATCTTTTGATCCAAGATGAATTTCAAGGTGATGTAGAAATAAAATTTTAATATTAGATCAAGGAACATACATATAATAATTTATAAGGTTTTAATATCTATATAGTCAAAGATATTAAGCTCCAAAGTTGACTATGTGTTTGACCATTTTTGTAAGTGACCTGAGAAGGATAATTTAGTTGTTCAAGATAGTGTCTTGATGTTTAAATATGAAATAACTATTGGAGAGTTTTTAGAATCCATTAAAAATATTTTTATGGATTCTATATGTTTGAAAAATATATCTTCAGTGTGAACAAAGGCTTATAAGCTAATTATGTTTGTTGAATGCACTGGAAAATTGAGTGACCACTTTACAAAAGTGTGTTGAAGAGTTTTAAGTATAATTAAAGAAGAAAATAAGAATGGATATGTTTTATAAGTACTATTATAAGGTATTTTATGTCATATTATTCCATTTATTTGATATACAGAGTCAAAATAGCTTGTCTATATTTTGACTATGTGCCTAGTTTGAGTTGTCATTCTGAGAGAGTTAAATTGAGTTCTTAAATCATGTATTTAAGTGTAAAAAACACATAGAGGTACAAAATAGGTGTTTTAGGGTTCACTCATGTGATATAATAATATGTATATGTGAGATACTTGAGTGTTTCCTTCAAAAAATTTAGACTATTTTATGTGTATGAGGGCCTAAATAGAAAGGAGATCTAATTGGTATGTTCAAGTGTTAAGTTGGAATTCCAAGTGGAATGGACCAATATGGGAATAATAAAGGGGTTATTTTAAATATTTTTTATGTGTTATAATATTTTTTAAATAGTTAAGGTGGTCCAATTAGTTTCAGATGTAATATGTGAGTATGAAGGCCTAGTTATTTTAGGTCTCACCAAGACCTAATGGTGGTTTGGGGATATTAAGGTAATGAAAAACCTATGAAGAGTGTGGTTATCACATGTAAAATTTATATATACCTATTTTAAGTGTGGTTAAAATATTTAAAGTGTATTTGATGACCAAGAAGGGTTAAAATAAGAGAGTGGTATAACTACAAGGTCTAATTGGACTAATTATGCTAGTTATGGGTGTGTGGATTTAAGCGAAGAAGAGAACCTTTGAAAGAGAAGGTATAGGTAAGTTTAAACCATCAAAGTGTGAAAATTATTATACATTTTTATTTTATCAATTTTATGTAGGAGGAAACATAGGTTATTAGACCTAATGAGCGTAGAAGGCATATTAAGCAAGTTAGCCCTAGAGGCAGCTTGAGAGAGATTGGAGGTAAAGAGTGCATACAAAGGTGATCATCATTTGTTGAAGAGTAAAAATAGGTGTTCAAGGTGATATATTTATCTATATTGTTGGGTGTTTGGATACCTAATAGGTTGGTTCCTCCTTGAAAGTTAAATATTTCTAAAGGTCTAGTTATTATGGGTACTCAAATAAATAAGGGCAGTAGCTCCTTGTGGGATTAGTGTCTCACTAAACTAAGGGATGGTTATTCCTTGATTAGTTGTATCTATTATAAATTATATATCCTATTTTCTATGAATGTATTTCATCTTTTCAATTTCATTGGGTTTAATTCCCTAAGAGGGTTTCCAACATATATGATGTGTTCATGTGATGTATGATCTTATTTATGCTTTGGATGTATGTGCTTTCATATTTATGTTGTTTGATAAAATTTATGTATGTTGAATGTTTAAGAGTTTGGAATTAAATTATATTAATTTTCAAAATTTATTCACCCCCCACTTAGTGATTGTACCTCTTATAATTGGTATTAGAGTAGGACCTTCTTTGAAAGTTTAACCACTTGAAGGTGATTAAAGGTAAAAAGATGGATAAGAATTTAAAAATCTTGATTTGAGATCAAAGGTCAAAAGTATTGAAGAATAGATTAGTAATTTTGAGTCTAGGAAGATTAATTTTACTTCCAATTATGATGAATATGAGATGAGGCTTGAGGAGATTAATGAAAAAATCATGAAACATAGTGAAATAATAATTCATCTTCAAACAAAGTTTAAGATATTAAGTGAAA
Source organism: Torreya grandis (assembly GCA_037957365.1). Taxonomy (NCBI): domain Eukaryota; kingdom Viridiplantae; phylum Streptophyta; class Pinopsida; order Cupressales; family Taxaceae; genus Torreya; species Torreya grandis. The sequence goes on from JARHVA010001291.1 coordinate 272,220, forward strand.
TAGTTAAAGAAGACAAGATGACCATGTATGATCTTGAAGATAAATTAAGAGTTATAAAGATAAATCTATGTTTAAAATGGGAATAATGTAGACATCTCAAGACTCAGTCAGAAAAGACAAATGCCAAGTGGAGTTCAAAGCAAGGTGAGCATGATGAGTTTAAGTCTAATCTTGATTCTATAAAGATTATTGAAGAGCAAGTATGTAGAGTCAAGGATGGCATGAATAAATAGGCTAAGAGGGATAAGGAGACCATCAAATATCTCAAAATTTAGTTAGAGACTACAAGTTCAAGTATGAGAGCTAAAGAGAATCAGAGTGTTCAATTGAAGACCAAGATAGATTCATTGAAGAATGAGTATGATCAATTTGTTTTCAAGGTAAACAAGACTAAGAAAGATAAAAATAGGTCAAATAAATACAATAAATATGAAAGCACCAGTTAAAACATGAGGAGACCTATTAGGTAACCAAATTCTATAAGGTATAAAAGTTCATTTCATGGTCACTGCTTTACATTTAATATTTTTGGTCATAAGACAAGCAACTGTAGAAGGAAGAGTAGTTGGTCAGCTAGAGGTATGGATAACGTAGTCAACTATAATTGTCATGACATGGGACATATTATTATATTTTACCCCATAATGCATTAGAAAAGACTAACCCAGGTATGGAGACCTAATATAGTTAAGCTTTAGCATAATTAACCTAAGAGACAAGATGGTATGTTTATTGAGATTCATAATATTCATCAAGCAGAAGTTATGAATGATGTTATTTGTTTTAGTTTCCATCAAGTTGGTCATATTACAAGATATTGTAAAATCAAGCTCTCAAGTCATAAGAAGGTGCATAGACATCCTAGAGTGATCAAGAAAGGTCAATCCATGATATGGAATCCTAAGGAAGTAAAAACCAAGAAAACTAATTTAGTTGAGCTAAAAGATCAAGGTGGACTACTTGCTAAATCAAAAGAGGAATTAGATATGAATAAGGTTCTAAACTTATAAAACAATGTGTCTTTTATCTAGATAGAAAAGGAGAATCAAAAGTTAGTCCAAGTCAAGCTCAAGGAAAATACTAAAGTGCCAATTGAGGGTAGTTATAAGGGATGTATGGATCTAAGAAAACATCCTGCTATTATTAAGTAAGTTTCATGCAAATAAAATTAGTTGTCAATGCCCATTGATGAGGTTCATTGTTTAGTTGAAAATGTATGTCATGAATCTTTATTGGCTTCATATGTTTTCAATCCAATCTTAGAAAAAAAGGAGAATATTGTATTAGATGAGCCTGTTGTTTCTCTTAAGCCTAAGAAAAAGAAGAATAACTATCAATATCAGATGACCAAGGAGGAGAATGAATATTAATTGTAAGAAACTCATCATTTCACATTATTCTAGGACATTGTGGGTCAGGCTATCTCTATCTAGGCTTTAGGGAGACACTTGACAAGCAATAAGAATCATGGCGAATGCCAATTGAGATTTGGTTGATGTTGAAGGACAAGAATATCATTTGAAGATATGTTTTCTTAAGGGGGAGCTAACTCAGTTAGATTGAGTGGTTTAAGAATATGTACATGATGTGAGGGGAGCATATGTGAAGATGCCTTGGTCATGATATAAGTATGAAGATGTTTTATGTAGTTTTGAATTCAAAAATATTTTTATGATGACTTGATCAAACCAATTCATGTGTTTTGACAAGTTATTGAATCTTCATGCATGAGAAAAGAGATCTTATGATTTTTATAGATAGATAAGTCTATAATCAGAGAATCCCAAGTTTATATTGGTTTATGTCAAAGAATAGATGACATGAGATGGAACTTGATATTATGGGGAGCTTTGTAAGCTCTATGAATAGTTTGTCAGGTCCAAGGATAAAAAAAATTTAAGTTTGGATTGGTGCATGTCAAAGGGGAAGAAATTTATTAATATGTTTGAAATTATGTAAGTATAATGAGAATATTAAATATTATTACAATGCACACATGATGTTGAGGAATTATTGTTGGCATGTTGAGGAAGAGACCCTTTGTATTTAATGTCAAAGAGGGAAAAAGATTAGAATGAAGGAGTTCTAATGAAGTCATTTTCAAGGTGTTTTCTATCAATGATAAAAGGGATATTATTAAGCATGGTAATTGATGCTAGGTTTTTATTGATGTCAAATATATTATTATTCATAGTAAATTAATGACAAAGTGAACAGATTGATGGTTTGGAGAGTGTTTGACTAGTTAAATATTTAATGGATGATATTGATGGTATGAACATGTTTTAGATACCCTATGGGATGTTATGAGTGCTTATAATGCTTATGAAAGTGAATGTAACTCATCATAATAGTCATATGAATGTCTAATCTCAAGTAGTAATCTTGATAGATAAGGTTGAGTAAGTAGTTTGATGACATCATATTTCACACATATGAAGGTTTTATGAGTAGTTTGATACATAAATGGATTACCCTATGAGAAGTGATTATGTGGTTCAAATTTTAGGTCTAGACATTGAGTTTAGAAAAATTTCTAACAATGCAAAGTTGGCCTCTGAGATAGAGTTCACTAAGTTCCCATACATAGCCAAATTTGCATTATCGATGATCTATGCTGAGTATTTAAATTGATCACATATCTAATGGTGAGTGTTTAATCTAGCTAGATAATGATATAATAGAGAAAATTATCTTATGATTAGTTATATAATATTTCATATATAGTCAATATGTCAAAGGATTCTCAGAAACCACGTGGGGCTACCAAGTGGTGAAAGTTCATTGGAGTTCAATAGTCAATATGTTCAGAAGGCACGTGAGGGTACCAAATGTCTTCATCATAGAATAAAGGATATAAAATCAATGGTGAAAATTGTAAGGTAAATACTAGGTTACTCCAAAGGAGATAAATGGAGTGTCTTTTATCTAACTTTTAGGAGAAATGAGATGAAGACACATGGCTAATGTTTTTGTAATACATAGTGACTGTTGGATTTTGAATTTAACAAAGGAAAAATATGTTCTTATTATTTTTATAATATACTTTGATATAGGTATAATTTTAAGGTGATTTAAAAATAAAATTTGAATTGGACTTCAAGTTGCATCTAGAGAAGCAAGTTAGAATGTTAGAATGTCTATACAATCAAAGATATTAAGCTCCAAAGTTTACTATGTTTGACCATGATCTGTAAGTGACCCAACAAGGATAGTTGAGTTATTCTTGATAGTGTCTTGATGTTTCAAGATGAAATAACTATTGGAGATTTTTTTATACTCCATTTAGACTATCTGTATGGATTTTTTAGCTTTGACCAATCCATATTCAATGTGAAAAAAGTCTTATAATTTGATTATTTTGTTGAATGAACTAGAAGATTGAGTGACAACTTTGTAGAAGTGTATTGAAAGACTTTTGAGTAAAATTAAAGAATAAAATGTGAATTTATATGTTATATAGGTATCTAAGGCTTATGAGTAGGTATTGGATGTCATAGTACTCCCCTAATCAGATATAAAGAGTCAAAATAACTTGATTATATTTTGACTATGTGTGACTAGTCTGAGTGGTCATTCTGAAAGAGTTGACTTGAGTTATTAAAGCCTATGTTTAAGTTTCTAAGGAACATATAGGTGTAAAATAGGTGTTTAAGGGTTCACCCATTATGTATTTTTGAAATAATTGATTGTTTACATTATAAGTTTGAGATTATGTTTTCTATTAATGAAGGCCTAAAGAGCAAGGAAACCTAATTGGTAGGTTCAAGTGTTGAGATGGTGTTATAGGTGGCATCAAACTATATTGGAGTAATAAATGTGATATTATAAATAGGTTTGATGTGTTTGAAGCGTTGGTAAATAATTAAGGTGGTCCAAGTAGTCTCATATGTAACATGTGAGTATGAAGGCCTAATTATTCTATGTCTCACCAAGACCTAATGGTGATTTGGGGATAATAAGATAATGACCAACCTATGAAGAGTATGGCCTCACATGTAACATGTGTATAGACATATGTTAAATTTTATTTAAATATGTAAATCATCTTGCCTGACCAAGATGGGTCAAAGGAATAGAGTGGTAAGATAATTAATTGGTCAAGTAGTAATGGTATATTTTGAGCACATCATCCAAATATTACCCTCAAGGTAATGGGTTGGATAAGTCTACTAATAATAACATAATCATGATCATCAAAAGGACTTTGGAGAGCAACCAAAGAGCTTGACATACTAATTTGAAGACAACCTTATGGGCTGATAGGATCACACCGAAAAGGTCAAATAGTAACTCTCCTTTTGTTTTTGTTTATGAAAGGGAAGCTAGACTATCCATATCCAAAGAGTTACTTCCTTAGATCTGGCATATTAGTTAGAATTGCTTGACAACACTCAAATGGAGGTGAGGTAGACATAATTGATTGAGTTGTAGGAGACTAGAGATAATGCTCACAAAGCCATGGAGCATCAATAGGGGCTAATGAATAAATCCTTTGATAATAAAGAAACTCTAAGTGTTTTCCAAGAGGGTGATATAGTAATAAAGTGGGATGAAGATAGAGAAAAGCATGCGAGACACACCAAGTTTGACACTTTGTGGAGTGGGCCATACATCATCATCAAGTGCAAACAAAATAACTCCTTCTAATTGGAAAGAATGGATGGGAAGGAGTTAGCTACCCTTGTAAATTGGATTGATTTGAAGTCCTGTTACTCATGATATTTAGGTTATTCATGTACATAAGTAGGTGTGTGGTGTGTGTTGAATAAGTGATTATGCACATTTGCTTATTACCTTCTTGTTTGGTTTGTTTATTTTGAGTCTTTGTTATGTGGTGTTCCTTAAATGCTTTGATCATAGTGTGGTTATTGTCCTTGTGTGGTGTGGTGTGTTTAGGTTGTCTTCAGCTTGATCTAGTTTGTTCCAAATCTTCTCTACCAAGACTCCATCACCCAATGGTTGAATAAAGGCCACTAGTCTCATAGCTTAGTAGGCAGGCTACCCCAAAAAGTCACCAAGAATGTTATCAAAATATGACAACATTTTGGCATGTATGATCCAAGTTATTTTCATGTTATCCTTCTTCTAGAAGTTTCTATAGGTTTACATAGATTATCTATTCCCTTGCATTACTAATTCATGAGTTTAAACCCATTTCTAGTCACCTTAGAGAAAGTAAGGTTTCTTAGCATAAATTAAGTTTTTTTGGGATGTTAAGGTTTATATTGTGGCCAATGGGGATCTTTTCAAAGCTTATTTCTTACATAGGTTGTCAAAGGGGGTGAATTAGAGTCCATATAAGGTCTTGGTAAAATGATATGTCAACTCCACGAGGTCATCTAGTTTCACTACCTCTCTCTACACTTGAAATTGCTTCTTAAGGGTTCTAAAGTCATTTCCAATATGAATTTGAAGTGTGGTACTTTTAAATCATTAAAATAGGTTTGATAATTTTCCTAATGTCAGAGCGAGTCAAAGAATAGTAATACCTTGCAGGTTCAATGTTTAAAGAAGGAGAAATTAAGCTAAAAGGGGCATCTATGATCATTTGTACAATCATCTTCAAGAGTGAGCATATAAAAAGTGACTATCCACCTTATTTAGGTATTTTTAACATTTAGAGAGGTTTCAAAAATTCAAAAATGAAAAAATACTTAGTTTCCACTTCATCAGGTCCTTTAGAAGCTTTACAAGGGTCATGTGTGAATGTTTGGTTTGTACATAATATAGAGAGATGGATCCTGATATCTTCACTAGATATGGGGGCCCAAATGGGATTGAGATTCATGGCATTAGTATTTGGGTTAGGCTCCTATTATTTATGAATAAATACTGATAAAGTTAACTTCTTGGAGAAGGCTATAAACCCCACCACCTTGATTTCTAGGGAATCTTATTGCAAATATGAATTCGTTGTTATAGAGTAAATGTTGTATGAGATTACAAAGGGTCTTATAGGTCATATATTTTCATCATTCCAACTCATATAGTTTATAAAAATGTAAGAGAACTCCATGTTTCTTCATGTTACAAGTTAACCTCATTGGGTGGAGCCTTCAATGTGACCAGTGAACAATTTTAGACTCTCTATGGTCTTGGAATAGGAACACACCTCCCACATAACCCCAAATAAGGTTTCAATATGGTTTCATGATTATATGTTCCCTAATGACTCAATGGTCATGGGAAGAATGCACCTATAGTTAACCTTTTGAAAAACTTGTGAATGATACATGCAGAAGATGGACTAAACTCACTATTGAATAGTTTAAAGCATTAGTTAAGAATGAAACTAGTTTCAAGATTAAGTGTCTAAGATATGATCAAGGAGGAAAATTCATTTCAAAACAATTTATTAAGTTTTTGAAGACCATGGAATAAATAGACATTATTTAGCAGCCATAACTCCACAACAAAATGGAGTAGTTGAGCAGAGAAACAAAATAGTTCAGGAGATGGCGAGGACAATGCTAAATGAATCAAAGATACCAGGTAGATATTGGAGAGAGGTAGTTTCTAAAATAGTGAATATTTATAATATATCATTATTGAGAGTCAATAGAGATAAGACTCCTTATGAGCTATGGAAAGACAAACCAGCAATAGTTGATTATTTTAGAGTTTTTGATAGGAGATGCTTCATAAAAAAAACTGATGAAAAACTTGGAAAGTTTGAATCCAAAGTAGATGAAGGTATATTTATTGGTTATTATTTCATAGTTAAAGATTATAAATGTTATTATAAAAATTTAAGGAGGAAAATTCATGTCAAAATAATTTATTAAGTTTTTGAAGACCATGGAATAAAGAGACATTATTTAGCAGCCATAACTCCACAACAAAATGGAGTAGTTGAGCAGAGAAACAAAATAGTTTAGGAGATGGCAAGGACAATGCTAAATGAATCAAAGATACTAGGTAAATATTGGAGAGAGGTAGTTTTTGAAATAGTGAATATTTATAATATATCATTATTGAGAGTCAATAGGGATAAGACTCCTTATGAGCTATGGAAAGACAAACCAACAATAGTTGATTATTTTAGAGTTTTTGACTGGAGATGATTCATAAAGAAAACTAATGAAAAACATGGAAAGTTTGAATCCAAAGTAGATGAAGGTATATTTATTGGTTATCATTTCATAATTAAAGCTTATAAATGTTATAATTAAAAAACCAAGAAAATGGTGCCTAAAAAAAACTCTACTACATTATTACTAATGTGTAGAGCTCAAAAAACTCTCACTTTTAAAAAATAGTGCCTAAAAAAGATTTATTAGTTGAAAGTTATGTGAGTTTGAATGTTTATTTGTTGTATTACTAATTCTCCACTTTACATTAATTTTGAGTGTGGAAAATTTTTGGCATACTTTTGTGAGGAAAATTTAATCTCCCTTGCATTGGTTGTGACTATGGGCTTAAATTCCCATGTGACCAAGGGCTAAGGCCTAGGATAAGTGATTAGATAGGGCTTAGATTTTGATAGAAAGAGCTCCACAAACTAGTCTCTAATCTAATCAGTGCTTGGAAAATCAAATGTAAATTTATTTCAAGCTTCTAGGAGGAGAAAATGAAGAAAATATATTCACATACACCATTTGCACATGTATAATGAAGAAAATATAATCCAAATCTTTGTATTGATCACCAATTCATCATTGGATAATTGTAGTCAAAGTATATTACATTCAATTTCCCAAACATTCACCTTGATGATGGTAGGGAGGATTAGAGGGGGAAAAAAATAAAATAAAATGCAAACCATGAAAGCTTGATTGACCATAATCTCTTATGGGAGAGAAAATAGCCAAACATTTGAGCATAAAATGAAATAAATATATAAAAGTTGGGGATTTCCCATGGAGTATTTTCCATCCAAAATGCTTAGCTATTTCCATCAATGTTGCAATCACAACTTACAGCCCTAATGTTTTCCATTTTTACTATTTATAAGCCTAGGTATAAGGTCTAATTGGACTAATCATGCTAGTTATGGATGTGTGGATTCAAGTGGAAAAGAGAACCTTTGAAAGAAAAGGTATAGCTTAGATAGGACCACTAGAGTGTGAAAAATGTTATACATGTTTATCTAATCATGTTTATGTTAGAGGACACATAGGTCATTGAATCTAATGAGCCTAGAAGAGGAAATTTAAACAAGTTAGCCTTAGAGGTATCTTGAGAGAGATTGGAGGGGAAGAATATAGACAAATATGATAATCATCAATTGAAGAGTAAAAAAAGTGTTCAAAGTGATCTATTTAGGTAGATGAGTGGGTGCTTGGTTGCCTAGGAGGTTGGTTCTTCATTGCAAGGTAAAGCTTGTTAAAGGTATAGTTATGGGTTCTCAATTATATAGGGGCACTAGCCCCTTCTGGGATTGGTGTCTCACTAAACTAAGGGATGGGTGTTCCCTGATCAGTTGGTTCTAGTCTAAATTTTGGATCTTATTTTATAGGATTGTAGTCCATCTTTTAAGGTTTAGTGGGTTTTATCCCCTAAGAAGGTTTCCCACATATATGATGTGTTCATGTGATGTATGTTCTTATGTATGCTTTGGTTGTATTTGATTGCATGTTTATTTTTCTTAAAAAAATTGATGTATAATGAATGTTTATGAGTTGGGAATTTAATTAGATTATCTTGCATCATTGATCTACCCTCCCTCAGTGATTGTGCCTCTAAAAAACCAAACTATAGGGGTTTTATAGGGATTTAGAGGCAATGGACTTCTTAATTATTATTCATAAATATCTACCCATAAAACTTAGAACTATTGATAAAAATTTGTATCTCATAGGGGTGACATTAAACCCCTAAAATAATTGTTTATGTTGTCTCTTCTCCTCCATGGATCAATATCATGAAACTGACCTTTCTTCTATTGCCAATGACCTAATGGAAACCTTGAGTGAATTTTTTCCTTTTTGGACTTGTATCTTATACTTGATCATGGTTTTTTCACTAAAACGGTTATAGGAGGTTGTGTTATGTATTTGAAACCTTATTTTATGATGTGTTTGGCTACTAAATTCTCTATTTCATAATGGAAAACTTGTATAGTCACTTTTTCACTAATAAAGTTATCCCTTTGAAATAAATGCCCACTTTTAACTATGCACCATATTTCCAAAATGTCTTTATTAACCTACAACATGAGATTATAAGTCACAAAGAACCTTATTTACCTTTCTTTCCTACATTATGTTATGTTTCGATATTAGACACTGAAATAAATATTCTCAAATGTAAGTTATAAATTAGATAAAGATGAAATGACATCTTGGCCAAGTGTATTAGAAGAAATAAGGTGCCATATGATATTTATAAAATTACATGTGGCCTAAAATGACCTTATTTAACTCCCGTAGTGGTGTTTGCTTTTAACACTTGATATTACTCAAAGGAGTTACTTTGTAACATTACAACAAGTAATATAAAAAAAATAACATGAAACCTTAAACTCCACAAAAATACCTTAAACACTACTAAAACTTACATAGATTACCATTTGAAAATTTAGACAACTCAAAAAATTGTTTAGCATACCATGATAAAGGTTTAATAAATTATCCAACATATTTGGTGACCTCTAAGGATGGTTTACCTATTAAACATATAGACTCATAGCCTTAAAAGTTTTTTGGGATATGTAATGACCTTGAAAACTGATTGCAAGTCTTTATAAGAAATTGAGTCAACTTAAGATACCTTCAAGACACACACACTATGCCAAGGGGCGTTTAGGGAAAAGAGAGAAGAAAATAACTAGGAAAACATTATGCTAAAATCACTTGGAGAAAGCAAAAACTAGATTACTATGTATAATACCATAAAAGGCCTACTCCACCTAGATCAAAAGGAAAACTATTAAAATATTCTTAACTCTATATGATTAAATTCACAATTTATAAATGGATTCTATTAAAATATTTCATGTGAAGTGAGAGGTATGATTTACCTCTTGAGATGTTGGCATGTTCATGATCTTCTTGATTTGCAATCAAGCCTATCTCTTTCATTTCTTTACCTATGGACTTAAACTCAATTTAAACATAATATCATAACTTTTCCAACATTGATTTTTTGATAAAAATAATGTAATTTCTATCTTTCTCAAAGGTTGATCCTAATCAATCATGACAAATTGAGTCAACTCTCTTTATAAGTCAACTAGTGTATTCTAATTTGTGTTAGCATTATAAACTTTAGGAGATGTAAATCAACCAATGGCCTTAAATTTTGTAATTAAATCATAGTGTTGTTTTCCTAACTTGTTATGATCATCATAGTTTCCATTTGAGAGGGAAACAACCTATATGACACCCTCATTTTTATCCTCATGAGCTATAGGCCTATTAATATCTCCAAATTATTTGAAAATGTCAAATTATTAGTACCACATGACATCAAAACCTTATTGAACCCCACTTTGAGATTATTAAGGTTCACTAAGAATCACTACATCTTATTTTATGTCTTTACTTAGTTCATGTTTAAGACTATTACCTTGTGAAACCATTACTATAATTTTATCTTATTCTTCTTCTATGATGAATGAAAGGTTATTTTTCCAACACAACTAATGTTCATACCCCTGAATGCATTATTGACTAGGAAGGACTTAATTTTCTATATCTAGATGATCCTTCTCTTCTTGTTTGCTTGATACATCTTGAGAAATGTTCAATTTAATTTATACTATAGCCACCACTTGAACATATTAATCATATACTTATTGAGGTTTATTTACAACTCAACTAAAAATTTAAACCCTTCATCATGTTCACTTGAATGCTGCTCATCTCATCTTCATAAAATAGTTCCTCTAATGCAAAGGGAAATGGCGAGAAGGCAAGGGGTTATAATTGGTGGAGTAGGGATATAATAATCACTAACAAATGGAAAATGAGTCATTAAATGATCCCATTCACTTTAATTCAATATGATATGTTCTCCTCAAAAAAAGGAGATGGTTGGAGGGCAAAATGGCTCATTTGATAGAGTAGAATGAATATGATCATGAGCTGGTTTGGGGTTTGAAGGAGTACTATTATAAATTTGAAATTTAAGGATAATGGAATCATTTAGGAACTCTTGGAGAAGAGGACAAGATGATTTTTCTAAAATTTATTTATTCTCCTCTTTCTATTTAGCAATCATCTTATCAAATTCTGATATACCTTCATCCTTATGAACGATTCCAACATAAGGAGTGGATGAAGGGCTTAAGAAACATGGAAATTTTCTTAGTTTGGATTCTACGAATTTATACCTCTATTAGTTTTGGATTGTAATATGAGAATTTAGTGAGAATATTGGAAATTTATTTGGTTGATGAATTTGAGGAACTTGAGAAAGAAATTTTCAAAAATTATGATCTTATTGATCAATTGTTGCAAGCTTCACCTTGATATCACTAGTAATTTACAATAGACTAAGATTAATAAAAGTTTTAATTGGAGAAAAATGGGGTATATAGGACAAATTGCATGCTTGGAAAGGTTGGTATGAATTTTTGGAATCTTGGTAAGTATTTTGAGGAATAAAGGAAGGATAACATCCTTGAAGGTAAGGCTAGTTATATGCATAATTAGATCCATATAATGGGAAAGTGGGATAATTATAGGGCTGGTATGACTTTTCATATTTTTTATATGGATCAATAACATGGACCAATATGAAACCTACTTATATCTCATCCATGAAATTTCATGTAGAAAGCAAAAATAAAGGGTAATTATTGGAAAGAATGTCTAGGATAATAAAATGAGTTAAATGAACTTAGAGTCACCACTTATGATTGTATAAATTCCTTTAAATGATGATAAATTTAAATAAAACACCAAAAAAAATTTAATAGATGAGCTACTTTGAGTACTTATCCCATTAGGTGTGATAAAAATTGTTATCACTTCGAGTTTCACCCTTTGAGGAGGTGTTTTAGGTATCCTCACTAAATTGACACAATGGGAGCTCTCTAAGGATGTGGGTTTCCTATTAATAAATATAACCCCTAGAGAGGGTTGGATCCCTTGATGTTACACCTATATTATCTCTACACCTACTCAAATTACAAGGAAAAGGGAAAGATAAAACTAAAAAAATGGAAAAAGTGGTGATGAACCAAATTATAGGTCTCCTCCCAATTTCTATGAGTTATTAACAAAGATAATATAAATTTTAATCTAATCACACAACTTAAAATAATATTTCTAGCATAAGTGTTTCAATATGGAGGTTATAACTAATACATCAATTAAGAGGGATAATGAAGAGGCCTAAAATGAGACACCAGTGAGGGTTTTCCAAACTTAACATTTGAAAAACTACATTACACACACCATGTGACCTATAATATGGTAATTTACTCATAAATAGGAAAGAATGAATGGGTTGAATGCAAGGATATTGAATATCATCATGATCATTCATCAATAACTCATCATGAACTCACTAAATGTGAGATGAAGAAGGTAAAAAATATTTTTTATTCACTTAAAAATAAATAAAAATTATCTATTATAGTATGTATTCTCCATAATAACATTGAGGGATCCCTTTTACAATGTATTTAATAGGAGTATATATATAAGAATGAGAAGTAAGAAGAAAGAGAATGGGAGGTGAGAGAAAATGTACTTAATGTTGGTCATCAATGATACCACATGTATCCTCATGTAAATCATAAATAAAAAACTAAATTTAGGCCATAATCCACCTCCAACACATGGTTCTTGTAAGCTTCCACTCTTTGGGAGGAGTTAAACTTTTTCATTCATTGTTCCTCATGGCCATGCTCAGTCATTATTCCCATGTGGAATATAAAAGGTTTTGTATTAGATTTTAAGGATTTATAAATGTAGGTAAAATTTATTTATGGAGTAATAATGTCCCTAAATTCCCTTTATACATGCAACCTCACTTATGTTTGCAACTTGTCACATGATTTCATCCATTCTTAACACTTTTTGACACATGGATATGCCTATTTTGAACTCATAAATAATGTTAAAGGTATAAAATGTGTTTAAAACCATGATATAGGTCTAATTAGACCTAAAAATTTATGTCTTTTGGATTTATTTCTTGTCATATACCTATAATTCCTCATTTTGGTTTAAAACCTCTTAAGAAAACATTGTTTTGGCTTATCTAATGGCCTTAGCTAACCATGCCAATAACCCAAGGAATTATAGGGAATAATAATGGATTTTTTATGGTTTAAATATGATTTTATATATTTTTATAGCCTCATATTGTCATTTAAACCTCATTGGAGTCTGTGTCACCCTTGATTCCATGCAAATAAGCTCAAGAACCTTGATTTTCTTCATGGTATAAACATATATTTTAGATTTTTATCAATTATCATGAATATAATTAATTTATAAAAATTTAAAATTATTTAGGACATAAAAATATAACTCCATGTAAATTTTAAATAGGTTTAATTTAGTATAACTTAAAATGTGTACATTTTGTGAAGATTAGGATTATAGAGCAACAAGTAGGCTAGTTTGCTAGAAAACATATTTTGATCTCCAAATGGTCTCAAGAGATGATTATTTTTAGTTTTGAACCTATATGAACCCATATAACTATAAAAATAATTATTTTGTCATTATAAATCACAAAAATATTTAAAATGATCATTTTCAGGTCTGTAATAACATAGAAATCAAGATCAATAGACCTAGAGAGAGAAATGGCTATAAATTTAGTTTTATAGGGTATAAATAACTCATTAATATTTTTATATGACATATACATATTTATTAAATTCACTATATTAATTTAATTAATTAAGTAAACCTTCTATAAACACTCTTTTCAGTCATGTAGTGTTGTCACATTCAAGCTAAGCATGCATTCTCAATTGTGTCTTGGTAATTTGGACCTTAAAATAATTGTTAGAATAGTAAGATGGATTGATGAGATATTTATAAAATTAAATAAAGTGTTTAAAAATAGTCTCTAATCACCTTTCATGCTTGAAAACACTTCACAACTCAACAACCTTGCTTGTAATCTCAAAAATATTTAAACAGTGAGATTTGCATGCCAAAGAAAGTCTAATACATGGAATTTTATCTTAGTTTTAGTGTTTTATGGGTTATTATTCATATTTTAATGTTTAAAATTTATTTATAAACATCCATTGAGATCCAAAATGCCGTTAAGAGGAGAAAATTGAGTTTTTGGGTTTTTTTAGGGTTTTAAATGAAGAAAACTTCTTAATATTTATTCATAAATCTCTATCCCTCATAATCATAATTATTTCCACAAATTTTTAGTTCATATGGGTGAAATTTAACCTATAATATCACTAGTATTATTATCTCTTCTCTTCCATGAACTAATATCATGAAACTAACCTTTTTTCTCTTTCTAATGGCCCAATAGAGACATTGAGTGATTTTTTACCTTTTTTGGACTTGTACCTTCTACCAAAGCATGGTGTCATGCCCATTTTTTTCCTTTATAAATAATAATGATACAGTGAAAACAAAAATATTTAATAAAAAACATAATCAAATACAAGAGTTTATGTTAATCATAACACTCAAGAAATCCATGTCACTGCCACCATTCCATAATCAGAGCATGCCATAAATATGAAGGCCATAATCTTGATTCATTTGAACATCACTAAAAATTCTCTATTAATACCAAATATATATATACTTATGGCATTGAGATAACCATTAATTTAAACCTACTTTAAATCTAAAATATCCAACATCCACATGGCTACTTAAATGGCCTCCAAGGCCATACAAGTTATTCCTTGAGCTCTTAGAGAATTTTTTTATAGGTTAGACCCTACTAATTATCTAAATCTAAAACATAGAGATATCTTTAAAACTAAAAATACAAGAAGGTAAAATATACATGCCTACATTATTACTATGAAGTCTATAAATAATCAAAAGCTTTGTTTAGATCAAAGAACATGATTTTAAACCAATAAAATCATTAGTTTAGTCAATTTATCAAATTAAAATAAAGTTATTTTTCTCAAGACAATTTATCTAAAGGAATGTATTGCTAAAAACCATGCCTAAGATATATTCTTAATGAAAATTCATCAGTTTTATAAATGCCCTAGGTATTGAGAAGGCATAAAATAGGTATCAACTCAACCGTAAAACCCTAAGAGATTTTTCATTTACATAATTAATTCCTCCCAAGGGTATAAATATAAATGATCATAATATGGCATGACTCAATTTTCCAAAATAGTTAAATATAAAGACACCATAAGTCTTTACTCATTGTTGGCATAATAATACCAAAAAACATCAATATTTAATTCATTTTAACAAGTTGAATTGTTAATCCCAATGAAAATATCATAGTTATTTATCTAATTTCCACTAATTTTTAATGGTTTTAATTCCATTAATTCTTATTATTTAGATAAACATAGATTAATAATGATTAATGGACCAGTTACTCATGTCAAGGATATAAACAAGGAAATCAATCTATTTATTTATTTCAAAGTGCCTCAAAGGATAAATAATTTTATATATACATGAATCTTCCCAAGATCCTATAAATCAAGCATATGTATTATTACATAGTTACAATACCATCCAAACTATATCTTTTGTAAGAATAATTCAAGAAGGCTAGCTACTAAAGTATTATTGATAACACAAAAATCATCCTTATAATTACAAATAAAGAGACAAATCTTAAGGTTTTTGAGGTATGTTATAATTTTTTGTGTTGTGTCATTGATTTTTTCATTGTTGTCAAAGTTAATATAGATGTAATTAATTTCAAGGTCAAAGCTGAAGCCATGCATGGTGAAGTAATATGTGATAAAGAAGTCTTGTTATAATAAAAAATTTAAAGGCAACCTATTGTATCTGTATTGAGAGATAATTTTAAGGTAACATATTAATTATTTTGAGTTTGATGACATGTCAAGGTAAAGATCAAGATACAATGTAAGGAGATTTTTTAGCACTAGACTTGAAGAGCATTATCATATCATGAGCATGTGTGTGAAGATGGTGGTATATTAAGATGGATACACATAGGTATGAGTATATATTTAATAATTACCAATAATGATTATGAACTATTAAAAAACTCAAAAAATTTCAAGGTAAATATTTAGGGGTATGGTCTTAATCCTAAGCATGCAACTAGACTAGTCATTTACTCTACCTAACCTAATGAGGATACTTGATGTGGTATAAAGAATGAAAATAATTGGAATATAATGTGATAAGATTTTTTACACTATTTAAACATGTTTATAATTTATATAATATTTTAGAGGTGGTTTCTAGGTTAGTTATTGGCTTAGGCTTTGCTTAAAGAGACCTAGTGAGAAGACACAGGCTTGGTAACATGATGAGGTGAGAAGTTAAGGCTTGTAATAATAATATTATTAGTGTATGAGAAAGTTATGAGGTTATATGAAATTATATTATAGGTTTTAGATCATTAAAATAGGTTTGAAGTTGTGTTAAAGGTCTAAATATGGCTTACAAGTTTCAACCTAGTATGTAAAGAAACCTAGTGTGGCCTAATGAAGGGTCAAGATCAATTTCCAATGTGCCAAAAATAATGAGAGATTTTTTATAGTTTTTAGAGGTTATATAAAGTTTTTTTACCAAGTTTTAGGTCAAATTATAAATTACAAATAATGAAATGTGGTCTTGAGGTTTTTTATGTGTATAGAATAAGGTATAACAACCCTGAGAAGAAATTTATTATGTCCATTAGCATTTTTAAAAATTTAATGAGACCATAATAAGTTTGTGGAATTTTTTTAAGGTTAATCACTAAAATTTACTTGAATTGTTTTTGAATTTTATGGGAAATAGTTTATGAATGATTGCTAAGAATGGAAACTAGTTTTTAGTGCATTAAAACCCTAACTATGACCTGATATGAAAGATCTTATTGTAAATGTATCATAATAGTTTTTTTTACATATTTTTATTATTTTATGTTGTATAAAACTCTCCTAATTACCTCAAAATGGAATTATTTTTTATAAGAGTGAGTGAAAGCTATAATAACTCCCTTGTTTCTTTGATTTTTGATGTAGCATGTAGGGTTCACTAGGTTAAAGCATGAAAAATATTGAGGGATGATGTGTGAAACTTTTATTTTATGTTCATATAGATTTTTTATCAGGTTATAGACTTAAAATATGCTAACCTGATCAAGGAATTTGGCCTATCACTAAATGGGCCTAATGAGGAAGAGAATGAGAAAACAAGGTAGAAGTGGGAATGAGATTAGGGATGGGTTAAAGTGGATTAGGGATGGATCCAAATGCATGGGGTTATTTTTAAATACATATATAAAATATCCATTTTGAATATAATATTTTTATATTATCATATACAATAAAAAAAAGTTACTCTCAAAGTGACCTATCTAACACAGTGGGGTCTGTGTAAGGTAAAGACATGAGAATGGTCTGTAAGACCAATATTGATATTTAACCTTGTAATATATATTTATTAAATATGTTATATATGTTATAAATTATAATATATACCCATTTTAATTTTGATAAAAGTGTTCACATATGTGTTCTAATTTTTGGTTTTCATGACTATATTTCGAAGCATTTAAGATTTTTTTTTAGTTTTAGTGAGAATGATGTTCTTGAGTCATTATGAAAAGAGTTTAAGAATAAAATAAAAATTAATTTCTTATATGTTTCTTATAGTTTCATTTTAATTTATTTGTATTAATGAGAAACTCCTATGAAGGTGTGAAAATTCAAAGGTTCTTGACTAGGTTTTGAAGCTTGTTTGCAATTTTGAGTGAGCATATGGAAATGATCAGTTTGAGGTATTTTTTCATATGTGGTGAAGTATAATGTAAATGGTGATTACCTAAAGGTCATTTAAGTTATATAAATATTATTTTTTTATGGTTATGTGGTAAAATTTAATTTAATCTTGAGATATTCAAATCAGACTTTCTAGTAATGAGAAGGCCTAATTGTGAGTAAACCTAATAATGTGGTTCAAGGAGTGAAATGAGATAAATTTTGTTGGGAACATAAGTTTATATTATAATGGGTATAATTTAATCATGTGTGAATTTTTTCATTAATTTTTTTAGGATCAATATGTTCCAAGGTGATCAAGTCAAAACATGTGCTTTAAGAAGGTCTAATTGCATTAGGTCTCTATCAAGCCTAACAATGGTTGTTGATGGTGACTGACCTATGTGATGGTTGTTTCAATTTTTATTTTTTTAAATGGTTATACAATTATTCTAAATTTTATTTCTGACCAAGGTGTGTGATTGCAAGAGTCGAGTATAAGAAGGAGGTCTAATATGCCTAATTTGACTAGTTATAATATTAAGGGTATGAGTAAATGAAATAAAAGTTTAGAAACAAGGTATATGGTTTGAATAACATCATATAATTCTTTTTTAATATATAATTAATTTATAATATTGATTATATATAATATTATCAAGGTCATATGACCTAATTCTGCCAAGAATAGGGTTAGTTGAGCAAAGAGGCCTAACAGGTTATTTGATGGAGATAAAAGAGTGTGAAGAAAAAAAGAAGGGGGTGATAATAAATTTATTAATAAATATGTGTATAAAGGTTATAAGAGTTTATAGGTATTTTATTTGGTACTCAGTTACGTAGGGGGTTGGTTCCTCCTTAGAAATTGGTACTTGTTAAAGGACTAGTTGAGTTGGTGTTTGACTAGTGAGGGGTTAGTGGTCCTTGTGGGGTTGATGCCTCTCAAAAAATTGATTCATTAATTATTATAATATATATTTTAGTGTTTTTTATCCCTTATTAGGGTTTAACACATATCTCTTGTGTTATTATGTTGTATGCTTTTGTAGATGTTTGTTTATACATTAGTTAATGCATGTGTGTGAATGAATGCTTCATGAATGATAAGTGAAATTGAATAGTTATTTCAAGGGAATACCTTAACATACCCCCATTATTATTAGATATATTTAAATAATTTAGTATTAGAGTATGTCCTTTAGATAAAGACTAATATGTTAAAGGATATCCTAAGCAAGTAAATATGGCTAATGAAGCACAAGGTGGTTTCTTTGAAATCAAGGCTCCATTGTTTAATGGATATAATTATGATTTTTGGAGTGATAGGATGATAAAATATTTAATTTCTAAATGTCATGATGTTTTAAATTATTTTTGGATAGATATATAACACCCCCTATTCTTCCTATAGATGTAATAGGTAATCAGGCTAGTGATAACAATTTAAAAGTAATGAATGGTATTATGTGTGGCCTATTAGAGGTAGAACCTATGAAGATGATGAAATATATGTCTTATAAATAAACGTGGGAAAATTTAAAGACTATCAATGAGGTATAATCCAATTTTAAGTTGGCTAAGTTGCAAACCCATAG
This sequence comes from Torreya grandis, assembly GCA_037957365.1. Classification (NCBI taxonomy): domain Eukaryota; kingdom Viridiplantae; phylum Streptophyta; class Pinopsida; order Cupressales; family Taxaceae; genus Torreya; species Torreya grandis. The sequence goes on from JARHVA010001291.1 coordinate 291,633, forward strand.
AATATAGTTTGAAGGCCTAAAGATGAATGAAGATGAGACAATTGTAGCCTAATTGTTGAGTATTGATGAAGTGGTCAACATCATAGTAATACTAAGTGAAGAATTGAAAAATTATTTCTTGTTAAAACTATTTTGAGAGCCATAACTCCTAGTTTTGATTCTAAAGTATCTAATGTTGAAGATATGCAAGATCTAGACAAGATAGAGATGGATGGACTTCATGGCACCCTAACAACATATAATATGAGGATAAGAGAAGGAAGACATAAAAATAAGGAAGTTGAATTCAAGGTATAAAATAAGTCAAAGGAGAAAACACAAGTTAATAAGGTAAAATAAAATGGTGATTTTGATATTTATGATGATGAGTTGATAGTTATGTTTGCAAGAAAATTGAAAATAGGTTTAGGTAAATACAAGGGTAAGCTACCCTTTAAATGATTTAATTATGGAGAGATTGGACACCTTGATAAAAATTTCCCTCATAAGCATAAGGTAAAGGATGATGAATATCATGATTAATGTCATGATGATGATAAGATGTCCTATAGGTTTTATAAGATCAAGAAAATTCTCAAAAATTATGATGACAAGAAGAAGTTTTTTAAGACCAAAATAAGCTTTTACACCAAGGAAGATTACAACTCATCTAATGATAGTGAGAGAATTGATTCTAAGAGTGAACATAAATGTTATGGTCCTAATTTCAGTTAAGTTTTCTTCATGGTGAAGGAAGCAAGATGTTCAAATCAAGAAGATTCCATGTGGGTTGGAGGTGTTGTTGGTGATTTAGATGAAGAAGATGATGTGGACTTTGAGGTTGAGTTGATGAATCCTACAGAAGAACTAAAGATGGTGAAGAATAAGAATAATTTGATGAGGTATCTTATCAAATACTATGAATATAAAACCAATTTTTTGAAGATAGATTGAGCAACAAATCCAAGTAACAAGAAAAAATAATCAAATAGGTCGAGACTTAAATTGAGATTGTGACTGTAAGCCTAAAGACTAAATGTGTAAGGTATGAAACTAAAGTGTATTCCTTAAAATATATTTTGTATCAATCATCAAGTAATTTTAATACCTTTTTGAGGTTTTAAAATAGTACCAATGATCTAAACAACATCCAAAATAGTCAAAAGACTATTAATGACAAAACTAGTCTTGGTTTCAATGCAGACCGAAATAATAAAACTAATGTGATCAATGAGAATCAAAACTAAAAGGTCAATGGTAAATAAATTAATGAGGGTGATGATAAAATTAATAATAATTATATTAGTTAACTTAATGATATAAGGTATGATAATATTTTTAATGGTTATTGTTAATCATGTAACCAATTTGGTCATAGAGTAAGTCATTATAAAAGGCCCTCTAAGAATGAATATGCTTGGAACTACGAGGAGATTAATTATTCAAGAGGTATGGGTCATAGTGTATTTCCATAAAAAAAATGAGTGCATTTCAAGTTTCAAAAGGTTAGTCACATTTTAAAGTTTTTTATGCATGGATGTTTAAGTCAAAAGAAAAATGTTGAGGCCCCTAGAGTGAAATAAAGAAGATAAGATAGTGAGTGGAAACCAAAGGTAGCTAAGGTGAATGATGACCAGTATATAAGTATAAGTGGAATATTTTCCATGGTTAAGCATAGTTCAAGTGCAGAGGAGTTCTAAAATTTTTGCCTATTATTTGAGATTATGGATGGAAGAGTCAAGATAAATAAACCAAGTTAAAATGTTATTCAAATGGAGATTGAAGAGGTCAAGCCAAAAGGGATATTCAAGCCTAAGAGGATCATGAGTAAAGATAAATATATTAAGGACATGGAGATCTAGTAATCTCCTAATTTTGTGTTGTTTTAGTACTGTAAATAATAGGTGACTCCATTAGGGTTCATGGAGGCACTCAACTAGTGAGCAAAAGCATGAAGGATGCTTGGTCTTAGGGGGAGATTTGTATTATTTGTTTCAGATCTAAAGTTTAGTCAATAGTATATTGGAAGTGTGATTGAAAGAGGTGATTTATAAATCATTTCTATGATAACTTGATCAAACCAAGTCACATTCATTATAGTGCATAAATATCTCATGGAGATAAGGGGAGCATGGTTGGGTACTTATGTGAGTTGAGTTATTATTTGGTTTATTAGAGGAATATTGATCTTGTTTAGGGAATAAATCATGTTTTAGGTACAAGGATAAAATGGTATATATCAATAAATGACCCTTTTTCATTAATGTCAAAGGGGAATAAAGTTCTAGTTTGGGTGAAAGGTCAATTTGAAGAAGATCCATCTTGGGGAGATCTAAATGACCATATTTATTTAAGTGTTTGACATCAATGAAAAATGGGGAGATTTTTGAGGTATTATTTTGATTTTTATGTCTTGGAATTGATTTTTTAATTGATGTCAAAGTCAAGATGGATGTCATTAATGTCAATATCAAAGTTGAGGCCATGCATGGTGAATTAGTATGTGACGAAGAAGTATTATGATAAGAAAAATTGAAGGAAACCTATTGTATATATATTGAGAGATAATTTTAATGAAACCTAATAATTATTTTTAGGTTGATGACATGTCAAGGTCAATACCAAGATACAAGGTAAGCATATTTTTTAGCACTAGTCTTAAGGATCATTGTCATATCATGAGCATGTGTGTCAAGATGGTGGTATGGTAATATGGATACACATAGCTATGAGTGTGTGTTTAATAATTAAAAATAATTAATATGAAGTGTTGAAATACTCAAGAAAGTTTCAAGGTAAAAATTTATGGGTATGGTTTTGAGTCTAACCATGTAGCTAGACTAGTCCTAGATTCTACCTAGCCTAATGAGGAGTCTTAAGGTGTTATCAATAATTAAATTCAATGGTAGAGAATATAATAATATGTTTGACACTTTTTCAAAAAAATTATATGGTATATAATCTTTCAAATGGGGTTTCTAGGTTAGTTTTTGGCTTAGTCTTTGCTTAAAGAGACCTAGTGAAAACACACGGGCTTGGTAGCATGATGAGGTGAGAAGTCTAAGGCTTGTAATAATAATATTGGTAGTGTGTGATAATTTTATGAGGTTTTTTGACATGAGAATGAGGTGTTGAGATAATTACAAGTTATTTAAAAGTGTGTTCAAGGTCTAGATATGGCTTATAGATTTAGGCCTAGTATATAAAGAGAACTAATATGGCCTAATGAGGGGTCAAGATAAATTTCAAAGGTAATATATATAATGAGAGAATTTTTTATGATGTGAGATTTTGTATAAAGTGATTTGACCAACTTTTAGGTCAAATTTTGAAAAAGGCATGAAATGTGAACTTGAGGTTTTTTGTGTGCACATAATGAGGGATAACAAACCCAACAATAATTTTTTTATGATCATTAGAAGATGCACCTTTGCATGAGATTTTTATAATTTCATGGATTTTGGGCAAGGTTCCTAGCTCAAATTTATTTTAATTGGTTTTGGATTGGAGGGGCAATCCTTTATGAGTGATTACTATGAATGGAAACTAGTTTTTAGTGCCTTACAACCATAAATATGACTTGATATGTGATAGATTATTGTAAATGGATCATAATGGTTTGGTTGAACTATTATGATGATTTTATTTTATATTAAACTCTCCCAGGTACATCTAGGTGACATTTTTCTATGAGAAGAGTGAGTGGAGGCTACATGAAACACCTTATTTCTAGGATTTTTTATGTAGCATGCAGGGTTGACCAGGTCAAAACATGAAAAATATTGAAGGATGATGTGTTATACTTTTATTTTATGTTAATATATGTTTATAATCATGTTAAATACTTAAAATATGCTAAACCGGTCATGGTGGTTGACCTATCACTAAAAAGGCCTAATGAAGAATACTGTGAAAAAACTAGGCAGAAGTGAGAATGAGATTAGGGATGGGTTGTAGTAGACTAGGTATGGATAATAATGAATGGGGTTATTTTTAGATACATATATCACATAAAAAAATTTGAATATAATATTTTTATATGCTCATATTCAAGTATAAATTTGCTCTCAAAGTGACCTATCTAACACAGTAAGGTTTGTGTAGGGTAAAGACATGAGATCGGTTTGTAAGACTAATATTAATACTAAAAATTGTAATATATATTTTTTAAATATTTTATGGTGATGAAAAATTATCATATAAACCCATTTTAAATTCATAAAAGTGTTCACATAGGTTTTACAAGTCTTATTTTTCATTACTGTGTTTTTGAGTATTTAGGTAGTTTTTTGTGTGTTAGTGAGAATGATGTTCCTGCATCATTATGTATAGATTTACAACATGAAATACACATTAATTTTGTATATAGGTCTCATAAATTCATTTTAATTTATTTTTATTTATGAAAAACTCTTATGAAGGTGTTAAAAGTCAAAGGTTCTTGATTGGGTTTTGAAGCCTGTTTGTAGTTCAGAGTGAGCATATGGAAATGATCAGTTTGAGGTATTTTTCCCCATGTGGTGAAGTATAATTGACATGGTGATGACCCTGAGGTAATTAAGGTTATATAAATTTTAGTTTCTAATATTTTTATATGTCAAATTTTATTTTAATCCTAATATATTCAAAGTAGACTTTCTGGCAATCAGAAGGCCTAATTGTGAGTAGACCTAGTGGTGTGGTTCAAGGAGTAAAATGAGATAAATAGTGTTGAAAAACTAAGGTTAAATTATAATGGGTATAATTTAAGAATTTTTTAAGTGTTTAATTCATTTTTTTATGTTCAAAATTTTCCAAGGTTATCAAGGTAAAACATGTACTTTGAGAAGGCCTAATTGCATTAGGTCTCTATTAGGTCTAATGGTGGTTTTGGTCCTTATGGATGGTGACCGACTTATGTAATGGTTTTTTCATTAATTAAATGTGTTTTTATATATATTTAAATTGTTAATAAATTATTTTAAGGTATTTTTACAACCAAGGTGTTTGAAATCAAGAGTGAAGTATAAGAAGGTTTAATAGGCCTAATTTGACTAGCTAGCATATTGAGGGTAAGAGCGAATGAAATAAAAGTTAAAAAAATAGGTATAGGGTTTGAATACCATAATATAGGTGTTTTTAATATGTAATTAATTTATAATAATAATTATATATATTATTATCAATTTCATATGACCTAATTCTACCAATAATAGGGCTAATTGAACAAAGAGGCCTAACAAGCTATTTGAAGGAAATAGAAGAGTGTGAAGAACAAAAGAAGGGGATCATAATTATATAAGTAAAAAATAGTTGTAAAATTTTTATCATAGGTTACATGTATATTATTTTATGTTTATTTACCTAGGGGTTTGGTGCCTCCTTGCAAGTTGGTGCTTGTTAAAAGACTAGTTGAGTTGGTACTTGACTAGTGAGGGGTTGGTGCCTCAATAAATATTGATTAATTAATAATAGGAATATATTAAAAAATATTTTTTAGTGTGTTTTATCCCTCATTATTATTTATCACATATATATTATTTTATTATATTGTATGCTTTTATAGATGCTTATTTATACATTAGTTAATGTACGTATACAACTGAATGCTTCATGGATGATAAGTGAAATTAAATGAATATTTTAAGGTAAATAATTCAACCCCACTCTCATTATATATAATTATAAAAAATTCTAATTAAATAAAGGATAACTAGTCAATCTTCAATGCTACTCCTCATTCACTCCCAAGCATCTATTGGCCATAAGAAGGAAGGCTCACTGCCTAAGCTTTCTACATCATCAATATACTACTATAGACAAAAAAATTATTGATAATCAAAAATAAAATCATTTTTATATCACAATTCAAATTCAAGGGTGGATATTTAGGCAAGGGTGTCTTAAAACAAGAGAAGACTAATCACACCCTATAGTTTAAATTAGCAATTTTACCCATAAAGACTACTAATCCCAAATTAAAGCACAAAAGAATTCAAATGATAATAAAAGTGAATATAAGAATTCAAAAATTTTAAAAATTTATGAAATATTTCATACTATATAGATCCTACCAAAATATTGGAGTAGTAAGAGTATGTTTCACTCTATTGCTTCTTGCCAATGGTCATGAGAGAGTTGAACAACCTACTACCATACCCACTATAGGAGGACTTAAAATAATACCACTATGTAATAAAATTAAGGTTAAAAAAATATTCCACAATGTCCAACAAAAGAGGACTTTTCCACATTACTATAAGGACATTCATGAGAGGAACAAAAACCTTCCACCATGCCCAACATAGGATAAATTTGATACGCTACTGATATGAAGATGTTTATCACATACCACCATCACTTAGTGTTACAAAAATATAAATGTATTCATACAATAAATTATAATTATTTTAATTAAACTAAGGAATAATCTCTCTAAGTCCCTCACACATGCAATCACTACATGGAATTTAATGCTCAACAATGGGAAAACAATAAAATGGATAGAATAAACTAAGTGGTTTAATTCACTTTTAATCAATAAGAACAAGAAAATAATATAATAATTTAATTATAAATTAATTTTATAAAATATAATTTATTAGGTATCCTACCTAATGACCTTAAGACTACTTGGGAACTATCTTCAAGTTGTCTAGACTCGACTCTCCTAACTAATTGTTAATGTTTGATGCTTTTCTTTCTCCTATTATATGTATAAATTATTTTTGAATTGGAAAAAATTCCTAAACTAAGTGATATCAAATTATATATAAATACATCTTATAATAATCCACCCACCTCCATTTTCTTGGTTATGCCTCATTAAGGGATGTTCTTTCCCATGCTCAGATCTTGCAAATTTTTATCGTTACTTCTAGGACTTTCTTACCTCTTTTCCCACTTGATTTTACCACTAATTAAATTCATGTAATATATTACAATTGGAAATTATACATTATATATGTTGGCTTCAATATTTTTAAGTCAAGTGATTACAAGTTTCATCCACTAGGATTAAAGGCTAGCCACCTAAAATAGATGCTAATAATACAAAGGTGGTGAACTAGGCAACTAAATAATTAGCATGGGTACCTAACCCTCAAAGGTATAATATATTGTTATGTACATATTTATTCATAATATTTGTCTCATTGGACTTTGACCTAATCCAAATCTCTACTTCAAAGTGTCAGTGCCTTACATGTTAAAATCATGATGGGATCCAAAGTCATAGCCCTATCAGTCTTGACATATAAGGCCATCTAATCCAATACAAGAGAAATTTTAGAAACATAATGAAATTAAATATATACATTAAATACATCATGAACATGAGATAGGATAGGTAGTAAGCCTATCCTTTAACCTACTAGGCCAACTATATCTAAGAGCTCAAATGGTCTAACGAAATGAGGTGCCAACTTTGACCCTTTTAAATAATAGATGGGGATATTTTTGGGTCTCATCATCAATAATAAATTATCACCAAAATTAAAATTTTTATCAATTATTTTCATTTCAACATACATTTTTTGTTGACCCTAATAGTATCTAGGTGTTGTCATATCTCAATCACTTATTGTTCCATGCCTTCTAACACAGCAGGGTCAGTCAACGCTCTATCCTCAATTTGGTCCAAAATGAGTGGCATTAAATAGGGATGAAAATACAAATACTATAAAATTTCCATCTTAATTAAACTATGATAACTATTATTTTAATTAAATTAAATGAAATACAAATAGGCTTCCCAATGGGAATGTTGGTCTATAACATACATGTGTAACATGTCTTTCAAGATCTAATTAACTATTTAAGTATGTCCATCAGTCTTAGGATGGTTGGAAGTAATATAATTGACATGAGTTCCCAATTCCTTCCAAAAATAAGTCCAAAAAGTGATAATTATATACCAAAACTTGATCTAAAATAATCTTAAGGGTAAACCCATGTAATCTAACAATATCATCTAGGAGTACATTTGCCACTAAATTGGTATTATAAATGGTCATCATGAGATAAAAATAAATTAATTTGGTAAAATTATCCAATGTGACCATGATTTATCATGATGATAAGTTGAGGTAGGCAAGCTTATAGTAAAATCCATGGAAATAGTGTCCAATTTCAATTCAAAAAACTCATGAGGATATAACAAACTTATTATATGCTAATGCTCAGCATTTACCCTTTATCACTCTAGATAATGAGTTTAAAAATCAACAATATCACACTTCAAATTATCCCAATGATATAATTTTATTAACTCGACATGTATTTTCTTAACTCCAGGGTGCACTTGGTAAGGAGCTCTATGAGACACAGATAGAATTAACTCATGTAAGCCACAAGCTAACGAAATATAGATATGACATTTTATGGTGAAAAAGCAATTAGTATAAAATGAATATACTTAAAATTTTCCCTTTATATTCATACCAAAATCCAACAATTATATTACTTATTTATATAGGTTGTCCCTAGGAAGCTACTTCAAAATCTAACTTATCAACTTTGTTCACAAACTCATTTTTGCCAACTCATGGTGCCTCATACTTAAGGAAACATTATAAAAATAAATTATACCCTTATAAGGTAGTTTAATCCTTATAAATTTGGAATAAAATGAATATGGTCCTCTGTTATGGGTGGCCTAATATTGGATTAAATATTTAGGTTAAAGGGATAGCTCCTTGTATGTATCACTTAGGCTCACAAAATAGTCTATCAATTCGTTGAGAAAATAGAGATAAAACTAACATAATAAATGTGATTAATAAAAATTAATTTACAATTACCAAATATATTCATTTGTACTTCAACCATAATACTAAACTATAACAAACACTACTCATAATCTACCTTTCTACATCAACATTTCATGAGAAGGTTATGAAAGATACTTTGGATATGAGGACTAGTCAAGAGGTCATAACATGACACTAATTAATATAAAACTCACTAAATATTTAATACTTAACTTGGAAAATTCAAAATACTTGAAAAATTCTTTCAAACTAAATATGAATGCTAGAGAAGGACAACAAGTCAAGGAATAAAAGCTAGTAACTTGAATACATAACCTAATCACATAAATATTTAAACTTGGAAACAAAGGAGGTAAAATAATTTTTTATCATTGATCAAGGTATTAAAAATGGTTAGTTATTTTACATACCTAGGTGGAGGATACAAACATAGCCTATCAAGGCTGAATATATAGAAAAAGTGAGAGAGAAGAAAAGAAAAGGGTGTAAGAGAGAGAGAGGTTACAAGTATCACTCTTAATGGAGAAAGTAAAAACAATAAAAGGGAGTTATGAATATTTTAAATATGTCCTCAAAGACAAATTTTTATCTCCTAAATATTTTCTTCTCCTTCAAATGGCAAAGAGTTTCATTCCTTTTCTCGACACCTTATCTTGTTCTTCAAAATTGCCCCTCCTCTTAGCTTATGAGTGGACAAGTGGCACGCTTCAACATTGATACATGTTTATTCAAATTCTACCCTTATTTTTTGACACATTAAAATTGTTTAGGATTATTTTTGATTGATGCTACCATGATGATCACAACCCTTTAGGTGTCTTGAATCTCAATCTTACTACATCTACATTGACCAAATGGATTAAAACATAAGTTTGTCCTTAACAAGGAAATATATCTCCATGGATGGCATATTCATATCATATTATACTTATAAAAATTCATTTAGAGTCATCAAACTCACTCCAAGACCTCATTTTGTACCAAAAGGTCTCAGTAGCATCAAATTCCTTATAACCCTAAACTCATACAAACCTCCTTGAGTAGAAGAATGTATGAAGGATATTAGAGAAACAAAGATATTTTTAATGACATATTATCCACTTACATCTCCATGATATTTTTAAGGATTGAATCCAAGTGGAAGTACACTTTTTTTTTCTATTTTCTCTCCTCATTTAGGTCTCAATTAAGCCTCCATACAAGGAAATTGAGTTTCATCCCAAATTCACCACCACACTTGAAACTTCTAGTAAGTGTGTGATTTAATTTAAATAACATTTTCCCATGATTCATGCCAAATTTAGGCATTTGAAACCTTGATTATGTATGAAAACTAAGAAATGACAAAAAATCCTCATCTTCACAAGCCTTCTTCAAACTACCTTAAAGAATCAAATGTTTTTGAGCACTTCTAGTGTATTTTATATTGATTTTTGGACCTAAAAATTTATAATACACCTCAATACATATTTATCAATGGTTTTCATGAGCCTATGAGGTTAAATACCCTATTTTGATCATAAAAACTCATAAAAGTATAATATTCAATACATTATTATAGGTGTAAGTACAAAAACATTTCATAGTAAGGGTTTATTAAGAACTAATGATAGTTTCCAAGTGTTTTCAATGTCATTACAGCTAATTTCAAGCATTTTGGAAGTCAATTTATCCAAACCGGTCATCATTAGTCTTTTTGTTAGCTTGTGAGTGCCTTATCATCTTAATAATGATTCATAAAGTATAGGCCATTAACCAAAAAAAAATTATATTAATCAAAATTGGCCAATACCCCCCAACATCCCGTAGGATATTGGTCTCCCATTCAACTTTTTCATACTATTCTAAGCATAAGAAAGTGCCTCTCAAGATAAAAAGTTTGCATTTGGTGATCTTGAGACAAAGTGAGTTTTAAATGGTGTTTTAGAGTTTGATTTTACCTCTAAATGATTCAAGGAGGTATGTATAACATATATTGATGTTTTTCAATGATCTTATTTTCCATTTACCTCCATTAGACCTCTTTCATATTTTATTATCCCAGACTAAGGTCTATAGGTCAACGAGCAGTCTTGACCCTAGTGTCTATGTTTATCCAATTTCATAAAAAATGATATGAGTTTGGATTTTGATAAGTTATGTTATATATCATGTTACTTTCATTCCTCTCTTTAATCTTCATCTCAAAATCAATATATGAACAAATCTCTCAATCTTCATGAGGAGGCCTGAGTAGTCTTCACTAGGGCTATGTGTGGTCATTGGTTGAGAGCTCCCCTTTTCCATTACTATTGAAGAGTTTACAATATTATACTATGTTTTCCTAAATTCATCAACAATTTACTAGATTTATTTATGTGTCCATCTCATTTCTCCCTCAATCAAGAAAAATCTCATTACAACCTCATACATAGGCTTAGATGACCCTTTTGACCTAATAGGCTTGAATGGGACAAGAATTTCTTCTTTTCAAACTATTAAAAGAGTAAAAGACCATATATAAAGTTTCCTTGAATATTCATGTCCTTCCTATGGATTATATACATCCATCTTGCCTTCCACTATCAACATTTCTTCACAAATATATACATAGGCATGTAGGTCTTTAGGCTTAGGCCTATTAGGTTTTAATGGGTAATATTATATGGTATGTCCTTAACCATTAGTGTGTCTATCGATATGTTTGGTTGAATTTTAGCTTACATACCTTTTTTATTTACTTGTTACATTTCTCTATGTTCTTAGATAGGTCAACCTATGGAATAACCTTAGCTAAGTGGACTATATATAGGAGGTAGTGGTTAGTCTTTATTCATTATATTAAGTATTTTGTTATTAGTACATTGATGTGGAGGTTTCCCCCTCAAAGTTTCTTTGCTATATTATCCAATATTTTATTCTAATATTAATTATCATTGTGTGATATCTCATATTTGTTTATTCTATGCAATATAAAATCATTATGTGTTAATATCTAAGTAATTTCATTACAAGTGGTATTAGAGCTCGATTTGGGAAACTTTCCTTTGACATCTTTTTGGATCTGGTCAAGCATGGATTTTAGGAGTGGTGAGAGTGAAAAAACATAACTTGCAATTCAAGAAGAATTAATTTTTTCCATCAGTGCAATATTGCTCGAAACATTTTTTTGAAAAAAAAATTTAAGAAAAAATTGGGAATTTTTTTTTCCCCTTGCATAATTGCAATCATTGGATTCATCTCAGTGAGATGATCACAATGGTATATTCTATCGGTGCACTTTTTTGGTACCAAGATTTTTACCCTAGTGCACAAAGGTAGTCATTATATTTGTGTTGACAAGGTGATCACAATGGTACCATTTCCTTTTACACTATTTTTTGGGGTCAAAACCCTCCTAGGGTTTGTATATGGTAGTTTTGAGTACTCAAGGAATAAGATGGGGGAAAGAAACTCCTAAGACTCCTACTAATGACATAGAATCTATAACTTCAAATCCAGTAATTTCTCAACTTCAAGTGGACATAAATAACTTGGTGAGGCATGTTATTTTTGTTGCAATCCAAACTAATTTTTTAGAGATGCATAGAGATATTAATGAGGTTCATAATGAATTACATCATATCACTATGCAATTGGCTACCCTTACATCTCAGTTTTAACCTAGCAGCCCTCCACTTTAGTATTCAAATGCTCCTCTTAACAACTCCCATGCTAGTATGAAATTTATGTTGCCAAAAGTGGACATGTGTAAGTTCAATGGTAAGGATCCTCTCACTTGGAGTACCCAAATTGAGAATTTTTTGAGATGCATCAAACACCTAGTTCTTAGAGGGTGAAAGTGGCATCCCTATATCAAGAACCTAAGCAATTCATTTGGTATCACTAGTTATGTGCTCAAAATAAAAAAAAGGTGCTCCTATTACATGGACTATTTTCACTAAGGAGTTATTAGCTCATTATCAAAATACTATCTCTAAGAACCATTTCAACTAATTAGCCAAGCTTTAGAAAATAGGAACTATGAAGGATTATATTCATCAGTTTAAGAATCTCTCTTTATGGGTGGAAGATATCACTGAGGAAAATTTGACTGATCTATTTTTGGGTGGCCTCAAAGATAGCATCCAATTAAAGGTTCAAATGTTTAACCCAACATCTATATCAAAATCTATCCCTAAGGCATGCATGAGAGAAGAAAAAGAGATGGTCAAAAGGAAAAATTTCACTACTGGTCATGATCATAACTTTCAAGCACCATCATTTACATATCCCACCACATTAACATAATGACAAATTGAGGAGAAGAAATCCAAAGGGGTAGTGTTATGGTTGTGACAACAAATGGAGCAAATACCATCATTGTGCTGAAAAGAAGTTGTTTTACATTGAAGGTGTCAATGATGATGAAGATGACAAAGAAGTACATGATGAGGATGTAGAAGTTCTTGAGGAGGAATCTGAAGACTCTTAGCCTACTATTTCTTGTCATGCCCTTTTAGGTATTAGTACTCCCCAAACTCTTAAGGTGAAGGGTTTACTTAAGAAAGAAAAGGTCACTATCTTGATTGATTCTAAGAGCAGACACAACTTCATCCAATGTAAGCTGGTTACTCATTTAAACTATTTCATTTATCTAGCTACAAAATTTTAGGTTATGATTATATATGGTGATACTATCATTTGTTCAAAAAAAATTTAGAGTATTAAGTTGGACAAGGGATACCACTTATTGGATTCTCCTATGTTTTTTATTCCCATGGGTGGAGCTGATATTGTTTTGAGAGTCTAGTGGCTCACCACTTTGGGCACTATTGAGATGAATTTTGAAGAATTATTCATGTGTTTTTATTATAAATAAAGTACATTTGAGCTAAGGGGATTAAATGATAAATCTCTATAACTTGTTAGTTCCCATCAAATGACAAAGATTCTCCATAAGGGTGTTAAGGGATTTGTAGCTCACTTATTTTCTATGGAAGTAAAACCAACATAGCCATCTCCACCTCTTGATCCATAACAAAAAAATGATGTTCATTCTATTGTTTTTGGAGACATGCCAAAAGGAATTCCACCTAGCCACACACATGATCATGTTATCACACTTATTAATGGTAGTATACCAACCAACATTAGGCCATACATGTATCCTTATGACCAAAAAAGTGAAATTGAAAAGATGGTACAAGATATGTTGGATGCAAGAATCATATACAATATCCAAAGTGAATACTCTTCACCAGTTTTCATGGTGAGAAATAAAAAAGACACCTAGAGGATGTGCCCTGATTATAAAGAACTCAACAAATACACTATCAAAGATAAGTTTTTGATTCCTATCATTGATGGTTTTTTAGATGAATTGAATGGTTCTATTTATTTTACCAAGTTACATCTATGTTTAGGGTATCATCAAATCCAAATCCATGATGAAGACATACCCAAAACTACTTTTAGGACTCATAAGGGCCATAATGAGTTTTTGGTTATGCCTTTTGGTCTAGCAAATGCACCATCTAATTTTTAGAGTTTAATGAATATTGCTTTTAAGCCATTTTTGAGGAATTTTTTTTAGTATTCTTTGATGATATCCTCATTTATAGTAAAAATTGGGAAGACCATTTGAAAAATGTGAAATAGGTACTCTCCATTTTGGAGCAAAATCAATTGTATGCCAAACCTTCCAAATGTACTTTTGGGGCTGGTGAGGTTGAATATTTGGGTCATCTAGTTTCTTATGAAGGATTGAAAGTGCATCTTGAAAAAATCTAAGTAATGGTGGACTGGCCAATTGCTAAGACACTCAATTAACTCTATGGATTTTTGGGGCTTACGGGTTACTATCATAGTTTTGTCAAAATTAAGTATTGTAGCCCCACTCACCTCTTTGTTAAAGAAAGACTCCTTTAAATGGATTGATGTCAGTACCTAGGCATTTGAATGATTGAAATTGGCTATGTACCCTACTCCATTATTGGCCACTCTTTATTTTTATAAGAATTATATGGTTGAATGTGATCCAGCTGGGTATGGTATGGGTGTTGTATTCATGCAAGAAGTTAGACCACTTGCATTTGAAAGTGGTCAACTAAAGGGTAAAAATCAGCACAAGCCCATATATGAGAAATAAATGATGGCCATTTTGCATGTAGTTAAACAATGGAGACGTTATTTGATGTGTCATCACTTTCAACCTCATATAAGTTTTCACCCTTCAAATTCATTCTAGACCCTATATGCTTCTTCTAGGCCTAATAATTATCAAAGCTTAAAAGACATGTATTTTATGGTTTTTCTTACTCCCATAAAGTCAAACCTCTTATTAATTTCATAAAATACCCCTTATATCACTTGAGGACCTTTGAATACTCAACTTTTGGACAATAATTACATATTCTCTTCAAATGTTGAATATGGGCATGTAGGTGTTATTAAAAGTCTGTATGGTTGTTTGGACTAAAAAGTGAGTCTTCATTAGCACAGCTTATCATCTTCATGGTGACTATACTACTTCAAGGTGTCCAAATATTAATCCCACACTTATCATATCCAATAAACCTAATATTTTAGTGCTTACATCATTGCATTTAGAATGAAAATGAGATCTACATGTCTATAGACCTATAGGTCTACATTTTCTTGTTTTAGGCCTTGATAGATGGCTATCTTTGTCCAAATCAACTCTTTGTATCCTTAATTTTGATTTTTAAGCATATGATAACATTATATGAGTTAAATATTTTATTAAAACCTTATTTCAAATACCCTTTCTTCATATATTTCTCATGAGGCCAAAAGTCTACCTTTTGAAGCCTGCAACCATGGAAGCTAATGAATTTATGGAGGGTATGAAACTTGTGAGGTATAAATATGTTCATTAGTGACCATTTGAGATGATGGGGAATCTATGGACATGTAGAGAACATTTGAAAACTAATCAAATACATTAAACCTACTATAGAAGACTCAAGACTTTAAGTGTCAGTCCTGCAACCTATCTCACATGTTAAATTTTATTTATGATTGATTTTTCATATGTGAATCCAATGGAGAAAGGTATGAAATTATTTTATAGAATATTTTAGACCTTAAACAATGTTACTCATGCTCTAATGAGTCCATTTTTATAATAAATTTTTACCAAATTTGAGCCATGAGGATTTTACAATTCAAATAAACACTTTAGCTTCTTAGTGATTGTTCATAAAGAAAAGGAACTTAATCAAATAGCCAACTACACTAATTAAGATTCCATAAGGGTCATCAACACTAGCCAAGATATTGGGATCTAACTCTACCTGTATGGCATGTACCATCCATAAAAAATTGTCTTTATGAGCTTGTGAAGGGAGTGATGGAGGAGAGAGAGAGAGAGTTTTTTGAATTTTTGGTACCTAAAACTTCATTATAAGCATGATTCTAAAAATTTTAATTTTAAGAGACCCTTCCAATTTTTTTCACTATAATTGAGTTCATTAAGTTCATATATGTTAGTGAAACCTCCTTCTTTGGCATTGAACTACAAGAACTGATCACTTTATGACATCCTTACATATATGGAAGTTATGTGACTCATCCAAGAACATTTTAAAGTTTCTTTTATGGATTATTAATATTATAATTTTTTTCACAAGTTGAAATGATCCAAAAGCATTTATATTTTACATAAAACTATACCTTAAAGCTCATAAATAAACCTTATACTTTACAAAGACATGTGAAATGTTATGAAAGGTGATGAAATGTAAACATGACTTTGAGAGACACCTAAATATATATGAAACCTCTCAGACTCACTCCTTTTCTCACCATGACATGACTAGGCTAGTCTAAGACCAAGGTAACCATTACCATATCTTCGTCAAATAAACCTTAATCAATGCTAACAAGGTTTTAGAAAGACTATTTAAAGAACTAATAATGAATGAAAAATGTATGAATTAGGCTGAAAACATGAAAAGCAATTTTATACCTATATGGGTTGACTTTTTTTAATTAGGATCAAAATTGGTCAAAACATTAGTGATTCATGGGGGTAGTATGCCTGCAATGCTTACTAGATAAGTAGGCTTGTCCTTCTATTGGGAAATTGAGTCACTTTCACTCAAATAAAGACCTGATAAGACCTTGAAATTTGACAAAAAAACTAATTAACCTTCAAACACACACAAAACAAGGACAAAACACAAAAATTAAAGAAACATGACACACACATGTGCTAGCTAAGTATTTAGGGAACACAAAAATAACAAATCAACTAATATAAATAGCTAATCTAAAAAAAATTCCTCATGGATCAAAGGGTAATATTATGAGGTATTTTGATCCATGATATTAAGAATATCATGAGGCAACTCACCTCTTAAACCTTGATATTATCAACTTCACCTTCTTATTGAATGTCAATCTTATTGGCATGTTTTCAAATGAAGTGATAACAACAAACTAACCACATGTGAAGATGAACTCATCATGTGACTCGAGATCCATTTCATATTGTTTGTCTTCTAAAACCTCAAGAAATGATAATTCATCTAGATATTGTCTTTGGGTCTCTATGACATCTTTAGTGACCTCATGTTTGTTATCATTTGTTGTAAGCTCATCATGATCTTCAAAGAGCTTTGGATACTTAATCCAAGATGTATCATGGATCTGAATGAGCATGTATTATTTAGTTTTTTCATGATCATGACCTTTAATAAGGAATGTACCTTCTCAAAGTTATTCAATATCTTGAATATACTCAGTATATTGTTACCAATCATCTTTTGGCTCTTCACTTTGATCAATACGAGCAAGACCAAATATAAAAACATCTTCATATTTTTCCTCAAGAGCTATAGGGATGTCAATAATCTCAAAAATCTCTATGCAATAATGATGTGGTTGGGAATCAAACTCTTTAAGTTCAAATACTTGCTTTGGAAATAATTTAAACTTCATGTAACACTTCATCTTGTTGGCTTAGATAACCTTCAAAATTAAAACCAACTACAACCTCAACAAGTTTAGATGAAATTGGATATCTTTTTTGAAGCATATCATCAATATTACATTCTAAAACCTCATCTTTTAAAATTTACTTATAGTTATCTTCCCCAAGTGGAGTACCAATGAATATCTCCTCATCAAACACACTTGAACCATCTTCATCATCTAGAACTACATCCTTATCTTCTCCATTTTCCTCTAATAAGACAATTTCTTCCTCAAGAAAAGAGATGGTTAGAGGGTTATCAATATTTTCAGGAATTTTAGAGGGAATATGAGGTATGGTAGGTTTCTCAAGAATTGGTTTGGGGATTGAAGTATCATTTTTATAACTTGAAGTCTTGGTAATGATGGGTTCTTATAGAAATTTTCGGAGAGAGAGAAAGTTTAATTATGATATGAGTGCCCTATTCTCCTTAACAACCACCTCATCCTTATCATAGTCTTCTTGAGGTTGTTCAATAGTTTCAACTTTATCTTCAACCTTCTAAACTAGGACCTCCCTCTTGTCTTGAATGTCTTCTTGGATGGAACTCCAAGATGTAAAATATTTAGGTTATTGAGGAAGGAAAAATGGGGTTTGACTAGGCATGATTTAATCTTCCTTGACATCAATTTCCTTATTTAGGCACTCTTCCTCTTATTTATCCCAAGATTTAACTACTTGGTTCTAGGTTGGGAATTTAGAACTAGTATTTTTTTTAAAAAAATTCATTAGATCTCTTGGAGGTTCTATTTGAGGATGGTTAATGGATTCATAATGATATAAAACATAATAAGATTGATAAGGAACATAAGGGGACTCATGGCACATATGATACAACTCTCTTTTTTGCCTCTCCCAAGTTTAAACCTTATCTAGTACAAATGAAAGCAACTCATTTATGCCTAGTGAATCATTAGATAATATTAAAACAACCCAATCACTTCTTTATATTATTAGATTGAGAAAATTCTTTTTTCACAATCTAGTACCTTTCTCTCCATATGATCCATTCCATATTGAATTTCTTTGGAAGCTTGCGGAGGAGGGGAAGGAGAATATCATGGTTGAAAAAATCTTGTTCATATGCATCACCATATCCATATGGGAAAGGTGTAGACTGATCATAGCATTGGTATGGATCACAAGGAGGATAAGAGTGATGCTCTTTGTAGCATCAAGGGTAACAAGATTGAAAAAATCTATTGAGGTATATAACTAGAATCATATGAAGTTTATTGATAAGACTAATAAGGGTCATTATTATACTAGTAAGGTTCATTATATGACTTCTAAGGAGTACCATAGGATTGATACGACTCATCAACTTACATGAAATTTAAATTCACTTCAAACTCAACAATAACAACTTCATCAAGATATTGAATTGAAAGCACAACTTACTTTGAATAAGTGGTTGGACTATTATAACTAGTTGGTTGAGCATAAAGTTGTCATTGATGTTTTCAATGCCTTCAAAGGCTAAAATGTAGAAGAATAACAACAAAAACAATCCCTCCACTACTTTGGACCTTAGTTCCACTTAGTGTCCTAAAACTGTTATCAACAAAATTTGCACCCTTGGAATGTAGTTTAAGCCTTACAAATTTTCAATAACATGGAGACAATCCTAGGTTCTGGGTGGCCTAATATTAGATTGATTCTGTAGGTTAAAGGGTTATCTCCTTTTACAGATCACTTAGGGTAAAAACCTAGTCTATCAACTTGTTGAGAAAAGAGAGATAAACCTACTCTAATAGAGGTGATTAATCAAAATTACTTAACCACTACCATGAGACTAACATGAAGCACAAATTACTCCTAATCTGCTTCTCTACATCAACATTTCATGATACTATTATGAAAGATACTTAGGCTAGGAGGAATAATCAAGAGGTCATAACATGACACTAATTAATATAAATCTCACTAAAACTTTAATACTTCACATGGACACTTTAAAATACCTAAAAAAATTATTTCAAACTATATATGAGTTATAGAAAAGGATAACATGACAAGGAATCAAAGCTAGTCACATAACAACATCAACTAGTCATATAAACATATTGAAACTAGTCAAAAAAGGAGGTTAAATATTAGTTTATCATTAAGCAAAGGCTTGAAAATGGGCATGGATTCACCATACCTAGGTATAGGATACAAACATAGCTTATAAAGGCTAAATATATAGAAAAAGTGAAAGAGAAGAAGAGAGAAGGGCATAGGAGAGAGAGGTGGCAAGTGTCACTCTTAATTGATCAATTTAAAATCAATAAAGAGGATTTATGAATGATATAAACATATCCTCGTAGTTCCACCGAGTGTGTCAAAAATGTTATCAACAAAATGTTCACCCTTGGAGGGTAGCTTAAGCCTTCCAAATTTTAAATAACATGGATACAATCTTAGGTTCTAGGTGGCCTAATATTGGATTGTTTCTATAGGTTAAAGGGCTAATTACTTTCATGGATCACTTAGGCTCAAAAAATAGTCTATAAAATTGTTGATAAAAGAGAGATAAACCTACTATAATAGATGTGATTCATAAAAATTACTTTACCACTACCAACCATCTACATATGAACTCCAACCATGAGACTAACATGAAGCAAAAATTACTCCTAATCTTCTTCTCTACATCAACATTTCATGAAAATATTATGAAAGATACTTAGGCTAAGAGGAATAATCAAGAAGTCATAGCATTACACTAATTAATTTACAACTCACTCAAACTTTCATACTTCACATGGACACTTCACAAGACATGAAAAAATATTTCAAACTGTATATGAGTTATAGAAAAGGATAACATGTCAAGGAAGCAAAACTAGTCACTTAACAAGATCAACTAGTCATATAAACATATTGAAACTAGTTAAAAAAGGAGGTTAAATATAAGTTTATCATTGAGAAAAGGCTTGAAAATGGGTATGGCTTCACCATACCTAGGTAGAGGATATAAACATAGCTTATAAAGGCTGAATATATAGAAAAAGTGAGAGACAAGAAGAGAGAAGGGCATAGGAGAGAGAGGTGGCAAGTGTTACTCTTAATTGATCAATTTAAAATCAATAAAGAGGATTTATGAATGATATCAACATGTCCTCATGGACAAATGTTTATCTCATGAATATTCTCTTCTCCTCCAAGTGGTGTTGAGTTTGATTCCTTTATTTGACACCTTGTATTTTTCTTCAAAACTATCACTTTTCTTGGATTTGAATGGAAAAGTGGCACTCTTCAACATCAGTCATGTTTAGTCACCTTCTACCCCTATTCTTTGACACATTACATTTTTTTAGTATTATTCATAATTAATGCTAACATGATGATCATAACCCTTTAGGTGGATTGAATCTCAATTTGTACTATGCCCACCTTGTCCAAATGGTTCAAAACATTAGAGTGTCATTACCAAGGAAATATATATGCATTTATGGCCTCTTAATATCATATTAGACCTATAAAATTTTATTTTGAGTCATAAAAATCTCTCCAAGACCTCATTTTGCACTAAAATCTCTCACACCCAATTCCTTATAGCCCTCAAATCATGAAAAAATCCTTGTGTATAAAAATGTATGGAGGATATTGGAGAGACAAAGACAATTTTTAGGACCCAATATCCCCTTATATCTCCATGCCAATTTCTAGGACATGAAACTAAGTGAAATTACACTTTTCCACTATTATCTCTCCCCAATTAGGATTACATTCCTAGAAACTATGTTTTGGACCAAAATAAATCCCACATGACTGAAAATTAGAATTTTTTTATTAAAATTAAGGACCATGTGAAGATGCTTCAAACCAAATTTGGGCTTTAAGAACCTTATTTAGGTATCTAAACCAAGAAATGGCTAAAAAACCTAGTCTTAACAAGCCTTCTTCAAACTACCTTAAAGAATAAGACTTGTTTGAGAACTTATATGATATATTTCATGGATTTTTTTACTTTAATAGGTATAATAAATCCCAATCCAACTCTCCCAATGGTTTTCATGAGTCTATGAGGTTAAAAACCCTATTTTGAGCCCAAAAAATAATAAAATTATAGTATTTAATGCATCCATATAGGTGTAGGTAAAAAAAAAAAATCACATTAATGGTATATTAATAGTGAATAATGTTTTTAATGTGGTTTCAATGTCATTCCAAATCATATCAAGCACATGGGAAGTTAATTTAAAAAATTGGTCATTACTAGTCTTCTTGGCAACCTGTGAGTGACTTATAATCTTAACAATGATTCATAAAGTACATGCCCTTAACCAACAATAAATTTTCAAAAATAAAAAGTGTAAAATACCCCAATATATTTGGCTCCCATGTAGTTTTTCTGTACTATTCCAATCATAAAAAAGTGCCTATCGAGCTAGAAAGTCTACATTTGGTAAGATTGAGAGAGAAATTGAGTGGGAAATGGAATTTTGGAATTTTTTTTATATATAAATGATTTAGGGTGGTTATTATAACCTATATTTACTTGTTTCAATGATATTATTTTCCATTTAATTCTATTAAACCTCCTACATATTTCATTATCCCGAATTAGGGTTTATAGGCCAACAAGCACTCTTAACCCTAGTGTCTATGTTTGGTCACTTTTTAACTAACTCCTATAAGATTTTATTTTTTTCATATCTCTTATAGTTCATACAAATTTAGTTAATCTCTTTACTCTTCATCTCAAACTCATTTTATTCACAAATATCTCAATCTTAATGAGCATGCCTTAGTAGTCTTTGTTAGGCCTATGTATGTTCATGGGCTAAGAGATCCCATTTTCCCTCACTATTAAATATTTGAAAATATTATAAGGTGTTCCCATAAATAAATAATTATTTTTATATATTTATTCAGTTTTCCATCTCATTTATCCCTCAATTAAGCAAACTCTCATTACAACCTCATACACAGGTATGTATGATCCATTTGACCTACTAGGCTTGAATGGGGTAAGAGTTTTTATTTTCACACTATCAGAATATTATAAGACAATATATAAAGTTTAATTAAATTATTCATGGCCTTATTATTTATTTTATACTTCCATCCTACCTTCCATAAGTAACCTTTCTCTACCAATCTATACACAAGCTTATAAGTCTGCAGGTTTAGACATATTAGGTTTGAATGGGTACTATCATCAATATTCAATTTGGTTTTTAAGTTATTAAATAAAAATTTTAGGTTTAAAGTAGTTTAGAAAACCTAATTATTCATTTATAGTGAACTCTCATTCCACTATAGCATCCTCTCTTGCTCAATACTTGAAAATGAGCTTACATCTCTAGTTGGCATGTAGGTGTGTTTGTGAGATTGTTTGACTATAGGCTTATAGTGTTTTTTATTTACACCAATTTTTTATTCTATTTAATAAATTAAAATGTTTTATTATCCTTAGATAGGTTACTCTTCAACCTCATATAAGTTTTCACCCTTCAAATTCAATCTAGACCCTTTATGCTTCTTTTAGTCCTGCTGCTTGTCAAAGCTTACAAGAAATGTCTTTGATGGTTTATATTACTCACATGGATTAAAACCACTTATTAATTTAATATAATACCCATAATATCACTTTATTAACTTTTAATACTTAATTTTTATACAAGAATTACATATTCTCTTTAAAATTTGAATATAGGCATGTAGATGTTGTCAATAGCATATATGGTTGTTAGAACTGAAAAGTGAGTCTTAATTTGCATAAATTATCTTCTTAATAATAAATAAACCACTTAAAATTGTCCAAATATGAATCACAATTATTTATTGATCCCTAAAAATCATATTTTATTGCTTACATCATTACATTTAGTGTGAAAGTGAGACCTATAAGTTTGTAGACTTGTAGGTCTGCATTTTCTTATTTTATGCCTTCTTGGATAGTTGTATTTGTCCATCTTATATATTTTCATTATTAATTTCTATTTTTAAGTTTATTACCACATTAAAGGATTTAAATCTTGTGTTAAATCTTGATTTCAAATACCCTTTCTTCAAGAATTTCTCATGAGGCCAAAACTCTACCTTTTGAATCCTGTAACCATGAAATCTAATAAATTTTTAGAGTTTATGAAACCTATGAGGTATCAAAATGTTAATTGGTGACCATGTGAGACTATTGGAAATATATGGAATTATGGAGAACATCTAAAAACTACTTGAATGCATTGAACCTACTATAGAATACTCAAGACATCAAGTGTTAGCCCTGTAACCTATTTCACATGCTAACTCTTCTTGATGATGGACTATTCATATATGTGAACCTAATGGATAAAGTTGTGAAACTATTTTTTATACTATTATATATCTTAAAAAATTTCCTCATTCTCCAACAAGTTTATTTTTGCAAGAAATATTTCCCAAAACTAAGCCATTAGGGTTTTTCAGCTCAAATAAGCACCTTAAATTCTTAACATTTGTTCATAAAGCTAAATATTTAAATCCAACAACTAATGCCACCAATTAAGATCCCATAAGGTTTAACAACTCTGGTCAATAGATTGGGATCTAAATCTACCTGTACACACTATACCATCCACTTGAACTTTGCCTTTATGAGCTTATGAAGGGAGAGATGTAGGTTAGAGAGTTATTTTAATATTTGGGACCTAAAAATTCATTAAAAGAATGATTATGAATTTTAGAAGATGAAGAGACACTTATAAAATATTTTCACCTAAAAGTGAGTTCATTAAGTCTATATAAGTGAGTGAAACTCCCTTATTTGGCACTAAACTACAAGAACTAATCACTTTATGACATCCTGACATATATGACAATTATGTAACTCCTACAAGAACATTCAAAAGTGTCTTACATAGATTATTCATCTTGTAATCTTTGTCACTCATTATATTCCTCCAAACAAACTTTTCTTTTGAATAAAACATTAACTTAAAGTTGACAAATAAACCTTAAATTTTCTAAACACATGTGGATTTTTTATGAAATGTGATAAAAGGTAAAGATGAATTTGAAAGACACTTAAAAAACTATGACACCTCTTGGGATCACTCATTTTTCCACTATGACATGACTAGGTTGGTACAAGATCAAGATAACAATTACCTTAACTTTGTCAAATAAACCTTAATATTTGATAACAAGATTTTAGAAAGACTATTTGAAGACCTAACAAGGCATGAGAACGATATGAACAAGGCTAAAAATATATGAACAATGTTTTTTGACCTATATGGGTTAAACTTTTGACCTTGGGGTCAAAATTGGCTAAAAACAATCAACTATGTTTTCCTTTCCTTTGATACACAAAATTGAATAGTCATATTCACATAATAATTCCATCTAATGCTTTTAACGTGCATTGAGATTAATCTAATTAAATATATGTTGTAAACTAAAATGATTTATCTTTAAAATAAAATGATGACCAAATAATAAATTCTACCATATTAACCAATAATGAATGATGGACACAAATTCCATATCATGCATGGGGTATCTCATCTAATAATCCTTGATTTTTAGAGATTCATACATAATAAATTTTCCTTTTATCCTGATACCCATAATCCTTCATTCAATGATTTAGTGAAAATAAGGAATTCTCTTGTAGGATTAGGCACAACCACAATTGGTGCACTTGTCAATCACTCTTTTAGTATCTAAAAATATTACTCACGCCTTTTTGTCTAAACAAACTTTTCCCCCTTTTTTTGAAGTGAAGTGATGGGATTAACAATGTGAGAGAAATTCTAAACAAAGCATCTATGATATCTTGGCAATCCCATGAAACTATGAACATTAATAATGCTAGAGGGTGTTGTCCATTCCATAATGTCACAAAATATTGGTAGGATCCATAAAGATTCCTACTCCTTAAGAGATGTACCCAAGATATTGCACATTAGACTACATAAATGTGCACTTTTTCAATCGCCAAAAAATCAATTTTTTCTTAAAACTTGTATGACCAACCTCAAATAGTCTTCATGCTCCTTTTCATTTTGTGAATATATTTTAATGTCATCAAGAAATTCAAACATGAATCAATCCAAAAATGAGTGAAACAATAAATTCATTATACTTGTTAATACTTTTTGAACATTAATCAACCCAAATGGTATGACTATAAATTCATAATGCCCATACTACATTTCAAATGGAGTCTTATAAATATCATGCTCTATGATATGCAACTGATGGTATATATATTTCAAATAAGTCTTGGAGAACACTTTGTCTCCCCATATTTTATTAAAAAAATCCTCAATTATAGGCAAGTGATAATGATTATTAATCATTACCTTATTTAGTTATCGATAATCAATGCATAACCAAATAGATCCATCCTTCTTCAAAAAAATGATTAGTTTTTCCCATGGGGACACATTAGGATGAATCAATACTTTCTCCAAGAGTTTATCAAGATATATCTTGAGTTCACACAACTCCATAATGTTCATTATATATTGTGTTTTTGATATGGGCTCAACCTAATGTGTCAGATCAATCTGAAAATCAATCTCCCATAAAAGAGGCATACTCAATAATCCATCTAAAATTACATCATGAAATTTCCATAGAATAGGATGGTCATATAGAAAATACTTCTCTACCTCATCTAACCCATCACTTAATGTGATAGAAAATAGTTTAAAACCTTTCCTTACACTCTTCTTGAGTTTCATCATATTGATTATGTGAAGGGAAATGGGTCTCTTAACTCTAAATATAAACATAATATTCTCGAGGTCATCTTCACACTCAATAACCTTGTGATGACAATCTAACTTGGATTTATGATCCATAATCCAATCCATACCTAATATAATGTTATAGGTGATTAAGTTAATAAATAAATATTCCATTATAGTGGAAAAGGCACCAAGGTCTAATACATAACTACTCATGAAGGAGATAATAGACATCTTAGCCCTAGAGGCCATCTCAACTGCCTAACTTTCCAACTACCTCATAACTAATAACACATAATGGTCCATAATCAAAGGAGAAATATAGGAGTCTAACACTCTTAAATCAAACAAAACTAAAATTTAAATTAATTCTATCATACTTGTGATCTCTATAACCATTTCTTGGTGATCATCCACTACTGTGTAAATCATATGTCCTCGACCCACATTACCCATTATCTGCTCTAACACTAGGTCTTTATGCCTGCTAATAGTTGATATTCCAGGAGGAAAATATTTTATAAAATTATTAAGATATATTCAAGTGAAAAAAACATCTTTTTGTTGGTTTTTACCTTAGGGGAATCTAGTTATTCTAGGTACAAAAGAAGTAGTTAAACCTAATGGTCTTGCTTGCTTAGATTGTTAAGCTCATGTAGTCCTATTCTACTAATGATCCTAAGGTCTAACATCACCTTACCTTTGATAGTACTTATCCAGGTAGTTATTACTCTAAATATAGCCATAATGGTTACCCTTAAACTATTATTATTCATAGAGCCTAAAGTTGAATTTAGTTACATTCCAACCTCACGTAGGTGCACATTGTATACATTGTGACCTTCATTCACACTGAGATTGAAATTTTCCATGAAACATATATCATGTGTCTTGAGTCTTTCTATAAGACTCCTCAACCATGTAGGCCTTTTTAACATCTATTTATATGGTTATAGGAGCTAAAACGTGCATTGCACTAGCCATCTCCAGATTCAAGCCTCTAGTAAACCTAATCACTTGGATTGTCTCATCCATATAACCTTTCATGTATCTAATAAAATCCAAAAAATTATACTCATATTATACCACATTACCAATTTACTACCAAAGTTCATTAACTTCATCTACCCTCTTTTGAACATATCAAAGGGACATGGAACATGCTCTAAAATGCTCCTCAAACAATTCACAAGTGAGGGAAGTTGGTGTCAAGGGGAGTTTATAGTCTCACATTACCACCACATCTTGGTTTCATCTATAATAATATGGGTGCCCAAATTATACTTAATTTTTTATTCATAATCATATAAGGTGAAACATCATTTCATGGTTGTCAACTAGGATTTTGCAATAAATATTTCAAGGAGTCCAATGGAAAGTAGGAGGATGCAATATCATGAAGTCCTTAACAAAGTCTCTAGGTGTAGGAATTTAAGGTTAGTATATGTCTTATCCCTCATATCACTCACCATGGTGATGCATGTAGACACCTAAAACTAGCCACCAATGGCTTCATTCTCGACTTTACAAAAAAAATTACCAACCATTAAACATATAGCCTAAGAATTTATTAACATCTCAACTTTGGATTCATAACAACCAATTAAATCAATTTGGCCTAAAAATCAATTAAATAAGACAAATTCACACATTATTTACTTCAAATCTTGTATAAATGTTTCAAATTCCTAAAAGGGATTAATTAACATGCAAATACTAATTGAATTCATCCTTGAGAAATTAAATGAATTATCAAAATGGAAATTCAAAAATCAATAAATATCTTAGGAATTAACATTAGCTTTTGTAAGTTTTCTAAAATCAAAAATGTCTCAAGCATGCTTATTCCATTATAATAATGAGTTTTGTACACCTTTTAACTCTTAGGGGTTTAAATAAGAAAACCTAGGTTAGGATTTAACTCATTCCATGTTGATTTCAAATCCTATAAATACAAGCCTAGAGCTCTTCATTTAGAGAGCTTAGACATAGTAATGTTATAATGCAAGATTTAGGGCATGAAGGAAATGCATAGAGTTAAAATGCCAAAATACCAAGCCAAGCCATTTCAAGCCATATCAAAATCATAATCCAAGCATGATCATTATTCTGAGAGGATATGGAGATAGACAATCTCATTGATGAAGACCTTCTGAGCACAATCTAAGAAATCCAAATAAAGAATCCTCTTGGAGTATTCAAAGATTTGGTAAGGAATTTGTGTGTAAGTAATTTCGATTTCTAGTTGTGCTTTCTTCATTTTATTTCTTCACCATGCTCCTACCTTTGATCTAGGCAAGTTATTTTTATGTATGATAGTGTTTTATTGATTTCATTTTGAGTTTATTTCATTGGTTTCATTATGAAGCTAACATATGATCTAACCACCCTCCTTGTATTCCTAGATCAAAAATAGCATGCCCGATGGTATCCAACCCCACAAATAGTATCCTAAGGCCTTTTAGCATATTTCATTAACATTTGTCATGTCAAAATTTGATCTTGCTAGCCAAAGGAGGTAAAAACTTGAATCTAAAGGATGGTTTTTGGTTCTCATGAATTTTCTCTATGTAAAATATGAATTTGCTTTCTGGACTATAATATTTCAACTCACATAATTGTGGTTTTGTAGGTCTTAGTGAGTTTTTACTTGACTATCATGGTTTATACTAACATTTTTATATTTTTAGGAGACATTTACAATATTAAAATATCATGACTCTATAGTAGCAATATCACAATAATGTAAGTCTATATTTGTAGTTTTGTCAAAACCATAACATAGTGAATTGTCAAATTGCATGACCATTAGTAGTTTTGTGTCTTAATTGATAGCAGTCATGCTAAATTATTTGGTTAAACTACAAAACCATAACTTGATAAATTGTGTTTCCAGACTATGAGTTGCATGTTTATACTATGGAGTTGCATTTTTATAGTATGTAGACCTAAGAAATAATAAGAAATCTTATGGAACATTCTTTGGGGTCATAAATACTCCATTTTTTATGATTTATTTTTAAAACCACATGTTTTCTCCTAAGTTTTTATAATATGCTATCATTTTAACATAAATTTACATAATTTTTTCACAAAATCTTAATATAGGATTTTTAATCTTTTTAATTTTTTATGAACATTATATCTTGGTTTCATTTAATTTTGTTTTCTTTGTCTAATCCTTACCTTGTAGGTTTTTTTTATTTTTTGTGCTAACATTGATCTAAATAACATTTGTCTATTATGTTTGTTTTACCTTCTAATTCACAACCAATTGATCTCGGTGCTTATCGACCAGTATCATTTATTTCCAAAATGTGTTTTGCTTATCCATGAAAGTGCTTCTAACAAAGGGGTTACTATTTAACAATTTTAGGTTATGGATGAAATTTTAACACAAGTTTTCATGTTTACACTAATCCAACATTTCATTTTGGGATTCTAAAAATAATTAGTAAAAACTTGCACATTTCAATTTAGGACTAAAAATAACATATTAGACCTTCCACATTTGAATGTTGGTGTTTAAATAAATATAAATGCTAAGTCTTAGAGAAATTTCATTTTTGGTGCTTAAAAATATCCTTAAATCTTGAACATTTCAAATTAATGACTTAAAACTAACCTAGGTTAAGTCTTGAACCTTTAAATTTTGATCTTATAACGAACCTAAATGATTTTGCTTCATTTGGTTTTGTGTAATTATTTCAATCTTTCACACTTAAGCCAAGGGGCCTAGTAATGAACAACATGACATTTAATTTAATTCCTAAAATTAAACCTCACCCATAATTATTTACAAAACTTGTTTGTTGATTATTTGTTTTTTTTAAAATATAGCATGTGTATGCTCTCCCCCATCACCTATAGGGGACTCATGGGATCAAAAGTATCTTTCCATTGCATTTAGTTCCTAGTACCAAGAGTAGAAATAAAGTTACCTAGGTTCTTCCCAAAAACCATATGGTATTGTGTGATCTAAAATCAAACTTAGAGTCTTTCTACTCAACTTTTATTTTAATGCATTTTGTCTTGTGAAGGGGGTGTCATTTCCTCTCATGAGTTCTTTAGTGAAGCATTGACCTAGGTATTCATATGTAGATAGTGTTTCAATCCCTCTCCATGGGGGGTATAAAAATTGGGATCACCCCACTAGGATGATGGTTTGAATAGTTAAAACATCTCTATTAGTGGCAATCTGACCTAGAACATATTATTAATCAGGACATCAAACTACACTGAGCAATTGAAAAATGTAGTGGTTATGAACATGATAAGACCTTTTCATAACAAGCTAATTAATGTGTTTCTTTTATTGTGTGAAAATATGAATGTTTGTACACATGGGATAAATCTAGATGGTCATAAATTGTAGGTTTTAGTCAACCCCACTTTACCACACCTTGATATATTTAGGATGATATACTTAGTTTTATTGTTGTCTTTTATTCTCTATTGCTTAGTGTGTTAGAAATAAAACTTGTTTTATTTACACCATGTACTGAATGAGTCTTATGTCCAACATTACTCCATTATTTGAGGAGGAATTATGTCATTTATTAAACACATTGATTTAACTTGGAAATTTTTTGTGTCAAAATGTTGTGTGTGTCACTTTATTGAAATAGGTAACATTATGATACCCAAATCAATTCAAGTTTCATGCCTTATCAAATCTTGAAAAAACCAATCATTGTCACATATTGGAGAAATAATGTCATTACACTACCCAAATTATTTCAAAAGACTTATATTTTCTTGTGTCCAAATTATCACTATTGAATAAATCATTTGTGCCTTATTGGATCTTTATTTAGCACAATAATGTTCAAATGTGTCTAGTTTAATGGTCATCAAAATCCTAGTTTACCTTAATTAAGCATTTGATTAAACTTTATAAGTTATTATTCAAACATTGATTTGTTTATGTTTAGGCTTCAACATCCAAGGGATGATAAACAAATATTTCTCTTTTAGGTTGTATAATTTAGGTTAATTGATTACTCAAATTTGGAAACTTTATTATTTGTGCCTTTGGTTGATAGAATCAATCCATCTTCAAATTTACTTATGTTTAGGGTTTTCCACCAGTTAGATCATGTTTATGCCTAGAATCAAGTGCCTAATCTTTTTGGAACTATTCCAATTTTGATAAATTAATCATCATTATCCTTTATTTTACGTCTATATTTTGATGTTGTATTTGGCCAAAGGTCCTAGTGACTCATTTTACTTTCCTAGTTTAGACCTATTTAGAACATCTTTGGACATTAGAGATTGGCATCCTTTTTTAGGTCATTTTAATTGACCTTGTTTGTGCAAAATATTTAATGTTAGACATATGATGTTATACTATTTTTACCAAGACTTTACATAGAATTTTTTGAGATATATCTCCACCCTCGACCAAGTTAGATAGAGCTCAACCCTTTGTCTTTTCATAAATATCTTTTAAGAGTTAAAAAACTATAAATCTATCTTTTTATGAAACATTTTCTATTTGATTTGATCATGTATCACTACACACGTAGTGAAACTATGTACAAGCCAAGATATGGAAATACTATCACATAGGAAGACATTGGTCAAGACCCTTATGGAGACAATGTTGTTTGGGATATGGACTTCTATCCACCATAGAACACTAAAATAGGGGATTAATGTCAAAATACTTTGGATAATTATTTGGTTATCACACCTCCATACATGGAGCAAGATCAATAACTAATATCCTAATATTTGGATAGTGTAACTATGGTTGTAGAAAACATACAAAAACAACCTTATTATGGAACAATGACATCAAATAATGAGGTAGGGCATGACAATTTAAAATTTTTACCAAGAAGGCCTTATAACATGCCTTATCAGAATAATGATCAGGCCTCTCCTAGTGATCTTAATGACATAGTACCATTACCATATCAAGATCCATGTATGATTGTCACATAAAGGAGCCTCATGGAATAATTTTTAATTCAAATGTGGATAGAATACCATACATATTGAGACCTAATTCATAAATTTAAAAAAATGGCCATGACAAATGCACCTCTAATTCAGTCACCCCTTCAATAAGAGTCTTATTTGAGTTGACATGTTAATAAAATCAGGGTTTAAACCCACTTATACAAAACACATAAGTCAAACATATGTTTATTACCTGAACCATCAAGAAAGTGTCTCATGCTTCTACATATAATAATTATAAAAACATAGTGGACAACACACAAGCAACATCTAATATAAATGAAAGTTGTGTTAATGCATAAACAACTAGCCAATAATAAAATGTGATTTTAAATATCACCATTAATGGTTAAAAAAATTAGGGAGTAGGATATTATACATAACATCCTTAACCATCTAGTTCTAATCCTCAACCAACTACTTCTTCTAGCACCCAACAATAAGGATTAAGTAGTCAGCCAGCAACTAGTGCCATGCCACAATAGAATGTGATGAATCTTACTTCTCCCTAATTGGTGACTAGTAATATTCAAAAATAGAAAGCACCATTCAATAAACACACACAATATAGGGTAAGCATATTATCAACTCAATAGGGGGAAACTAATGTTCCACCACACCAGGTAATAGTGAACATACCTCTTCAGTTTTAGACTAACATGCCAATATAAAACCAAATGATGTCTAGATAATAACATGTAAATATTGGTCAAAATTAGATGAAAAATCTCCAACATGAATCCAATTCCCAATATGATTCATGTAACTAAGAGGTTCTAATGTTCCTCAGGTACCTAATAAGTAACAAATACCTTTCGTGCAAAACATACCACAAGTGTAGAGATAGGGTCTTGGTTAACAAGTTCCTCCTTAATAGAAAGGTTCAATTAGTCACCAACATGTCCCTATTTAACCTCAATAGTCATAATATGGTCATATACCACCATCCCAATCTCAATATTCCCAACATTAGGCCTACATACCTAATCCTATATAGAATATCACACTGTAGTACATGCAATATAAATAATCACTCCCTAACTCATACATGCATATTCTTGGTCCATTTCCTATCCAATCTAACCTATCCCAAAAAATGATTCCATCATAACTTGGTCAAATTAATCCACTTGTGACCACTTAACCATCACCTTAGGCCAATATTCCCAATAAGTTTCCTCAAACACGAGCTACAACAAATGAAGGATGCAATTTCCACCATCTAAGCTAGGAAATAAGTCAAAAGGCTTACGTCAAATGACATGTGTTCTTACCCTTTCAACATATCATACTTGAAGGTAATATTTCTTCTAGGTTATGAGCCACCAAAGTCTGATAAATATAAGGGGAAAGGTGACCCCAAGGCCTATCTGACATTATTTTTTGTCGTGTGCCAACCAGTGGCCTATAATGACATATACTTGTTTTTTTTCCAATAAGTCTAGTTAGATAAGTCTTGGAATGGTTTCTAAAGTTACCAAATAATTTAGTTTCTAATTTTGATGATCTTTTAGACAAGTTCATGCAAAACTTCTCTTACAATCTAAAGCATGAGATTTCATTGGTAGACTTAACATAAGAAAAATAGAAATCAAGTGAAATATTCACAAATTATTTATTGCGATGGAGAGCCCTTTCAATCCAATTATACCATAATATACCAAAAAAGTAATTAGCCATTTTGTTTACTAAAAATCTACATAATGAGATATCTTACTATCTAGATTTTGTGTGTACATATATTCAAAAATATAATTGAGAAAGGTTTGGTGATAGAAAGAGTCCTTACTAACAAAGGGATAATTAAACTAACCTTTTCAAATCAAAAAATTAGCCATAACCAAAACTAGAACAATGGCCCAAACCAACATCTAATCCAAGTGCAAGCATCACAACTAGCATAGGCCAATAATAATGATAGACCCAAGTAATTCAATAAAAATAAGAATGTTCTAGGAAATAAATTAATAAATTCATGACATGTCCAAATGGTGTAATAATCATTTGTTAAGCCTATTCCACCTTTTCAAATCACTCCCAACTAAAAACCTCTTCAATAAATGCAACACATGCAATAAGAATAACAACTTAGACCAATGTATAAAATACAACAAATGCATCAACATATGCATTTGAAAAATCCACCTCCATAAATAAACCTACCTACATGTCATACCTTTTACCCGTAGGAGAACTTATTGAATTAAAATTTTACAAACTTGTTATAGCTAACTTGATTAAATGGCTTACTCTGAGAGAGCAATTTCATGAGGGAGAAGAAATGATAGAATGGTATAGGCAAAATGAATTCCACGAATTTCATAGGGTCAATAGCCATTACTTTTAGAAATGTGTATAACTCAAACATATCATTGAAAATGTGTTAGAAAATGGATAGATCACATTGGACATTGAGATTCCACCTCCAATCAAAACCTTTGCTTTTATCAAGATCCTTGTCCCCAACATAACAATCAACAACAATAAAAACAATAACTACATCCAATGTAACATCAATAATAATAGTATTAAAAAATAAGGCCAAATGAAAAAAATCAATAAAACAAATACTAGAACCAATAATGTCAAAATAATGAACAAAACTAAGGTTAAAATGATGGTAAAAACTAATAGACCTACCATGTAGACGTACATGACTACAAAAAAATTGTAGTCCATATTGTAGGAGGTCATGTTAACACCATTTCAATTAATCCTAGATGAATTACTAATCAACCAATAACATTTATAATCA
This sequence comes from Torreya grandis, assembly GCA_037957365.1. Lineage (NCBI taxonomy): Eukaryota > Viridiplantae > Streptophyta > Pinopsida > Cupressales > Taxaceae > Torreya > Torreya grandis. The sequence goes on from JARHVA010001291.1 coordinate 326,718, forward strand.
TACCAAATCAACTAAACCATTCTAATAATCCTTCCTTGACTTAGGACCACACATAAGCAAACCATCAGGTAGGGATTCCAATGTTAGGACCTTATACTAATAACTCATTGTTACCCCATGACCACACATAAGTGCATTAATAATTGAGACTTATCCTATATGGTCCCCCTATACCACCATTTATTATCAATAATGGTCTTGTATCTAATCATAACTTGGTAATCTAAGATTACCATACCAGGCCCAAAACCATTTGCCACTTCATCCATCATACAACCAACTATTCTACCTCAAAATAAGACATTTACCACTATCCTAGAAAATATGTTTGATAGTATGGAATAATGAAAAATATTCCATCATAAATCTCAATTTTAGATTTGGTATGTACATCTACTATCCACAAAAACATCTTGACAGAGTTATTTAGTCAATCCATAGTTCTAAAAGACTTATCCCCAAACAAATTTCAAGATTTGGTTAGACATCTAGCTCAAGCCCAATAAGTAACCTTTAACCAAAGTGATATACTATCCCTTGTCCTACTAAATAATAATCTATTTAACATCAAAGTTTACATAAAACAGCACAAAGTGAAACATGTCCTCATACATAATGAATTGGGTCTAAATATTATGTTTTTAAAGTTCATCAAGCTTTTTAAGTATATCTCAATACCTTTCCAAGAAAAAATAATCGACATCAAATATTATGGTAATGAATAATAAGAATCATAAGTCACATTTAACATACAAGTTATCATTGGGCCTTTGACCCATGATACACTTTTCCATGTGTTAGATCTTGATTTGTCATATAATATGCATTTGGGTAGACCTTGGTTACATGAGATTCATGTAGTCCCATCAATACTGCACTAGTGTATCAAGTTTTCCCATTCAGGGATGGAGGTTAGTATTCTAGGATATATGCATCAATATGAGCATTGATAACATTTTAGGGTTGAGTCTAAGATCTATAATTATCCTTTCAACATGAATCCATCTTCCAAGAAGGACACGAGTAAAGTAATACTCATTGATTTACTAGAGGCTAACTACATTGACCCTGATATCCTTGATTTTATTTCCCACATGCCACCTCCTGAAATGTCCAAACACTATACCATATTTTCTAATGGCCCAAGAGACTATTTGACCCATAACACCTTTCACTTTGAAAATGTTCCATAGAATTCCAAGTCTTTTATAATATCTAAAGCCAAACCACTTCACATTTATTGAAAAACAAAGTAAATATCCAAACCCCATAACCCAATAACTACCATATTCATACTAGCTTCAAGCTAAAAACATGACCCTCTCAAAGGTGATGAATCATGGTAATATAATGACAAGCTAGTTGAATTTTATAAAAATGTGAAGTATCCTATTCCTAATAGGATAATGGAGAACCAAGACTATGAGTAAGGAGGGCATGGGACAAATCAACAAGGAATGCTTGAGCCTATTTATATGACTAAATACAAAGGAACCTATGGACTTGGAGATAAATAGCTTGGGGTGATCTGACATATCTTATTCAAGTTATATCACCAATAAATAGTGATGATGATGTTGGTAGTGAAACATAGTCTAATCATAGCCAATTTGATGACTTAGCCAAAACTAATCTATTTGACAATAACTCCATTTATACCCTTTGACTAATCATTCATCATAATACACTACCATTATATTATACCCAACTGATAGATTGGGGCCAACAAGAATCCAATGTGATAATTGATGAGTATCAAAATGATGAGGATTTATATGATTTTTTAAGCCTTAGGGACAATGTTCCATTAGGAGGTCATAAATAAGGATTCTCAATAAAGTTAGATCCTAAAGCTTATTTTTCAGAGTAGGCAAACACCCTTAGCCAAAAATAAACAAATAAAACATTGATGTCCCAGAGTGTAAATCCATTTGAGGCACTTTTAAACTAGGGAAAAAGTAAAGATAAAGGCCAGTCTAGTGGTGAAACCCTATTTTAGGCACCATTGGATGGGGATGTTCAACCTTATTCAAGTATAGACTAGAAGACTACCAATGATGAAATTGTCTATGGATCCAAGTTTCATCTTGAATAAGAACAATATTTTGATGAGATCATCTAGGATAACATTCACCACTCTATGGGGAACATTTTTTTACCATGTTATGTCATTTGGTATTAAGGCTATAAGGTCCACCTATCAAATATACATGACATTCATATTTCATGATATTATGGATAACATTGTTGAATACTATGTCAATGACATACTAGGTAAATCAAAGACCAGGGCTAATCACCCAAAACATTGAGGAGGATATTTAATCAATTATATGAATATAAAGTTAGGATAAACCATAGAAAATTAGTTTTTGGAGTTACTTTAGGAAAATTTATTATCTTTATTCTGTCTCTCTAAGGCACTAAATTCAATCTAGATAAAGTACAAGACATAATAGAGATACCATCACCAACCAATTTGAAGCAACTCTATAGTTTGTAGGGAAAGATCCAATCCATCAAATTCTTCATTTCTTAATTGGATGACAATGACCTTCATTTTACACACCTACTAAAAAAGGGTTTAATATTTCTTTGGGATGATTATTGTCAAAAACATTTTTAATAGCTAAATGGATATTTTGCATATCCACTAGTTTTATTACCTCCTATACTAAGGAAACCATTCCTTTTGTATCTATCAATGACAAAAAAACCTTGGGGGAGCTTGTAGCTCAACACAATGAATTTTAAAAGGAGCATGATATATACTATTTAAGTTTTACATTGGTCACGTATGAACAAAAATATATGCAGATTAAAAAAGCCTATTTAGCCATGGTCATCATAGCTTAGAAACTACAACATTACATGTCATGAAATAAGACCAAGGACATTTAAAAAGTGGATTCACTCAAATATATATTATCTAAAACAAATTTACAATGTTGTATGGCCAAATGGATCATGTTCCTTAGTGATTTTGAGATAGATTATGTGAACCATAAATCTATCAAGGGGTAGGTTCTTGTAGATCAGCGTGTTGAAGCACCCCTTATAGACACAGAACAACTCACATTTCCAATTTCTCAATGAATCCATCATGACTATCATTGAAACAACTCTTGAAGAGCAATAATAAAAGTTATATTTTGATGGTTTATTTATTTCACATGGATATTTGGTAGGCCTTTAATTTATAAAACCACACAGGGATCTATTGGGACCAACATACCCCCATTTTTTTGCTTTTGTAAATTAGCGACCCTTGTGAATGTTTTAGAACATCTATACACTAAATTATCATTGAAAAAGGTCATTATTTCTTTGAATTTTAAGAATGTCCACTTGGAAAGGCATAAAACTCTACATATCTGATTTTGATTATGTTTTATGGACTAAATTTACTAATGGTTGTCTTCAGATGATAAAATTTAGGTTCCAAGGAAGAAGGTAGGGTTTCCATGCAGAAAACCTTATAATTTGAATTCAAAAAGTGGCAAGAAAATCTTAATGGGAAATCAGATTTATTTTTCAAAAAACCCCTAAGTCTAATTTTATATTAAGGTTCAATCATGTTTTTGACATAACCAAACCTTAATATAAAATCACACTTGGACCTTTTATTTCTCCCATTTTCATTAGCCTCCTAACCTTGCTTGATTATTAGTTTGTGGGTTCCTTTCATTTATAGCCAAGTCTTTTATTAATTTTTAGCCTAAGTTCTAATATTAAATGTCTCTATGTTTATCAACACAAATGATACCTTGAAATCATAATGTTAGTCTAAATTGATATGCTTATCAAGTCCTAACTCAAATATTTTATTTGATGGCAAATCTAATGACTCTCATTGCATCACCGATATAATCTAATGGTGTAAGATCACCCTAAAGAAACCACACATTGACCTCATGTTTTATGAAAATTTATCATGAGATTTAATTTGAAATTCTCATTTCCATCATTTGATGTCTATGAGGATGCCTTTGACATTAGTGAGATTGTCGAGATAAACCTCATTCAAAGTTTTGCATAAGATCAAAGGGAACCACATTAATGTTTTTGACATTAGGCTTATCATAATAAAAATTATCTTTAATATTCATCATATTTATTTATATGATATAATTAATACTAATCATTTAATTTAAGGATATACATAACCCATTAGACTAAATTAAAGTTTGTGCACTTTTGTAAATCTAATGATCTATATTCATCAAAGCTTTTGATCTTATAGATCAAAGACCAATGAGGCCCCAATATTGAAAACCAATCAAATCCAACCTCTTATATCACAATAAATAGATCTCACCACATCATAGGTCTTGATCTAACATAGTGAGCTAATGTCTATCAAAGGGACCCACCCTCAACTAAACCAATCACCAATGAGCACATAGATCTTGATCCAATGGCCCTCACTTCCCTAGAGATCTAATCTAATAGCATGAATTATTTAATCAATAAGCCCTATAACATGTTCATATGGAATAAGACCATAATTTTAACTTGAAGAATAGTTGTGTTTACAAACACAATATGACCTCAGGATTAGAACCTAGGCCCTCACAGAACAAAATGCAAGCTTAAAATTTATAGTCTCACTCCCATCATTTAACATCTATGAGGATGTCTTTAACGGTAGCGAAGCTGTCAAATTTAACATCAGCCAACCCTTATACCTAAGTAATGGGGGCATTTTTAATCAACCTTTTAGAAGCAACCTTAGGGAAATAACAGAGAAAATTAGCATAAAATAATTTAACCTATCTTTATTAGTATTTATCAACATAGATAAATATTGGGAATTCATTTCTGGACCTAAAGTTTTACTAATACCTCAAGACTTGACTATGTGTATCTCACAGGATCTATTAGACTACACTTCATTGAAGGTTTTGATTTCACTAAGTAAAATTAAAGATGACTTTTTAACAAAGATGTCAGAGCTTGATGGCTTGACATGTGGAAGAACCACACTCATCCTAACCCCAAACTCCAATCAAAGGAAACCACTAGGATCTTAGTCAATGGTTCATGCTTATTTAAAGATATTGATCTAATGAAGTGAAAATAAAGACTTGATTTGAAAACCAACAACTAGTTTTCAAAGGAACTTTCATGAGCATTTCATTAAAATAAGCCTTGGAAAGCCATGTATGTGCCATGTAAGCACTAAATGACAATTCCAAAGATTTGGCATGCCTGAAAGGATAAGATTTGTAAAATTAATGTTATCCAAAAGATCTAAGGCATGAACATATATATGAATTCTACCACCTTAACCATTAAAGCTCCAATAAACCCTAGTAAAATGACATAATCCCTAATTCTAGATTATTGAGACATAATTGCATTGAAACAAACTCAAATTTCATCCTGAGCAAAGGGAAACTAGTCATAAACTTAAGGAAATTAAGGAACCATTGAAAAAAACTAGGAAACAATAGAATAGGGAGATTAAACTATATTTTTCTATAGACAATGAGTGAAGACATTTTGGAGATATGAAATTGGACACTGGGGCACTCAATAATGGAATGAGGAACTAGTCAAAGATCTTATTTATTATTGAGTAATTATAACTTGTCACTTATAGTGAGTAAAGGATTGTAGTGACCAAGAGGAAAATTTATGACTTGGTTGTAATTCAAATGTCTTGTCTTCATTGAGCAATTACAAAACTAGAGGTACTCCATTGCATTGATGTCCTTGCCCCTCTATTTATTGATTGTAGAATTGATGGTGAGTAGGTATTTAGGGAGAGTGAGTAAAAAGGAATTACATAAATTTTCCCTATATCTTTTGAGGGCTACTATAAACTACCTAGGACTCATATAGACCTCCCCACCATCAAGGAGTGGATAACCAAACATAATTTAGACATTATTCTAAGAACATAGTTAAACTAGGGAACCCACATATCTAGGAATCATGACATAAAATTCGTAATATATAATTTAGAAAAGGAATTAGGATCATCATGAAAATATTGAATAAAGCTTCAGGGGTAGCCACCAAAACCTATGTTGACCCTAAATGGGTTTCCTACATATGTTTCATGGTGGAAGAGAAGCTAACTCCATATATTGGAGAACTAATTAGCATCCACTTGGGAAGATAATTATATGTCATAAAAAGGAAGAGAAAATAAAAATTCACCATGATGTCCTATTTTTTTTACTCATTGATGTCCTCTACATATATTTTTGATATCAAGAATTGGTCCTCTCATAACAAGATTAGCATATCCCATCATTATTTAGAATTATATTTTTTTAAATATAGGGGTCACATACAATTCATTTATGATTGCATATATCTTACTTTGGTTAAGAGTATCATATGGAAACCCATGACTAGAGTACACCCCCTCATCAATAAATATGTATATCCCATTGGTGACATATGTTATCACCCAGATTATGTCATCATCAGGATGGAAGGAGTCATGATAAAATCATTTATATTGCTAGTGCGTTTCCCTACCATATTACCTAAATAGGAAATTGCTTCCCAACTCCTCCAAGGGATTAATAATGTATTTAGAGAGAAGAGTAATGGAATTTTTCATCCTTTTCCATTCTTGATTGGAAAAACCATGATCCATGGTTAGAAATAGTTGGATGTTATGTCCAAATATAGATATGTCTTCTATTTTCAAATGGATGACCTCAAAGAATAGAACCAAATTAACAAAGTTTTCCTCCATCTACAATCCAATTAGTTGACCAAGGTGACATATGAGCAAAATTTTTGCTCATATGACAAATTATACACCAAGGCTGCAAACTTTGAGGAAGTGCTAGCTAGGTGTAGGCAACATGTCTTCAAACTCAAGCATAGATTGCAAAGAGAGGAGAATCCAACTAGAAAAAATTGGTAGATGAACCTATTGCAATATAATGTATTTCCTTCCACCTTAAGTGCACCTCTAGGACCACTAAAATAGTAGGTGCACCAAATATAAGAACCTAGTGAGAAGAAATTAGAAGAAAGGCCATGAGAAGGTCCTTCATCATTAGTTCCATCTCCAAGACCACCTTATCCAATAGAGCATGTTTATATGACTTCCATAAAACCATATGAAATAATTGAAGAATTATTCAAAGAGATTACAAAGACCTATGGATTAGATCAAGAGGATAAGGGAATTAAGGAATTTATAGCTGAGTTGGCACATGTTGAACAACCCCAGGTAGGTGAAATAGAAAAGGGGAAGGAAATAACTTTGGAATTAGTCCCTTTCTCACAAAAAAAAGGGAAAAAAAGATGGATATTATTCATAGGTCCTCCAAAAGACCAAAAGTGGCATGGACCCAACCTGCCAGTGAATTTAACTTATTTAGTGATGAGTTCCCCATACATGGACTTATCATCCATGACTAGTTTATATATGGAAAGCTACAAAAGATTCCATCTCAGTCACATTCATTGGCACTACCCAGAGCTACCGATATTGATACCCATGATGATATTAAGCCATGGATAAGAGAGATCATGAAGGTGTAGGAAGAATGGAGGATTATTAAGGAAACTAAAGAGAGTGGAAAAGGAATGAAGGATCTTTGGGCATTAAGTGGTACTAGGATTGAGACCTTAGAGGTACCCAGATTCTCTAAACTAATAGCCACTATGTAATACAATCCAAACACATCTAGGTTTGAGAAAGTAATAATAAATAAGGACACTATAGGCACTAAGGATTTCACCTTCCAAAGAGTGGATCATTTCATGGGTCTAACTCCTATGCAATGGAAAGTAGTAGGGGAACACCCCATCCATCAAGAGGACATATCAAGTTTGATCAAGTCATAATCAATAATGAACTTGTATAGGGTCAAGGGAATGAAACAAAGAATCATCAACCTAGAAAAGGAGAAGCAAGATTGGAAGCATAGGCTACATTTTTAGTCTTTGAGGACATATTGAAGATGTTGAATAAGTCTCTTCTTAACATATTTGAGGGATTAAAGATGATAAAGCTTATATTAAGTTCCCTAACCCATCAAGTAGAGACAACACAAAATTTAATCATTTAATGGAAAGACTCCAGAGACTAGACAAGTGAATTGATCAATGTCCATAATATAAAATAGGTTCATGAAATTAAAATCATCAAACTAGGACATTTTAACATCATCTTAGGAGTCATAGTGGATAAAATACATGACTTAAGAACTTGGTTCAATAGTGTCAACAATTTTGTAAAAGAGGAAAAATAATTGATGGGTAGAATGGAGAATCTCTTAAAAAACTTGTTGCCAAACCCCTCTCAGTTCACTACAATAGGCTTGATGAAAGATGAAGAATTCAAGCGAAGGGTTGACGTATTCATTCATAAGATCAAGGAAACCCAAGGCTATTATATAAAAGATAATCAAAGGGTCCTTAACACCATTATTACCTTAGGAAGATAGAATATAGAGGCATAGTGCATCCATGAACTCATAGCCAAGATTGACAAAGAATTCACTACATTGGCATATCAAGAAGAGGATTATCTAACGAAACCTATAGTATATTTTGAGCTAATCAAGGACAAATACACTAAGGTGAAGGACATCCTTAATAAATAATAGAAGGGACCCACCAATGTACTTTTAAAAGAATATTCTTTTGTAATACATATATGCTAATATGTTAGCATATATTTGTTATATTTGTCAAATTTAATGTATAAGGTCATGTGCATTGTATCTTTGTAATCTAAAGATAGCTATCCTTATCTAACATATATATGTTTTGAGAAATTAACTGGTACCACCACCTATGTTCTCTATAAATAGGTAGAGATTACCATTTCTAAAGGAGAGAGACTCTGAGAAATTGTATACAAAAGGGCATTTTAATATAACTAAGGAATTCTAAAGAGATTGCTTGAATAGTGTGTTAAAAGCTAATGTTATCTCTCAATTTCATGTTAATGTCTTAGATTTGAATGGTTATTTTCATTTTAATCTATATTTTTTGTCATAAGGTTGTTAATTTTATGTTATGCTAGATTAACTAAAAGATGTTAGGTATACTTCATGTCATTTTATCTAAATTTGGATGTGCTCATTCTATTCAAGTTAAAGTAGTAAATTCTTTAAAGTAAACCTAGTTCTTACTTGTGACTTATATATTTCCTTTTCTACTTGCTTGGTTTATGATGGAATATGGGTTTATACTATTTTACATCATAAATTGGTTCATGTATGCTCAAAATAATTAGAACTTTGTCATGATATTTGAGATGCAAGCCTGCAATCACATTTTCTTTTCTACCTTACCCTCCTTTTCTATATCTTCTTTATCAAAGTTCACATTAGTTTAAGATCATTGTTAGTATCCATTTAGATTAGTTTTTAGATCAGGAAATATCACAAAGATTCAAGTACATGACCCTGGTGGCTCTTAACCACTAAATCAAACAAATATTATGGACTTCTTTCACACTCTACTTCTATTCCACCATAGACATCCCAAACTGTCACCAACTAAAACTCATTCCTTAGATCTTCAAGATCTTAAAATGAGAACTGTTCATCACATTAAGAGCACCTATGAGTTAGTTAGAAGCATTAATAGGATCTAATCCCAAAGTCATTTAGAATCAAATTTTTTGTACCAATATTATAGTAGAATATGAAGTACTTGTAACAGGGCTTTGACATGTAGTATAATGGAACATATGTCATCTAAATATTTATGATGATTCATAGTTAATCATCAATCAAGTTAAAAATCACTTTCAGATCAAAGATGACAAACAAGTTCCCTATAAGGCCTGGTTGACACTCTCAAATAATATGTTATTGATATACAATTTGAACATATACCAAGGGAAAGGAAAAGAATAATAGATGCCATGACTACTATTAAATCTTTGATTTAGAATGCAAGTACAGTAAATTACTACCAATTTCTCATAAAAAATATGTTAGTACCATCTCATGAACCATCAACCATCACAATGATCTATGGTATTATTGGTCTTATATCTACTTAGTATTTAGACCCATATTCCTATTTGCATGACCATCTTTTACCCCCAGACTTATCTCAAAAACAAACCAAAGCCTTCATCCACAATGCCCAATGTTATACCTTACTTAGACCAACCCTATACCATCATAATTTTGATGTAACTTTGCTTTGTTACTTACCTTCAGTGTAATCAATACTAAAATTATGGGAAGTTCACAAAGGATTGTGTGGAGCCCATACTAGTGGGGCAATCTTGTCCAAAAATCTTTTACATACTAGTTATTATTGGATAATGATGGATGCAAATGTAAATGCATGTGTGAAAAGATGAAATAAGTTTCAATGACATGATAATTTGATTCATGCCTTCGCCAAGACTTTGAAACAAATATTGGCACCATCGACATTATCTACATTGAGCCTCAATCTCATTGGGAAGATAGACCCCACCTCATCAAATGGCATTAAACATATCCTTAGTAATATAGAATATTTCACTAAGTGGCTTGAAGCTATACCCCTCACTTACATGACTATAAATCAAATCTCCAAATTCATCTTCAACCATCTCATTTACCACTACACTATCCCATCCAACATTATATATTATAATGGAGAATACTTAAAGAATAAGGATGTCAAAAATCTGTGATGAATACAAAATCATACAACATTTCTCCATGGATTATTACCTCAAGGTAATGGTTAGGATGAAGCATCAAACAAAATAATTGTCAACATCCTTAAAAATGTTTTCAATGCTGCTAGTCATGATTGGAACCTTTAGATATTTCACACCCTTTGGGCATATCATACCAATCACCACACCCCAATAAGATCCACTCCATACTCACTCATTTATGGTACTAAATCCATTATTACCATTAAGGTAAAATTACCTCCATTATGAATCTTTCTAAAACATTTACTAGATGATGAAGACTACTAAGTAGTTCACCTAAAATAACTCAATTTACTTGATGAGAAATGCATCGACATAGTTAATAACCTTCAAGCATATCAGAATTGAATTTGTAGCCACCACAATCAATGCATCAAACATAAACAATTAGAACTTGGTGATATTTTCCTCAAATAAAAATAATAATACTATATCCAAAAATATTTTTCAAGTTTGTCAATCATGTCTCCAAGGTGACCAATGATGTTGATGAGGTGCCATGTGTGCTAGAATGATAATGATGATTAGTGTTCTTGTATAGTTATTTAGTGTTTTACTTGGATAGGTAGATGGTGGATGTTATTGATGATATGGTAAATTTTAAGAAACTTTATGGGGTGTTTTGAGTGCTTGGAGTACTTGTGGAAGTGAAAGGAATTCATTAGATTAGTCATATAAGTGTCTAAGTTCAAGTGGTCATCTTGATAGATAAAGCTAAGTAAGCAGATTGATGACATCAGTATTCACACATGTAAAGGTTTAAAGATCATATTGATACATTTATATATTACCATATGTTAATAGATCATATGGTTCAAGTTTTAGGTCTAGACATGGAGCGTAGCAACATTTATTAAGGTGCAAAGTTGGCTTCTTAGACATAGTTCAGTAAGTTCCCATACTTAGCCAAATTTGATATATTGAAGATCTAGAGTGATAATTTAATTAGGTGATGAATATATATGGTGAGAAATTAATATGACTATATAAGGATCTAATATTGAGTGTTATAGAGATCAATGATGAGCATGAAGTTAATTAGTGAAAGAACCTGAGATTAAACGTGATGAAGACATGTGTCACTTTCATAGAGTTTGAGAAGAAGATCAAGATTTTTGAAGCAAATTCAACCACGAAAATGAAGATAAACATTTTTCATTAGTTAATAAGTCAAAAAAAATCTCAAAAGGTGTGTAGGGATGTTAAGTGGTAGAATTTCATTAGATACTGACTGTAGGGTATGCAGAAGGCACATGGGGCTACCAAGTGGCTTGATATCAGAAGAGAAGATATAAAATAAATGGTGATAAATTAAATTTAAATTCAATAGGATCAAAATTATATTTATTTATTTCATTTTATCAAGTTTTGTAAAGACACAAGATGAATACACCTATCTACATATGATTTTACATTAACTAGTGACTGTCAACATTTGAATTAGAAAAAGCATAAACCAATGCTCAGAATTTTGTTTATATATTATGATTTGGGACAAATTTATAGATTATTTGATATGAAATTTTGAATACTAGTTCAAGGAACATCCATAAAATCTATTTATAAGGTTTTACTATTTGTACAATCAAAGTTATTGAGCTCTAAAGTTGACTAAAGGTTTGACCATGTTCTGCAAGTGACCTAAAAAGGATAATTAAAGAATTATTGATGGTATTTTGATGTTTAAATATGAAATAAATATTGGATAGTGTTTTAAACTATATGAGTACCATATTCATGGTTTTTTTAGGTTTTACCCATCCATATTTGGTATGAAGAAAGGCTTCAAAGTTGACTGTTTATTGAATACATTGGTAGTTTGACTGACCATCTTCCAAAGGAAACTTGAAGATGTTATATGTATATTTGAGGAAATTAATTAGTATGGAGATGTTATATAAGTATCAAATATTTATTAATATTTTTTTCATGATTTATCCTTGATCAGTTATGAAGAGTCAAAATAGCTTGAATGTATTTGGACTGTATATAACCAATCTGAGTGGTCATTCTAAGAGAGTTGATTTGAGTGTTTATAGCCCATTTTGAAGTGTCTAAGGCATATATAAGTTTTTAAAAGGTCCTAAAAGTTTCACCCATGTGATCTAATCATATGGCTATGTGAAAATATTTGAGTAGTTGCTTTAGAAGTTTGAGACTATTTTATATGTATAAAGGCCTAAAGAGCAAGGGGACCTAATTAGTAGGTTCAAGTATTAAATTGGTGTTCCATGTGGCATGTACATATGAAATATTGATAAATTGTCTATTTTATATAGGTTTTATGTTTTTAAACCATTGGTAAAAGCTGAAAGTGGCTCAAGGAGTTGAAGTTATAGCGTATGGTTGAGTAAGGATAATTGTCTTAGGTCTCACTAAGACCTAATGGTGGTTTGGGGTTAATGAGGTAATGGAAAACATAAGGAGTGTGTATTTATTACATTTAATGTGTATTATTACCTATTTATGAGGTATAATAAGTATGTTAAGCATCTTGGCCAACCAAGATGGGCTAGATGAGTGTATGGTATAAATACTAGACATAATTAGCCTATTTAGAGTGGAGTTGAGAGAGCATTGTGATAAGAAAAGGAGAGAAACTTTGAAAGATAAGTTAAATTTAATTTATGACCATATAATATAAAAAATGATTATTCATTTTTATTTGATCAAGTTGATGCAAGAAGACACACATTTCATTGGACATAATAAGCCTAGAAGAGGTAGATTGAGCAAGTGTGTAGATGAGAAAAAGATTTATGAAGGTTGTGAGATCCATTTGAATCTATTGAGAGGTATATAAAAGTTTTTATTTTAGGTATGACCTTATAGTCATAGTTATAATTTTGAATTGATAGGTTTGATGTATAAGAATAAGTGGTGTGTAGATTGATCCAAAAGCTGGTTTTAGATGCCTTATGTGTGAAGGTTTGAATTAGTGAATAATATTAAAAGAGGTTATTTTTTAGGGTTTTTACATTATATTGAGAATAAATCAAAGTTTTATTTTTTTTCATTTCATAGATGTTGTGTTTATGCTCATCATTTTAGGCAAGTTAGTGCTTGTCATCTTTAAGGGTTGGTGCCCCTTGTGAAGTGGGTGCTTCACTAAAGTGTCATGTTATTATTCATATTATAGGACAAGTATTCCATGTGTTTATAGGATTGAGTGTGTATTTTCTTTCCCAAGAGGGTTTACCACATAGATCTTGTGTTATATTGCTTATCTTTCATGTTCATTGTCATGAGTGGGTTACTTAATTATTGATTGCTTATGGTGTATGAATAAGGGTTTAAAAGATTTAGATTGAAGTTATTAAATATCTTGATTCACTATTTCACCCCCTCTTAGTGATTTTACCTCTAAAAATTAGTATTATAACAATATCTTCTATACAAGTTTAACCATCTGAAGGTAATCTTGGGTACAATGATATGCTCTCAAAGTTTCTCTATTAAGCAATCCCTATCATTAAATGGATCCAATTATGTTTTATACAGTGAAATAATGAAGACACACATCATGTCCTTGGGGTTTGACACTTGTAAATCTATTGTGGATGGTTATTCCATGCCACCTACTCTTGTAACTAGTGTCGAGAAAAAGAAGCTGAGTGAGAACAATTCTAAAGATATGAATGCTATCATTTGTGGTCTTTTAGAGGCTGAGTTCACTAAGGTAATCCATTACAAGTATTCCAAGGAGATTTGGTACAAACTATAGCTCATCTGTGAAGGATATTCAAAATTCATGTTGGCCAAACTACAAATCTACTGAAGGCAATTTGAAAGTCTCAAAATGAAGGAAGAGGATAACATGGATTCCTATATTCTAAGAGTTGATGTGGTAGTGAAAATGATCAAAGTCATAGGATATGTTATTGAATAAATAAATATAGTAAATAATGTATTAATCTCTCCCACTTTTAAATTTGATTCAAAACTTTCTGCTATAGAAGAAAGTCATGATCTCACCAAAATGAAGATGGGTGAATTGCATAGAATTTTTTTATGAGATGAGATTTAATAAAGATGAACCATAAAAGAAAGAAGTAGCCTTAAATGTAGAAAATATGATTAAGAACAAGTTCCAAGGTAAGAAGGTCAAGGATGATAATATTTTTGATATTGACGATGATAAACTAATAGATCTATTAACAAGAAAATTTAAAATAGGTTTAGGAAAGTTTAAGGGTAAACTTCCCTTCAAACGTTTCAATTGTGGAGAAATAGGTCAATTTACCAATAATTTTCCTGATAATCGTATGGGAAATGATAATGAAAAACATGAATAATATCATGATAATGACAAGAAGAAATTTAGGTCTAATAAGAGCAAGAAGTGTTTCAAAAGGTAGAATGGCCAAAAAATGTTTTACAAGGACAAGAGGAGTCTCTACACCAAAGGATATTATAGCTCACATGATGATAATGATTAAATTGATTCTAATAATGATCATGAAGATGATGGTCCTATTTAAGATAAAGCTCCCTTCATGGCTGAAGAAGGTAGTTTCTCATATCAAGAAGAATCTACATTGTTTGGAGGTGGTTTAGGTGATACAAATGATGAATAAGACAAGGTAAACTATGAGATTGAGTTGATGAGTACCCTTAAAGATATGAATATTGATAAGAATAAAACCAAGAATTTGAAGTCTCAAATAAAGGAATATGAGATGCAATTTAGTGTGTTTAAGGAAATAATAAATGAAGACTTCAAAGAGTATAAAAATTTAATCAAACTTCTTAATGATCAGTTAGAGACTATGAATGAGAACTTGAAAGCCAAAGAAGTTAAATGCTCAAGGAATGTAACTGATATTGGTTATTTAAGAGATGAGCTGAAAAAGAATTCAATTCAAGTAAAGCCATTTGTGAATTTTGAAAAGGGATCAATTGATCTAGATAACATTCTGAGTAGTCAAAAATATGTAAGCGATATAATTGGTCTTGGATACATAGAAAAGAAGAATAGTACTCTTGATGACTTGAAGACTTTTGTGAACAAGAAAAATTAGACTTTGAAGATCAATAATCAGTCAATAAATGAATTTTCTAATAAAAGGAATAAAAATCAAATTAGATAACCAAATACAATAGGGTATGTAAAATTTAATGATTATTGCTACACTTATAACTAATTTGGTCATAAGGCTAGAGAGTGTAGAAGAAATTCTAGGAATGAATTTGACTAGAACTATGAATTAAATCATCAATCAAGTATTGTGATTCAAAGTGAGTTATATCATTTGGATGACATCGGACACATTACAATACTTTATCCAAACAAGGTAAGACAAGTTGAGTTTCCATCAAGAAGAGCGGTTTGCTACAATTGTCTAGGAATTGATCACATTGCTAAGTTTTGAAAACAAAGGACATTAAGTCATAATAAGTCATTTAAGGATCCTATTGTGTAAGGTAAAAGGAGATTTAAAATATGGAAATCAAATGTGGAAAGTATGTGCCATAATTAGTCTACAGGTCTAAGTGGACTATTTTCCATGGTAGAAGATGCTAAATAGGTTGAATAATGCCAAGGGTACTCATTATATTCTCATGTTAAGAATAAAGAAACAAAGCTCACTAAATAGACCAAGGTAGTTGAAACTTGTCCTATGGTATTTTTAAACTTAATTAAACAAACTGATGTTCTTGAGCAAGTTTCTTATAAAGAATATCGGTTGACAATGTTAAGTGTTGATGCTCTGAAATGTGAGACTGATACTTCTAGAGAAAAGGTATCACAAGAATATTTGTTTTTTTCCATGTATTATCAATACAATCCTAATAGAAAAGTAAAATAATAAATAATATAAATAAATTTATTTATTTAAGCAAAAGAAGAAGAAGAAGAAGAATCAGATCAAGTTATCCAACAAGGAGAGAGAATATGAGTTGTGGGCAACTCCTAGTTTCACATTTTTCTAGGATATTGTGGGTTAGGGGTGTTTCTGTCTAGGATTCAAGGAGACACTTGTAAAAAAAAGGAATCATATTGGATTCTAGTTGAGTTTTGGTTAATATTACCAGATAAAAAAAGTCATGAGAATATGTGCTTGGTTAAGGGGTACCAATGAGTTTTATGTAATTACTTAAAAGTGTTATGATGGTGATTTATCAAAATGTTCTATTTTAATGAAAAATGTGTTCTGATAGTATTCTAGTATGCTCAAGGTGTGTTCAATTTTTTTATTTCTAAAAGAAAGAACTTATCAATTTCTATTACTTAAATTGATTGGTTAAAAATATGAAGAATGAAGGCAAGGTTGGTATAGAGTATGAAGATAATGTGTTTTCATATTTTTGGTATCAAGAATAAGGTATTAGAGTTTTTTACATGACAAGTTTTGTTTATCATGGAGTTCATAGTGTTCTAAAAATGAGATAGTTCCATGAGAGTGTTTTGAAAAGGTTATAAACTAGATGGCTTGTAGAGGATAAAAGGAAATTGTTCTGAGATACATATGAGATTTATTCATGTCTATGTTAGTTGTTTAATTTTATCTAATGAAGATATGAGATCTATTATTTTTGTCATAAGGATATTGATTGAGAGTGGACAATGTTGAAGATTTAATGGTAAACCTAGTTCATTGAGAAGACTTGTTGAATATGCTTTTCAAATAGAGCATGGAGTTAGGGGGATCTAACTTACATAGTTAGAGAGGATTGATGAGGTGTTCATATGTAATGGGGAGTACCTCTTAATTTTTTCAAGTTTAGTTCAAGCAATTTTTGTTGCTCTTATATGTTTTGTCTTTAGTGAATAGAGTTTAGTCAAAGAAGAGTGCAGTCATGGAGCATGTTTGAGAATTTTAAGGTAAGAAGAGGTATGCACAATTTTATGGGGAGTCTCTATCTATCATAGGTGGTAATTTCATATTATTATTCCTTGAAGTATTTTTAGGTTTGTAAGATTATAAGTTGAGCCCACATTGTCATTATGTCAAAGGGGGAGAAAGTGATAGAAGAGAGAGACAGAGTCTAAGAATAAGCTTTGTATTAGTGTTGAAATTAATTAAAAATGGGATATTTTTGGATGTTTGTCAATGATGTCTCCAACATGACCAAGGATGTTGATGAGGTGTTATGTGTGCTAGAATGATAATAACAAAGTGTGCTTTAGTGTTCTTGTATAATTCTTCAATGTTTAACTTGGATAGGTAAAAGGTGGATGTTATTGAAGGTATGGTCATGTTTTATATAACCTATGGGGTTTTTTTAGTTCTTTTAGTGCTTGTGGAAGTGAAAGGAATTCATTAGAGTAGTTATATTAGTGTCTATGTTCAAGTAGTCATATTGATAGATAAAATTAAGTGAGAAAATTGATGACATCATCATTCACACATGTGAATGATTCAAGAGTATATTGATATATAGATATATTATCCTATTTGAGGAGATAATATGGTTCAATTTTTAGGTCTGGATATGGAGTGTATCAAAAGTTATTAAGGTGTAAATTTGGCTTCTCAAATAGAGTTCAATAAGTTCCCATACTTAACCAAATTTGGCAAATCAAATATCTAAGATGAGAATTTAATCAGGTGATGAATATATATGGAGAGAAATTAATATAAATAGATAAGTATCTAATGGTTAGTGTTATACTTTTTAGATAGAGATCAAAAATGAGCACAAAGTCCATTAGTCAAAGATCTTGAGAATGAATATAATGAAGACATATGTCACTTTCATAGAGTTTGAGAAAAAAATAAAGATCAATGGAGTGAATTCAACCATGAAGAAGAAGATAAATTTTGTGCATTAGTAAATAAATCAACAAAATTCTTATAAGTCATGTGTGGATGCCAAGTGTTGGAAATTCATTGGAAATTGACTGTAGGTTATGAGAGGGCACATGGGGCTGCCAAATGGTTTGATCTCAGAATTGAGGATATAAGATAAATGGTGAGTGATTCAAGTTAAATTTAGGAGGATCAAAAGGAGATCAATAGAGTGCATTTTATAAAGATGTGTGAGGACACAATATGAAGACACATGTCTACAGATGATTTTGTATTAACCTGTGACCATTGGCATTTGAATTAGCAAAAGGTTAAACTAGTGATTAGTATTTTATTTAAATATTTTTATATAGGAATAATTTATTAATGGTGTAAAATGAAATTTTTAAGAGGACTTTAGGATCATCTAGATAATATAGTTATAAGGTTTGAATATCTATACAATCAATGTTATTGAGTTCCAAAGTTGACTAAAGGTTTGACCATGTTCTACAAGTGACCTAAAAAGGATATTTGAAGAGTTCTTGATGCTATTTTGATGTTTCAAGATGAGATAAATATTAGAGAGTGTTTTAAAATCCATGAGGACCATCTTTATGTATTTTTGAAGTTTGACCAATCCATATTTAGTATGAATGAAGGCTTAGAATCTAACTATGTTTATTGAATACACTGGATGATTGAGTGATCATCTTGTAGAGGTGACTTGAAGATGTTTTGAGAATATTTGAGGAATAAATTGAGTATTGATATGTTATATAAGTCTCAAATATTTATGAGAAGGTATTTTTATCATGATTTTCCCCTGATAAATTATGGAGAGTCAAAATAGCTTGACTGTATTTTGATTATATATGACCAGTCTGAGTGGTCATTTTTAGAGAGATGATTTGAGTGATTACAGCCTATGTTGAAGTTTATAATGCACATGGAAGTGTTTAAAATGTATTAAAGGTTTCACCCATGTGATAGAATCATATGTATTTGTGAAAATATTTGAGTAGTTATTTTAGATGTTTGAGACTATATTTTCTTTGTATAAAGGTCTAAGGAGCAAGGAGCCCTAATTGGTAGGTTCAAGTGTTGAGTTGGTGTTCCAAGTGGCATAGACCCATGAGGGAGTGAGAAAGGGTCTATTGGAGAAATTTTTTATGTACCCAAATCATTAGTAGAAGCTAAAAGTTCCCTAAGGAGTTGAAGTTGCAATGTATGGGTGACTAGGCCTAATTGTTTTAGGTCTCATCAAGACCTAATGGTGGTTTGGGGTTAATGAGTTAATGAATGACCTAAGGAGTTTGGTTTTATTACATGTAACATGCATGAAGAAATATTTTAAAGTTATCATAACTATGGTAAGCATATTGGCCTACCAGTATGGGTTAAGTAAGTGTATGGTATAAATACTAGGTATAATTGGCCTACTTAGAGTGGAGTTGAGAGTGTTGTGATAGGTGAAGGAGAGAACCTTTTAAAGAGAAGGTACATGTCATTTAGGACCATAAAATATAAAATAGGGTTAGCCATGTTTATCTGATCAATTTGATGTAAGAAGATGCATAAGTCACTAGACCTAATGATCTTAAAAGAGGTAGACTGAGCAAGTGTGTATATGAGAAACATATTTGTAAAGGCTATGAAAGCCATGTTGATGTCTTGATAGCCAAATAAAAGTGTGGATTTCATGTATGAACTTATGGTAATAATTATAATGTTGAATTTATAGGTTTGATTTATGAAAACAAGTGAAGGTGTGTATATTGATCCAAAAGGTGGCCTTGCTTGTGTGTGAAGGTTTGAAAAAGAGAATAAGATTGAAGGAGGTTATTTTTAAGGTTTTTTACATAATATTGAGAAGCAATAAATTTTTTATATTTTCTCATTTCATAGATGTTGTGTTGGTTCTCAACATATTAGGTAATTTGGTGCTTATCATATTTAGGGGTTGGTGTTCCTTATGAAGTGGGTGTTTCAGTAAAGTCTCATGTTAGTAATCATATTATAGGATAAGTAGTCCATGTGTTTTTAATATTGAGAGTGGGTTTTCTCGCCCAAGAAGGTTTCTCATATATATCTTATGTTATCTTTCATATCTTTCATGTTCATTGTTATAGGTGGGTTATTTTCTTCTTGATTTCTTATGTTGTATGACTAAGGGTTTGAAGAATTTAGATTGAATTTTTGAAGTTTCTTGATTAACTAATTCACCCCCCCCCCCCGCTCTTAATGATTTTAACTATAAAAAAAATCATAAAGACAATTTAAAACATAATTGGGTTGGTCCTTTCATCATTATTATAGAATATGGCATAGGAACATACAAACTTGCAACACTATATGGGGAAGAACTTGGTGAGCCTATGAATTTATACACCTCAAATGGTACTATGCTCTAATGACATGATATATTATCTATGAGGACCTTTTTAAGTTGTATCATATTATCAGCATTTTTCTTTGTACCATATCATTATATCATCCTACTAGGCTATCACTTTGCCTATCACTTTTCCATTCTATCATTCTATTTTATCAACCAAATCATGTATTCATCCATCTTATCTTACCTCATTTTAACTTGCTTCATTTATTGGTTTCAAACATGAAGAATCAGATTAGTTTTAATAGTTGTTTCAAGCATTCAAGATAGATGAAATATTTTTTAGTA
Source organism: Torreya grandis (assembly GCA_037957365.1). Lineage (NCBI taxonomy): Eukaryota > Viridiplantae > Streptophyta > Pinopsida > Cupressales > Taxaceae > Torreya > Torreya grandis. Next base: position 347,797 of record JARHVA010001291.1, read on the forward strand.
TGATAAAAATTTTGTTAGTTCCATCCTTTGTTTATTTTTCCCTTCTCATGTTTGTTTGTGTGAACTTAATTATAACTACCTATGGGAAAATCAATGTTTTACCAGTTTTGATAGTAATTATAACCACCTATGGGAAAATTAGTATCATTGATATGATTAGTTGTATCCTACTTATAACCATCTATGGGAAAACTAGGGGTAAATTTTTTTAATTGTGTCTTAACATACCAACTTTACAATTCATATGCCATAATATGCCACTATGCCAACTGTGCCTATTTTATTTGAATTGGCTACTACACTAGCCATATTCCTACCATGTAAGTGGAACTACTATGAACTAGGGCCATTTTGAGACTATGTGGGCCATGCTCAATTCATGGTGAGGTCAATTCAATCCCCCCTTGCCACTACACTCTTACCATTTTGAGAGCATCCATTTCAAGTTAACCATGCTCTCTCTATTTTGTGAGATTGGACCATTTAGTATCTCTTAACCCTTACTGAGTCACAAAAAATCACGTAGCACTTAGTTTCCCCATCCTTTTTGGCCTTTTATCCCACAATATCACAATTTTATGAGTTCATTCCTATTATTCAATCACATCCATCATGTTTTTATCATCATCATCATTTTTCTTCTATCCCATTTCCAAGGAGAACTACATTCGACCTAAAGCTTTTGTTGGATATATCATCCATGGAACTATGTAGGTAGCACCCACTTACCTAGTGTACATGGAGATAGTTCATCCAACCCCTTCATTTTATTCTATTTCCCCATAATGTTTGTTTGTTAGGTTGTTGCATATTTTTTAGGGGCAGTGTTCTTTATGTTATTTGTACTAACATTGGGACTAAATGTTATTTGTTTCTATGGTTATGCATTTGTTTGTGTGCCTATTTTTTTACATTCTACATTGTTTCCTTGATTTAGTCTATAATTTTTCATTGGGTGATTCATTATGAAGCTATAATTAAATCCATCCATATTCATACATCTAAATTTTCATCATGGTTTTTATCATTGGTGTATTATTTTCCATTGAGTATTACATCACAAGAGTCAGTCCTTATGAATATTTCAGCCAAGTCCTCATGGTTTTCCATCATGATGCCTACCATCATGTGCTATTAAAAAAATTATCTTAAATAAGTTTACACAACAATGCAACATCGATATATCCTTAGCACATTCACTAGAAACTTTCATAATCATTTCTTGAATATAGTAATTAAATAATGAAATAATTTCAGCCTTTATTATTTTGAATGAGAATCTCCCTACTAGCAGGTTATCCTAATTCATCTTTATCCTTTTTATCAAATTTTCATAATCATTATTTAAATGATTACCCATCAATATTATTTTCCATAATCAGGGTACAATGCTTATAACCTCCTTTGGGCAAATAATTATACATTATCCCATCTACATTCTCAATCATTCTTACCACCTTTGGTCAAATCATTGTGTTATCACCAATTTAAGGGTTAATGATTATAAATACCATTGGGTAAATCATTCACTTTATTCTACCCAATTGGGGAATGTTTTTATCCAATTTGTCTATCCTAACTAGGGAAACTCCATCTTCCCAATGACTATAACCACCTTTAGGTAAATCACTATGTTATCATACCATGTTTTCCACTATCAGGGTATAATTCTTATAACCATTTTTAGGCAAACCATTATACACCATCCCACTTGCATTCTCAATGATTTTGTCTATCTTTGGGCAAATAATTGTGTTGTCACCCCATCATTTTCATTTGCTTTTTCCACTCATTTCCTTATTTTAAGGGACCATTTGTCAACCCCTTTTTCCAATTTCTCCCTTGATATGGCACCCTATAATTAATCCATTACCATTAAATTTGCAAGCACATGGAAAAATTTTATTTGGGAATACATTACTATGCTTATATATTACAATGCCTTCACAAATAGGGGTAAACTATAGACACCTAAAATTTAATGGATTCATACATGACTTTAGAAAAATTATTACCTACCATTGAACATCTAGCTTAAGGATTTATAAATGCCTAAACTTTGGCTTCATAACAAGGACTTAAATCAATTTAGCCTAAAAATCAATTAAATAAGACAAATGCACACATCATTTAATTCAAATCTTGTAAAAATATTTCAAATTCCTAAAATGGATTAATTGATATGCAAATCCTAATCAAATCCTATTTTAATTCATCCTTTAGTAGTTAAATTAATTATCAAAAGGGAAATTCAAAAATCAATAAATATCTTAAGAATTAATCATTAGCTATTGTGAGTTGTCCAAAATCCAAAATATCTCAAGCATGCCGATTTCATTATAATCATGAGGTTTGGACAAATTTTAAATATATTTGGGTTAATTAATCAAAGATAGGTTAACATTTAACTCATTCTAAGTTGATTTCAAAGCCTATAAATACAAGCCTAGATCTCTTCATTTAGAGAGCTTGGATATAGTAATGTTATAATGCAAGATTTAGGGCATAAATGAAATGCATGGAGTTATAATGAAAAAATTATAAGCCAATAAATTTCAAACCATGTAAAAATCATAAGAAAAGAATGAGCATGATGCCAAGAGGAGATGGATATAGCTAAGCTGAATTGATGAAGACATTTTGAGCACAATCCAAGCAAACCAAATGAAGAAGCCTCTTGGAGAATTCAAGGATTTGGTAATTAATATGTGTATAAGTTATTTACACTTTTAGTTATTATTTTATCATTTGTGTTTATTCACCATGTTCCTCCCCTTGATGTATTCAAGGTAGTTTTGTGCATGTTAGTGTGTTATTTATTTCATTTTGAGTTGATTTCATTATGAAGCTAACATATGATCTAACCACCCTCCTTGGATTCCTTGATCATAATGAAAAATTATATTTCCATAATAATGGTGATGGGGAATACTACTAGACATATTTATTTATCTTTCAAATAATTCTTCATTATCTTGGGAATTTCATGGAGAGTGCCTTTTTTATTCAAGTTCAACCATATACAATCTCTCCTATAATATGTCATGCATTTTTTTTTATGGATAAGAGGATTCATGGTCCTATTTGATTAAGTCTTGAATAAGTGGGAGGATCATGCTCACTAAATTTATCATCACCATGATGTGATCAATGTCATCCTCTCATTCTACATACCAACGTGTAAGACATCATAATATAATAAAAAACTAGAAAGCTGAAATCAATTTAAATTACCCAAAGCTCTCGGTGTTGTAACCCATGATCTAATACCAAAATGTCATGAACATTTTTTTCCTTTAAAAATAAGCATGATATATTCAAAACACAACCAACCAATCAAAAACACATAAAGAATACAAGAATACATGTTAATCATAACACTCAATCAATCACTACCACTATCACCATTCTATAATTGGAACATGTCCTAAATTTGAAGGCCATAGTCCTAATTAATTTAGTTAACACTCAAAATTATATATAATGTTATACTAAATATTATTATGTTTATGATGTTGAGACAACCATTGATTTAAATCTAGTTTAAAGCTAATGTAATCGACATCCATGTGGTTGATTTAATAGCCTCCAAGGTCACACAAGTTATTGCTTAAGCTCTTAGGGATATTTTATCCACATGGTGTCCTACCACTTATCCTTGGGGATAAAAATCTTTCAAGTTCCACCTATAACCTTAGGACTATGGACCATTAGGATAATTACATGTGGAAACATTCTATTATCTAATCATCCTGGAGGCAAACTCCTTATATCGTCACCTCTAGGGTCATGTGTCATTAGGATGGTGATATATGGAAAGATCCTGCTAACCTAATGGTCCTATGGATGGGTTTCCTATATTACCAACTCTAGTATAATAGGTTATTGATATTATTCCATGTGATGACATCCCACTCCCCTACTATCTCAAAGGCTCCACACTTTGTATGGTCTTCTCCAAGATAGTGGGTCATGAGGATGATGAAACATGATAACACCCACTCACCCATTATCCAAAAATCAAATGTATTCCAAACCATGATAACATCACTCTTGGGTTAGTAGGATAATGACATATTGCTTCCTATAAACCACTCATAAAATTTATAAAAATTTAATAAGGAAAAATAAAGAAACGGGCATCAAACTAAAAGGCATAATCTTTTGGTTCATTGACTTACTTAGATACATGGAATGCAGAGGCATTAGGGTGTTAACCCAAATTACTTAATCCATCCAAGCTTCCTTGCACATAAATAATTCCACTTGGTAGTTTCACATAACTCTAGGGTATTATAGGCTTACCCTTATGGCTAATCCTTTAGGTTTTTGAGATTATTCCATGTTGTATCATTTGACCAACTTTAAAAAAGCCAAAATTTTGGCTATGGAAAATTTTGAAAGAAACTCAAGCAACATCATCTAAGGGAAGCAAAGAAAAAATGAGTAAGGTAAAAATCCATTGAGTGATTTGTAATAAACTAAGGCATGACATAAAGTAAAACATAGAGATGACTCTAAAATTATAAACACAAGTTAAAATGTACATGCCTACATTGCTTCTATTAAGTCCATAAATAAGTAAAAGATTTGATTAAAGTGAAGAACATGATTCTAAACCAATAAACTCATTGGTTTAGTCAGTTTATCAAATAAATGCAAAGAAGGTTTTCTCAATCCAACATCTCAAAAGGAATGGCTATTTAAATACCAGGCCTAATATCTAAGATTAATGAAACTTCATCAGTTTCATAAATGCCTTAATTTTTGGGAAGGCATAAAATAGGTTTCAACTCAACTCAACTTTAAAAGGCTAAGGGATTATTCCATTACATAATGACTCCTTCCCAAGGATCTGAATACAAATGGTCATAACTAGACTTGACTCATTTTTTCAAAAATGTTAAACATAAAGACAACATAAGTCTTTATTCATGATTGGAATAATAATAATAATAATAGAAAACATCATTGTTCAATTCATTTAGACAAGATACATTATTATTCACAATAAAAATTTCATAGTTATTTATCTCCGTTTCACTTAATTTTAAGTGGTTTAATTCCATTGATTATTCTCATTAAAATAAACCAAGATTATTAATTATTAAGACACCAATTACTCATGTCAAGGATAGAAGTAAGTAAATGAATTTTTTTATTCATTATAAAGTGCCTTAAAGGCTAAAGAGCTTGATACATATAGGACTCACCCCAAGATATTATAAATCAAGTAGTCATAATTAATTTCATTTCATATTGACACTGAGGCTTTAATAAATAGAATCAAATGTCTTATTCCATAGCTAAAATATCATCCAAACTCTATCTTTTTCAAGAATAATATAATCAACCTAGTTTCTAAAGAGTTAATGATACCATAGAACTCATTATTTTAATTACAAACCAAGAGGAAAATCTCAAGGTTTGATTAAATAAATGAGGACTAGTTAGTCTTTAAAAGTGTTCTTCATCCACTCCCAGACATATCTATCCATAATAAGGAAGGCTCACTATCCAACCTTTTATCATCATCAAGTTGCTACTCTAGAAAACCCAAATATCGAGACTCCAAACTCCAAGCATGTTTATATCATAATGTAAAGGCAAACATGGATATCTAAGTAAGGATATATTAATAAAAGGGAAGACTATACATACCCTATAGTCCAAATTCCTAATTTTACCCATGGAGACTCCCAATCCCAAATTCAAGCACATAAACATTCAAATGATTATAAAAGTGAATCTAATCATTAAAAAAAAAACCAGCAAGTAATATTACATAGCATAACAAGGCCTACCAAAATATTGGAATAACAAGATTATGTTTGACTCTATTTTTTCTTTCCAAAGGTCATAGGAGATTTGAATAACCTATCATAATGTCCAACATATGAGGACTTCAACTACTACAACTATGACATCCTAGTAAGGGTCAAATAACCTTAAACTATCCCCATCATAGGAGGAATTTTCCACGTTACTATTAGGAAATTCATAGGAGGATCAAACAACCTTCCACCATGCCCAACATAGGAAGACTTTGATATGCTACCAACATGAAGATACTACTCATAAAACACCATCACTTAGTTTCAAAACAATATAAATATATTCATACAAGTTATAAATTATAAATTATTTCATACAACTAAGGAGGAATAATCTCTCAAATTACCTAACATGGTCAAGCACTACATGGTAGCCAATCCTCAACCATGGGAAAACAATAAAATAGGAAGAATAAACCAAGTGGTATTATTCCACTAGAAGAAAGAAGAATAAGTAAAGAATATAATCATTTCATTCTAAATTAAAAGCATAAAATATAAGTTATTAAGTGTGAATAAGGAATCCATAGAGGGGTGGTTAGTATAGTATTAGTCCATAAAACCAAATTAGAACTAACACACTACACACTAACACCTATAAATTAAACACTAGGGAGAACATAGGTAATCAGCATATAATTAAAAGATAAATAAAAAATAAAATAAATCATCTTTTTACCTTCCTTTTAGATCCATAATGGATTGTTTAAGTTTCTTGATCGGCTATATGCATCAATAAATCTTTGTCAATGAAGCTCCATTTTATCCACCTCTCTTTGGCACCTTGGTTTGGTTGGTTGGCTTAGATTGGCTTATAAATTTGGCATGATAACACTACTAGAATATATTTTTGGAGGTATTTTTTCATAATAACATTACAATAATAAATATTCTTACATCTATTTGAACATAATAACTTTACACCAAAATATTTTGCTGATCAATAAGTAGGGCCTTATATTTATTGCCTCCAAAGTTAACTCTTACTCAAGTTGAGTTATGCTAGGGTTTAAACATGGAATGAGTTAATTATAACCCTAGATGAGTTAAAGTGAATACCAATTTAGTTAATTAGGGTACATGTAATTATGATTTTTAATTAATAGGCATGAATCTCAAATTAGATATTTTTAGATATTTGTGAGAGATAGACAACTAATAAAGGAAATGATGAAGAAGCTTGATATTTTGATTTTTTTAATTTATATTTTTAGATATTAATTAATTTAAAATGGATAATTTAGATAATCATTTAATCTAGTTTAATTATATAATTCATTTTGATTATCATTTTATTTCTTTTAGGAATTATTCAAGTGCCTTGCTTAATGGGTCTATAGGCCAAACTGTCAATTGTTATGTTGTAACGTGACTGAAGATGAATCTATGAGAGGTTATTATTATGTATAAGCTAGTATCCCAAATATGGATGAATCATCATGATTCTAAGCACTAATGAATTGTGTGAGGAAAAAATTGGCATTTTTAGTGATTCTTATGGTCAATTTGAAATGTTTGGTAGAATTCAATATGAGTTCTAGTTGTAAGCTAGTTGTGGCCAGAATGGAGTGTTTATAATTTTATCCTATTTGGGAAGGCATTACAAATATATCCATAATATAATATTCTCAAATAATTAAAAATACATTAAGAAGCTAATTATTGAATAAGAATCTCTAAATAAATTTTGGAAAGCCTATAATGATGCCCTCTTGAAGGAGTGGCCAACATATATTATTGATGGATGGTTCCTAAAAGAGAAGAAATAAGAAGAATGAAATTAACCCATGGTGAGATTATTCCAATCAATATAATATTTTCACACATTGATTTAAAAAGTATTGATTTTCTAAAAGGTAGTTATAATTATTAAAAAATGTCGAGATACTACTTTTACCAAAGGTAGCTATAATTAGTGGCACATGAACATGCCCCAACAGGGTAGATGAGTCAGAAAAATTATTTTCCCACATGTGGTTATAATAATTATGATGACTTGGATTAAATAATGAATTTTTATTATTCCATAGTAGGGAAGATTTTCAAGCATAACTCAAATATATAAACAATCATATAGATTAAAGATGAGTGAGCACAAACATAGATGTAATGGTCTAATGATTGAAGAAGCCAAAAATGACCAAGTATGTGAGGTTACACAAAGTTATGAAATATATGATTAGAATAATAAAGGTGGTTGAGTTGAACCAATATATGTCATGTATCCAAGTGCTACCTACATAGTCTAAATAGACCTCAGGCCAATGTAATTCACCTAGATGTAGTAGAAAATGGAATGAGTAATCGAATAGAAGAATAAGAAGTGATAAATTTTAATGATTTGATTGTACCTAACAATACAAACATGGTCATCCTTATTATCATTAAAAGAACCAAAATGGGTAATGGGTTGATTTTATCAAGGAGAGTGGGAGGATTTTACGAGGTGAACTAGGAGAAGTTTTTATGGCACCATTGCTTGTAATAATTACCAAGCTGATTTTTTTTGTATCAAGTGATAGTATGCATCATGATATAAAACACCTTGATGACTTAACCATAATTTTCATAAGGATTGTCTCCTAATGTAATAAAAATTAAAAAAGAATGCATGAATGATAAAAACCATGGTGATAATGTTGACATATTAATATAGATAGACTAAATAATAATGCACAATGAATCACCCTGTAAATGTATATATACTAAGTCAAGGGAAAAAAATGAAATCAAACAAATAGGAAAACAAATAAACAAACAAACAAACAAATAAACACATAGAAATATTGAAAGCAAAATCAATATAAAACATCAATTTATCAACCAAGTCAATACCTCCATGTGAAGGCTTAATGGAATGATAAATAGATGGTGCCCCCAAGAGAGGATTTATGTAAGGGGAATACATGTGGAGATAAGATATATTAACATAATGGGCATGCTTTGGTGTTTCCATTATAGGGTGAAATCTATGAGTTGGGCCTAAAAAGCATGAATCAGGCACCCACCATGAATTTTCCCCTATAGAGTAGGTTGAGGATTGGTGACTTGGTTTAGACAAGACAAACATGTTTGGATTTTGGGGTAGTATATATACTTATGATATTGTAATATGATCTTCTAGTTATTAGGATTTTTAAAATTTTTGAATGTTTTTTGAATTTTCTAAGCATCTTAACTCAATCAAGAATGATGAGATACAAAATGGTCCAGCTCACAAAATAGTGAGAGAATTGGAAAAGGGGTGACTAAGAATACCTAAACATGAATTTATCACTTATTACATACACCTAATGGGACCTGAAGTCATTGTAGTTATACCTTATAGTAGAGGAATACAATTAGGAAGTAGTGAGTTCATGAATTTAGGAAAATGACATAGTATAACATAGGAATGGTAAGGTGATATGATAATTCATGGTAAAAGTGTTTCCCCTAATGTTATTATAAGTGGTTATAATTAATAAACAATGACATAGGTCAATGATACTAATTTTTCCAAAGGTGGTTATAATTATTAACACCAAAAAGGATATATAATATGAAAATAATTAATAATTCAATTGTTAAACTACTATCATACTGGTCAAAGATATTTCCTCTATTTAGAATACTAAATCAAATGTCAAAACTTTCATTGAAATGTAATCACTAAATATTCCCAAAAAAATAATGGAGTGGAACCAAGTTCAAAATATGGGTAGGGAGGCTAAAAACAACTTTGGTCAATAGTGAAGGTACGGTATAAGGGTATGCAATATGGCATTGTTCAAGGATGGTGATGTTATGAAAATTAGATATAATGGTAATAGTGTTACCCCCAAGTGATAAGGTAAGGTAAATGATAGGGTATGAAATAATGGAAAGGAAAAATCTATATGGAAAATACAAGGTAAATAGCTTTGGAAAGGTAAATGTTTCTATTTTTTCTACTAATGTGGAGATGCACATCTTGATCAACATATGATATAACTAGAATAATCAAATGTTAAAATTATTATCCCACATCTCTTTTGAGTGGATAATATATCAAGAATATATTTTTTATTTGGACTAAAATAATTTTATTGTGATATTTTTTGGTCATTGATTTTATTTCCTTCAAATGTCGAGACAAGATGTTGTTATAGCTTGTGTAAAGGAAAGTGAAACTAGGTATGTTAAATAAGGACAAATATTGGCTAATAGGTCTGATTTAGAAATTTAATATATCTCTATAATTAATAAAATAATTATAATGGAATGTATAATTATTTGGAAATAAATGAAGATTAAGATTTTTAGGCTCACACAATGTTGTTGATTCTATATTTGACATAATTTTGGTTGTGCTTGGGCCAAAGAATTTTAAATATGATCTCAATAGACCACCATATGTTTCTATTTTTTGGGCCTAAGAATAGTTTCCATATGATTAAGATGTATATTGGAAGTTTTATTACTATTACCTTTAATAATATCTTCATAAAGCATTGAATAAATATTGTGCTTAGTGATTAGCACCTTAAAGAGGTTTTCACCAATAAAATTGTCTTCATTGTCCCATAACAACTTCTAGAATGTTTCACTAAGGAATATTGAATTTTGAATTTGAGTTTCTTTTATTACCTCAAATAAGGTTCCACTAGAAGATTATGAGTTTAGACTTTGATTTATCTATAACACCTTTTAAAAGGTTTCATTAGGAGATTATTCATCTTCTACATGAATGTGGTCTTGGTCCCCTTGATATTCTTCACTTAATATGTCACCATGGATGCATTTCAACAAGATGTGATTTTATCAATCCCAATTAACACTTTTGGGAGGTATAATGTCAATATAATGGATATTTTATGTGTTTTTAATGGCATGTGGAATGGTAATGGAATAGGAAGATGAATCACAATCTTTGTATGAGATACTAAAAGAAACTATGTCAATGTTAAACTATTCATCCTCGAAAATTATGGAACTATAATAAACATATTCAAAGTGATATGAAATTCATGTGTAACCAATATTATAATGACCATGAATGTATTCTAATTTTGAAGCTAAGTCTAACTCAAGGGAGTCTGTATCTAATGGTGAAGCCCCTCAAAGAGAGGGAACAACTCAAGGGGTGACTCCACAGAGACTAGCTTGTCAAACTGAGATTCCTCAATGATGGAAAAGGTCAAGAGAAAAATACAAAGAGACTATCTTATCACATTAAGGCTATTTAAAAATATAACAATAATCGAGATAATGATTTGCCTAAAGTTAGCTATAATCATTAAGAAGTGACTCGATAAAGACTGACCTGTTAGAGTGAGACTTCTCAACCAATGGGAAAGGATCAAAAGGTCATTCATCAAAATTTAACTCATTACAAATAGGTGTTTTAATAAAACCATCATGAATTGGTTGTTTATTTTGTATTTGGTATACATTTTATTACAAAATATTAGTTTTGAACAAATTTTGGTATTTGAAAGATGGCTCTTAGAGAGGTAATGATTGGCTCTATTGGGGATCAATGATCACCATGGATTTTTTAAAGTAGGGGAAGGTTAGTAATGAATGAAGGAGGATAATTATTTGAATAATGATATATTTATAAGTAGGCTTATCAAATTTGGGCTCAACAAAGGTAGGATGCCTATCTAGGATGGTAACTATGAGCTGTCTAGTCATAATTACACAACTTTGTTTAGATAACAAACTACCATACTTGGAAGGAGATGTAAAGGTAAGGGAAGGGAATTATGAATATTTGGTGATAATAAAAGCCAAAATATGATGTCTTATAATGATAATCCATAGGCACTATATAACTTTGTTTCTATAACAAGCCAAAGGATGAGGTCTTGATATGGTAATCTTTGGTCATTGTAGAGCTTGGGTGATAGTGTAAGCCAAAGGGTGAGGTCTTAGTATGGTAAAATTTGGGGGAAATGGAGCTTGGTTGCTCATGTAGGAAAAATTAGGGTTAATGGTATAGGTATGGGATCATTTAAAGGTTCAACTTGGTATGTTAATTAATCCTAAGAAGGGTGATCATGATAGATGATAATTAATATGTCTAGGTTTGGCAATGATCCCAAAGAGGGCAGTTTTGGTCTATGAAAATGGCCCATGTCTATGTCTAGGTTTTAAAATGAAATTGGTATAAGAATGGGTCTAGGAATGGAGACATTATCATAAATTTTATCAATGATAAACTTGGTCTCAAACATCTCCAGGGTCTAATATCAAATTTCTTGCACAAATGGTGAAGGAAATGGTAAAATTTGAATTCAAAATTTGATAAATACATGTATCAAAAAAGTCTAATATAGGTATAAATATGAAAAATAAGGTTTCTAGGTCTTTGGTAAAAAGGTAAAACTCTAGGTTCAACACAAATATATCTAAAACAAAGAGGTAATATGTTAGGACTCTTCAAAATATGACACAAGAACTAGACTTGGGACATGCTAGGTCTAAAAAGCAAAAAGGTAATTTCTAGGTATTTTATAAAAAAGACACAAAAGCTAAAATTTGAAATATATTAGGTCTAATATAAATAGGAATCACTATGTCTTTTGGTAACATGACACATAATCTAGACTTCAGATAAACTAGGTGTAAAAGGAAAAATAATTAATCTAACCAATTTGAAACACTTTGACTAGAACTAGGTATTCAAATTCAAACATAAAATTAACATTTGTAAAAATACATTGGGATTTATTCACATTAAAGATATACCACTTACAAAATTTAGGCACAAAAATAATCTTTAAATCGAGCAAAGAATTAGTCCAAGTTACATAACCCAAAAGTGAGATATAAATGTCTAAGCTATAATTACATGAGGCATAGGAATAAAACAATAAATGTTTGAATGTAAAATTATAAATATAAATTTCAAACCCTATTTATAAGGATTGGATATTAAATGGATAAAAAACTATACCAAGAAGGCACATGTGGTTTTTAAATTGTAAAATTTCAATTGGATACAAGGCAACAAGTCTAAACAAAAATATGAACAATATAAAGATGATATATTGCTCTAAAGGTATAACAAATGGTTTGTTTCAAAATATATAAGGCACAAGAATTGGAATGAAATGGGATACATAATGATTCCCATTTCAAAAAAGTGACATACACACAAAATTTTGACAAAATGACTAAGGTAAAGTGTGGTGTCCAATAGATGGAAAATCACCTCTTTAAGCAAAAGAGTGATGTGTAAACATGACTTGTTTTTGGAAGTAGTTTAAAAAACAAACAATATTGACTTAATATAATGCAATTAAAAATTAAAAAACAACAAAAAACCTAAGTGTATCATCTTAATCTTAAAAAATGATAAGGTGGCTTTGTACTATCAAATTATATCTATATATTTGTTCTTGACAAGAAACTATGTTGTTAATACACAAAATTAAATGCAGATGAAAAGTAGTGTTTTTATGCCCCTTCTTCTCTCAAGAGTTCATATGATGACATGTAAATTTGAGATACTTTAACTTCATTGATACTATATCCATGATAAGTGGGATTGTTTAAAACTATCAATTTTTGTATGTTCTAGATGGTCCCATATGTGTGATTAATACTTGGGTGAAATATGTTATTTGGATCTACATTAACTAGCTTGTTCTAAAAAAGTCTTTTTCTTTTCACAACCATTACTTCCATAAATTACTCAATGTAATGTGATGACCAAGTTAAACATGTTTTTTGATGTAGTCTCTTATTCACAAAGCTTGTTTAACTTCTTAAACAAGCAACCCAATAAGTCAAACTCAATTTGTATACCCTTATCATGATGTGGGGTTGAAGTGATTTTAAGATACTAATTATGAGGTCAAAACTTGCTTAGATAAATCATGGTAAGGGTATGAACACCCACCCACAAGCCAAGATGCATGAAATAAAAATTGTGGAAGGAATTTGATGCGCAGCTCTGAACTACAACCAGGGACTCAAATTGTGAAACCTACAGAGTCTATAGTTTTTCCTTCTTCTTTGCACAGTCCATAGATTTATGCCTGTAGAGTCCATAGTTTTAAACTCTTGGATTATAGAGTCTGTAGATTCAAGTAGTCACAATATTGAAGGACACTAATGGATTAAACATATGGATCGAAGATCTGGGAAAAATACACTTAACAACTTGTATATTAACTCATTAAGGAATTGCATAACATGATGGCGTTATAGACCTAGACAGGGCTGTCTTAGTGCTCGTCATTCACAATTAAACAAATTTCAATGAGCTACCATGATGACTGAAAAACAAACTCAAGAGAATATATGTATGTTATAGGGCTGTGTTTCCTTATACCTTACAAACATTCATACGGGGCTGTATTTGGGTCGATACATCTAATGATAGATCGAATTAATTGGGTGACTCACCATTTGACTCTTGACCGAACTATGGCATGACCAGTGGTGGTATGTGACCCAGATGTAATCAACAAAACCTTAATATTGTGTATCGACCAAACAATTGGATGCAACCCAATATAGTATTGCGTATTAATTAGCATAACAGCTAGCAGAAAATCAACAACATTGATTTGTGAAACACCAAAATCATGTCAATAAATAAATAACACACAACTTGTTTTTAAATATTTGTTCTCAGAGGCGATTACACACAAAAAGAATACACCACCTTTATTAATCTTACTAGAACATATATATATATATATATATATATATATATATGGTGTAATGTATATCTCTTCCAGATCTCCCTTCTACACCCATATTCATACACCAACATTCACCTCCCCTATTTTCAAAAAAATCCTCTACACTAAAACCGTATTTCTAAATTTGGACACTTAAGTCTATCCTGGGCATTACATAACAACCTCCCAGAATGAACAAAATAGTTTCCTAATATAAGAAGAATTAGTTCGCCAGCTATCTCACCCAACGGACTTAAAATCCATAGAGGCAAGATATTGGTTTTGTTTTATTTGAAAATAGACAAATTAGAAAACTTTGAAAAATAAGGAAATAGTGGGAAACTAAAAATGTTAAATAAATTCCAAGCATATTGATGCTCCTGCATCATTCTTCCAAGGAGCAAAAGAAGTATTATTCACTTATTGTTTTCCTGCATCACTTCTTCTATACTTGTGCCCAGCTTAAGGATGTCATTGGCAGTTAACCATGTTGCATCTTCAGCTGGTAGATTCTTCCACTTAGTTAGATACTGGAAATATTCTATATCCCTTGTCTTTTTAGCCACTTTCTTGTCTAAGATGCTTTCAATCTCTTTTGGCACTTCCTTTGGTAGTTCTTGCTCCCATTGGATGACTTCATCTACCCCTATTTTAGTTTCTTTGGCTGGTTATCCTTCATCTTTGTATGGATATAGATCTGCAACATTAAAAATTGGAGAGATTCGAATCCCCTTTGGCAATTGTATTTCATATGCATTATTTGAAAACTTTCTTATTACCTTGCATGGTCCTATTTTATTTACCTTTAGCTTGTTGTATTCCCTTTTTGGGAACCTCTCTTTTCTGAGATGAGAAAGAACAAAGTCTCTAATACTGAAAATGACCTCTCTTTTCTTTTGATCTGCCCTTAGCTTGTACTTGATGGTGTTTTCTTCAAGATTCTTCTTTACTTGTTCATACAAATTTTTCATGGCATTGGCAAATTCTTCTGCATCAGCACTCCTTGTCTCCATGCTACTTATATTTCTTAATTCTTACACACCCCTTGGATGCATTCCATACATAATTTGAAATGGAATCAATCCTATACTTCTATTAGGGGAATCATTATAGGCAAATTCAGCTTGTGCAAGTGCAATATCCCATTGTTTTGGATGCATACTTACCAAGCTTCTCAAGATGTTGCCCAAGCTCCTATTGACAACCTCTATTTGACCATCAATTTTAGGATGATAGGCTGAACTAAAACTCATTTGTGTACCCAATTTCTTCCATAAGGTTCTCCAAAAATGTCCAACAAATTTGGTGTCCCTGTCAGAAACAATGCTTCTAGGCAATCCATGCAATCTAACAACATCTTGAAAGAATAGATTAGCTATGTGAGTAGCATCACTTTTTTTGGAACATAGAATAAAATGACCCATCTTTGAAAACCTATCTACCACAACAAATATGGAATCATGGCCTTTTTGATTTCTTGGCAAACCAAGTACAAAATCCATGTTTATTGAATCCCAAGGCCTATTTGGAATGGGTAGTGACTGGTACAAACCTGCATTTTGACTACTTCCCTTGGCATATTGGCATATTTTACACCTTTCAAAAAATTTATTGACATTAGTACCCATACCTGGCCAATAGTAATGAGCATTCAATTGTGTTAATGTCTTATTCTGCCCAAAATGTCCTGACAAACTACCATTATGCTTCTCCTTCAACAAATTTTCTCTCATGGAACTCTTGGGAATGCAAAGTTGGCTGCCTCTAAACAATAGACCCTCTTGGACCATGAAATCTATCCAAGGACTTCTATCAACCCCCAATGGATTCATGCAAGCTTCATATGGTTCCTTGAAGTCTGGATCTTCCTTATATAGCTCCTTCAAATCTTCAAATCCCAAAATACTTACTTGAGACTCCTGCATGATCAGATTTATCTTGCTTAGATCATTTTCAACCTTGTTATATTATCCTTTCTTGTGCTTAATAGTGAATTTGAAACTTCGTAAAAATTCAATCCATTTGACATGCTTTTGATTCAATTTATTCTGATTGTTAATGAACTACAAAGCATAATTGTCAATGAACAAAACAAATTCTTTAGGCAAAAGATAATGCCTCCATTTCTTCAAAGCTTGTACAAGAGCATAGAATTCTTGATCATAAGCTAAATATTTCTTCTTAGCATCACTTAATTTCTCACTAAAGCATGCTATAGGCTTCCCATCTTGGCTTAAAACAATGCCTATTATGATTCCACTAGCATCACATTCTACTTGAAAAAGCTTATTGAAATCAGGTAAGGTTAAGATTGGCTCTTCAATTTCCTTCTTTTTCAATAATCTAAAACTCTTATCAGCAGCCTCAGTCTAACAAAAACTTCTTTTATCACCCTTGATTGTATCTATCATTGGAGCAACAATTCCACTAAATTTTTTTATAAATTTCCTATAGAAGCTAGCCAAACCGTGAAATATTCTTACCTCATATGTGCTTCTGGGTGTATACCACTCAAGTATAGCCTTAATCTTTTCCTTATCCATCTTCAATCCTTCTTTTGAAATCACAAACCCCAAATATATCAACTCTATTTTCAAAAAACTGCACTTTTTGACATTGATTAGCAATTTCTCTTCATGTAGCTTACTCAATACCATCCCAAAATGTTTCAAATGATCTTATTTAGTTTGAATAAACACCAAAATTTCATCCAAATACACTATCACAAACTTACCAGTGAACTCCTTCAGCACTTCATTCATTAGCCTCATGAAGGTGTTTGGTGCATTGGTTAGTCCAAATGGCATAACTAACCATTCATAGAGTCCATCATTGGTCTTGAAGGCTATTTTCAATTCATCCCCTTCTCTTATCCTAATATGATGGTAACCACTTTTCAATTCTATCTTAGATAAATATGTAGCTCCACTTAAACAATCAAGTAAATCATCAATCCTATGTAATGGAAATCTATACCTGATAGTAATCTTGTTGATTGCTCTGGAGTATATACACATTCTCCAACTCCCATCCTTCTTAGGACTCAAAAATATAGGGACAACACAAGGACTTAAACTCTCTCTTACCAATCCTTTATCTAACAACTCTTGAACTTGGTGTTTGATCTCTTCATTTTCCTTTGGCGTTAACCTGTAAGCAGCCTTGTTTGGAAGATTTGCTCCTAGAATCAAGTCTATGTGATGGCTAATAATTCTCAATGGTGGTAACTCATTAGGTAAATCATCTACCACAATGTCAATGTACTCATTCAACATATCTTGAATCTCTAATGGAAAATCAATCAACTTAGTACTAGTGACTGCACTCCTTGGCTTACCAATTACAACAAAGTTTACCTCTTCTTTCTTCATTTGATGTAGAAACTCTTTACCACTTATTATCAATACTTTATAATTATATCCAACAATAGAAACAACCTCTTCCTTCAATGGTGTGAGTGTATGCTTGATCCCATCCTTTTCAAACATGTAGGTATTCTGCCTTCCATCATGCATGGCCTTCCTGTCAAATTGCCAAGGCCTTCCAAGAAAAATATGACATACATCCATGGGCATGACATCACATAAAATCTGATCCTTATATGTTCCTATCTGAATATCTAGTTTTCATTGTTCACTTACCAGGAGTTTGTGTCCTTTTTGTAGCCAAGAAACTTGATAAGGTGTGGGATGTACCTCCTTCTTCAGGCCTAGTTTCTCCACCATCTCAGTTGACACAAGATTGTCAGTACTCCCACTATCTATGATGACCTTGAAGCATTTCCCTTTACTTTTACATGTGGTTCTAAATAAAGTTTTCCTTTGAGGTGGTTCTACAACTTCTTTATTTGGCTTTAACAAAATTCTTTTCATTAAAAGAGACTCACCTTCTTTTGGACTATCTTCATAAGCCACTGCAACTTTTGCATTTTGTTATTCCCCTTGGGTCATATGTACACCCCTCTCATGGCTGATAGAAGGGTTCTATGGACACTCATATGCCCTGTGTCCTGCATACTTGTTGCACTTAAAGCATTTACCCATGAATCTTCCTCTTCCTCTTTGATATCCTTGGTATGGCCTTCTTCCTCTTGGTGTATAGCTGCCTCTTGAACTTTGTGAGCTGTTGGCCTCTTCTTGAGATGTTTGCAGATGTCTTCTACCTCCTTGAATTCCTCTACCTCTGATGGATTTTCCCCTTCCTCTTGAGAAGGATGTTTGTTTTCTTGCAATTTTCTCTTCAGCTTTCAAGGCAAATTGATATGCCTCCTCAACTGTCTTAGGAATGAGAAGACTAATCTCATCTTGAATGATAAATTTCAAACCATTGGTGTATCTAGCTACCTTCTTTGTGTCATCCTCAATATGACCTAATCTTATAGTCAACCTATAAAACTCTTTAGTGTACTCTTTTATAGACATCTCTTTTTGCTTCAAATTCTGTAATTGCTTAAAAAGATTTGCTTGATAATATTTAGGCATAAATTTACCTTTCATTTTTGCTACCATTCTGTCCCAGCTTCTGATCTTTGGCTTCCCTTTCCTTCTTATTTCTTCTTGCACTCCATCCCACCACAGGGATGCATGTTTCTTTAGCCTTGTCATGGCATACTTGACTTTCTTATCATCTTCTTCAATTCCTTCATACTCAAAGTATTTGTCTAATGCATTAATCCAATCAATTAATTCTTCCACATTCAAATTACCTTCATACATTGGAACCTCCATTTTTGGCTTTGTGTTCACCTTCATAATGGATCTAATCAACCTATCTTCAGCTATTTCTTCTTCCACCACCAATTCATCTTCTGGTGGTTCCTCTTCTCTATCACTGACTTCACCCATGTCAGTGCCTCTTCTTTGAG
Organism: Torreya grandis; assembly: GCA_037957365.1. NCBI lineage: Eukaryota > Viridiplantae > Streptophyta > Pinopsida > Cupressales > Taxaceae > Torreya > Torreya grandis. Next base: position 367,155 of record JARHVA010001291.1, read on the forward strand.
CCATCTCTAGGTCTTGTAGCCTAGTTACCAGGTTCCTAATCTCATCTACCAGTGCAACCCATCCTCTAGGTCCTCCAAGTCTCCTTCCTCCAGCTCTACCTCTATTCCTAATCCTCATGGCTATCTTGCTTCTTTTTCACAAATCACATTCTTCTTCTCTTTGACTTGGATCTTCAGATTGTGCACAATCCCTTGTGCTCTGATAACAAATGATGCACAGCTCTGAACTACAACCAGGGACTCAAATTGTGAAACCTGTAGAGTCCATAGTATTTCCTTCTTCTCTGCACAGTCTATAGATTTATGCCTGTAGAGTCTATAGTTTTAAACTCTTGGATTGTAGAGTCCATAGATTCAATTAGTCACAATCTTGAAGGACACCAATGGATTAAACATATGAATTGAAGAGCTAGAAAAAATACACTTAACAACTTGTATATTAACTCATTAAGGAATTGCACAACATGATGGCTTTATAGACCTGGACAGGGCTGTCTTAGTGCTCGTCATTCACAATTAAATAGATTTCAATGAGCTGCCATGATGACTGAAAAACAAACTCAAGAGAATATATATATGTTACAGGGCTGCGTTTCCTTATACCTTACTAACATTCATACAGGGCTGTATTTGGGTTGATGCATCCAATGACAGATCAAATTAATTGGGTGACTCACCATTTGAATTTTGACCAAACTATGGCATGACCAATGGTGGTATCTGACCCAGATGCAATCAACAAAACATTAATATTACGTATCGACCCAACAGTTGGATGCAACCCAACATAGTATTGCGTATCAATCAGCGTAATAACTAGCAGACAATCAACAACATTGATTTGTGAAACACCAGAATCATGTTAATAAATAAATAGCACACAACTTGTTTTTAAATATTTGTTCTCGGAGGCGATTACACAGAAAGAATAAACTGCATTTATTAATCTTATTGGAACATATATATATCTGGTGTAATGTATATCTCTTCTAGATCTCCCTTCTACACCCATATTCATACACCAACATTTGCCTCCCCTATTTTCACGAAAATCATCTACACTAAAACCGTATTTCTAAACTTGGACACTTAAGTTTATCCTAGGCATTACATAACAACCTCCCAGAATGAACAAAACAGTTTCCTAATATAAGAAGAATTAGTTCGCTAGCTATCTCACCCAACAAACTTAAAATCTGTAGAGGCAAGATATTGGTTTTATTTTATTTGTAAATAGACAAATTAGAAAACTTTGAAAAATAAGGAAATAGCGGGAAACTAAAAATGTTAAATAAATTCCAAGCATATTGATGCTCTTGCATCAGAATTTAGGGTCATTTTGGGATCATCCAAATCACTTAGATTTTTGGGAGTGCCTTAGCAAATTACCTTCCACATTTTGGAGAAAAGTGATAAAGGAAATAAATGAAACATTTTTTACCACCCAAGTTCCCTAAAGGGGATATGGGTAGAACATACATGCTACACTTAGCTTTTAAAACAAACACACAATAACAATAAAAAAATTAAAAACTATTATGAGCATTTAACTAGTGTGAGTTTTTTTTTTAGAGCACCAAGTGAAATATGATGTGAAGTCTATCATCTTAGAATTGTTTGAGTTGTGAATTTTAAAAAAGGAAAAATAAATCAATTTTTTTTTAAACACCAATTTTAAATTTGATTTGAAAGAATTAAAGTGATAAAAAATGTCTTTCCTTGGCCTTTAGTTCCTACAAAAAAGGTTAGTGGGTCTACTTATTTCTTGAAAAAGGTGATATCCTTACAAATTAGCTAAAAAAGGTTAAAAAAAACCTCTCTAGAAATATTTTGTAGTTATGAAATAAAATAAAAAATAAAAAATTATTCTATCATAAAAACACTATCCAAACTTGAATGCTTAAAACTCATAGTGGATGATTTCCCACTTTTTGAATGATTTCACAATGTAGTTTGACTATTTCACTACTCCAAAAAATGAATTCACAATTGAGGTAGATAATTTTACACTTCAAGTGAAAATTTCAGATTTTTAGGAAAATTTCAACAAAACATAGAAAAATATAGGAATTATTTCATAGTTTCATAGTAATTTCATGACTTTGTTTGACAATTTTGTTGCTTGACATGATGATTTGGTAGCTAGGTAGAATGAACATGTAGCCTTAAAATGTGATTTCACTCCCCTAAAATATGATTTCATTTCTATGAAGGATTATTTTTATACTCAAGTAAACAAATTCATAAATGAAAGAAAATATTGTATTTATCTAAAAATAGGAAATACATGTTTTCCTTTTAGAGTGAATTCACTGTTTGCTCGATGATTTCATCATTTAAGGACCTTATTTCACAATTATGTAGGGATAAAGATAAACAAGAGTGATTTCACTATTTTTTGAGACAATTATTATATTTAGTTGATGATGTCATAGTTTAACTCATCAAATTCATAGTTATATAGTCATGAATTTGTAAATCTATAGTCACAAGTAAAAAAATAGAAAAGTTAGCAATAAATCAAGAAAATAAGCTCTATAATGAAATATTCTTATCTCAAAAAGTATATAAAGACTCTCCATTCATTTTTTTGGGTGGTGGTACCACTATCTATGCCATAATGTTAACAAGGAATCCATACAGGGGTGGTTAGTATAGTTTTATTCCATAAAACCAAATCAAATCTAACACACTGAACACTAACACCTCTAGCGTAGACACTAGCAAGAGAATAGGTAATAATCATACAATAAAAACACAATTAGAAAATAAAATAAGTCATCCTTTTACCTTACTCTTATCTCAAAAATGGCTTCTTTAATTGGCTTGATCGGCTATACACATCAAGAAATCTTTGTCAATAAAGCTCCATTTGTTCCACCTCTGCTTCACACCTTGGTTTGGCTGGTTGTCTTAGATTGGCTGATGAATTTGGAATGGTAAAAATATTAGAATATTTTCTTGGAAGTATTTTGGCATAATAAAATTTCACTATTAAATTTTATTTTACCTATTTTACCATAATAACTTGACACCAAAAGAGCTTGTTGATCAATAGTTAGGACCTTGTATTTTATAGCTTCCAAAGTTAACTCTTATTCAAGTTGAGCTAGGCTAGGGTTTAAACATGGAATTATTTTAAGCTAACCCTAGGTGATTTACAGTTATCTCCATTTGAGCTAAGGGGGGTACATATAATTATGATATTCAATTAATAGGCATGGATCTCAAATTAGATATTTTTAGATATCTATGAGAGCTTGAGAAATCATAAAGATAATGATGAAGAAGCTTGATATTTTTATTTTTTATAATTTCTATTTTTAGATATTAATTCATTACAAATGGATAATTTAGTTAAGAATTTAATTTTTTTAAATATATGATTCATTTTGGTTAGCATTTTATATTTTTTAAGAATTGTTCAAGTTCCCTATTTAATGGGTCCATAGGCCAAAGTGCCAATTGTTATGTCACAAGGTAATTGGAGATGAATCGCTAAGAGGTTATTTTTGTGTATATGATATTACAAAAAATAATTATGCCTTAACATGATTATAAAAAATAATGAATGGTATGTGGATGAAATTGGGATGTTCAGTGATTCTTTGGCTTAATTTATAATGTTTTGTAGAAATTAGTTTGAAGTCCAGTCAGAAGCCAATTGTGGTTAGAATGGGGTGTCTACATTAAGGATCCCACCTAATGACATTTAGACCACTTGGTAAATATCCTCAAATTATCTAGACTCAAATCTCCTAACTATTTTTTCCTATATTCTATGTTCACCTCTCTTATGAGAAGTCTTACTTATTTTTGAATTGGCCAAAATTCCTAAACTAAGGTAGCTTGACTTTTATATAATGATGTCCTAGAATAAACCAACCACCTTTATTTTCCTAGAAATGCCTCATTAAATAATGGTTTTTACCAGGATAAATTAAGGTATATGGTAGATTTTTCATATTTATGTGGTTGTTTTCAATACTTTCTTACTATAGAGAAGGAATCCAAAGTGAGTTAGATCAAGTATTAGTCAATAAAACTCAAGAAATGCATAAAGAACATAAATAAATAAGCTAAATCATTAAATTAGGTATTTAAAAGTGAAATTAAGAGTTAATAAAAGAAATCAAACCTTCCTATGAGAATCCCGCTTCCAAATACAACTAAAAATGTGATTTTCCCCTTGATTTTGTGCTCAGGTCTTTATCAATGATGAGTGGCTTGATCCTCCATCATCTCAAGTGAACCAATGAAAATAGGCTAATGATACTTGATCAAATATATGCCTATAGTTAAGCTATATTATTATAAATTAAGCATAAGAACACTATGCAAAAATGACTTATGGAGATAATTCTACATAATAATTTTAAATGAAAAGATCTTAAATATGGTGGTCTTGTCCCTCTTATTTATATATTTTTGGATTTTTTTTTAATCAACTACGATCATACATCTTAAGATCAAAATGTTCCATGAATTAATTTAATTTTGGAGGAAATATATATAAATATCCTCATAAATATTTTGAAGGAAGGGTAATTAAAGAGGCATGGGAGGCCTTAAAATTGATATTTGTTCTATTTATGTGGATGCCACCCCACAAATGATGTCACCTGATGTTGTAAATAATAGAAATAAATACATAATTAATAAATATTCAATATATTCCATGGATTTATTACTTATGATCTTGATTTGGATTAATTTTCCTAAGTGAGATTAATTAAGTTTTATGTAATTCTTTAGAAATTGGTTGTCCACTTAATCAAACTAGTCAAAATGTCAAGTTACTGAGTCATAATTTCCTTAGAGTATAATTAGAAGAAGGTGATAGTTTCTTCTGGTCCAATACCCCATTTATGACATTTCCAACATGAAATAACACATGCACATGTCATGTGCTCATAAATTAGAAGAATTTAGTGGTTCAAAGCATCAAATTGTGTTTTTGTCATTTTGACTCAAAATGTTTTAAGAAAAGTTAAGAATCATGTAAAATGCATTGCCCCATTCATGGATAGATTAGCCTAAATCAACACTTATATATAATAATCTTGAAACATTTAGTGTGTTTAAGTAATTTTAGCCCAAATTATGCATTTTAGTGAATTTTGTGTAAGAATAACAATTTCAACACAATATTTATAGGAGTTGGATGTCTATTTTTACACTTGATATTAGTACTAAGGTAAATCATCCAAAATATTCTAACCAATTGCTAGACATTCTAGATGTTGGCTATAGTATTTGAAGGTCAGGTGACAATAAGTATCACCCACTGACTTAAAGGTTGATAGCCTAAAATAGATCCTAAGCCCACAAATGCCATGAACTAGGTAATTGAATACTTAGCATAGGTTTAAGAAGGTTTAAAATTGAATAGTTATTTAACCATGTTTAGTTTAGTCTCATTCCTTCATTAGACCTTTTCATATTCCTACACACTCAATGCACACATCAAATTCCTCTAATCTAATAGTTGAAGCTACAAAATTTAATCAAACAAGGCAATTTCCATTAATTAACCATACTTAATCATTCATGTAATATCAACATATATGTAGATAATTTCATATGATTCAATACATAAGTAGTTACCATTTCATAATCTTAGAAGTAATGGTTTAACATGATTTAAGTTAGTACATCTTATAAACATAATCAAATTTTATAAATAGACATTACATAAGAAATGTAAGCATCATTCATTCATAAGTAAGCAATCAAAAAATGATTTATAGTAGGTCATTATCATGATTCCAACATATGAGAACCTTCATGAAATCTTTGCACATCTCAGCTAGATGTGAATTAAAATAATTCAACAATCATAAAATATAAGTCATAATTTCATAGTCATCTTTGTTAAAGCTAATCACTATGAAAAATGGGGCCTTACACATGGTTTTGGGTTTGATAAGATTGCAAGAGGTTTTGTTATGGATTTACCACCTTGTGACATGATCCATTTGGCTGCTACATACTCTAGTTCATCATGGAAAACTTACATAATCTCTTATTCATCAAGAAACTTGTCCATTTGGAAGAAGTACCCTCATGAATATATGTACCATATGTCCAATAAGAATTTTTTGACCTACACCATGAGATTATAATGAAGGAAAAACCTTATTTACCTTTCATTCTTGTATTGTGCTATGTTTAGACATTAGACAATGAATTAAAAAAATTTAAATGTGAGTTATACATTAGATAAAGATGGAATGACATCTTGGATAAGTGTATGGACATAAATAATGTACCATATGATCTTTATAAAATACCAAGTGGCCTAAAATAACCTTATTTAACCCCAAATATGGTGTTGTCTTTTCACACTTGGTATTTGTCAAGGGAGTTACTTTGTAACATTAAAAAAAGTAATATAAAAAAAATGAAATGTTAACTTCCACAAAAAATACATTAGACAATGCTAAAACTTTCATTGATGACCATTTCCAAGGTTAGACAACTCAGAAAATTGTTTGAACATACCATGATCAAGGGTGGCTAAATTACCCAACAAGTAAATAACGAGCTCAAGGTACTTCATAGAGTTTTAATTAAGATATGTTAACATTTATTGATTAATAATCTGATGATTAAGTATTATACTTAACTAAAAATATAATCTAACTTATTATACCTCATATTATAGATAGGACATTAAAGTATTAAAAAAATTGGTGAGTTTTTTGGTACCCTATCGAATAGTTTTTATATTGTTGTATAGAGCCAATGTTTGAAATCAATTAATGAGCTAATAATCATTTAATACATCAATTTATTGTGCCATTTATTAGTGGATAATATAAATTTCATATTATTTAGTAGTGGTTAATTTAATTGGTTTATTATTCAATAATATTAAGATGATTCAATAGTGAAAATGTTACATTTATGAAAATTAACACCATTGTATTATTTTTGTAAAGGAAACTAAGATTACAACATTACTAATCATTTATTATAAAATTATATTGTAGGTGGATACATTTATTATGTTGTCTCTTAAGTTGTACCTTGTTATAGTTAAGTTTGAAATACTACTTGAGATTTACTCTTAAATCTAAATTTATTTATATAACATTGTGTAATCTTAAGGTATGTACCTATTTGTGAGTAATAATTAATAGATTAATTAATTATTATTCATAATTAAGATGTTTTAGTATATGTATCAAATTATTAACAACATAATGAGGTTGTATCAATGGCTATGCAATAGAAACATGAAACCAAGTATAATACTTAATGTTTTAGTAATCTGATTTATAATATTAAAAAGATAGTCAATTCCTGCAATGGAAATTCCAAGAGTTTGGGATGAATAAAATATAAGTTAGTTAAATATTAAACTTGTTGGTTTAGATTGACATTAATTTAAATGGAAAGGATGCATCCAAGATTTTAAAATTGAAACTTCAAATGTACTATATGATCAAAAGTATAATTGATTTTTTTTCTAAAACTTCTTCTTTATCTCTGTAATAAATCCATTGGGATGATGTATTTATCAAGGACGGGATGTTACATACCATTTTACATATTTTATAATTAGGTAAATTATAAGTGATCATCACTATATAAAGTCAATAAAAAAAATTAGTTTCTTTAGGCGGTCATCATCAACTCATAGCTAATTGTGTTCATTGAATTACAAATAACAAATTCTAATTCATTAAGTTGACTAAGTCTTATTCAATAACAACTTGGGATCATGGGAGATTAAAATATTATTTAATATCCTTAATATTGAACTTATCTCATTTAATTTTTATAACAATAATTACTTTATTGATTGTGTAATGTCCCTTTGATCTGTGATAATTTGTCTATATTATGTCGATGAAACACAATGGGAATGCATTAACATGTGAATTTTTAGGTATAATACTTATTATTGATATATATTTTAAATTAGCATTTTTTTACCACCTAAGGTGAATATAATATTGGTAAATCATATTTTATCCACTTATAATTATGGTCGAGACATTATGTTGCCAAATTGACCTTGGTTTTTTTTTGTTATTAATGGTCATCATTAGCAATATGCCAATTCTACCTATTGATCCATTTATTTTCCTAAATTGTGCATATTTATTACCAAATACATGTATATATTGAATTTTTTAACAATTAATATATATTATTTTTATCTTAAGGAGAGAGACTTAGGCATAAACTATGGTAATAAAACCCCTTTTACTTAATACATGGAGCTTGTTCTTTGGTGTTGTTGGAAAAGAACTCTGAGTGGAAAAAAAATAATGTTAGAGGAATTTTTTAAATGCGTAGAATAATATTTATTAATTAAATATTCTTGGAATATTGTAAAAAATTATTAATTTAATGCACCTATAAAGATCCAAATATGGCAATGTCAATCATGAACATAAATAAAACTTTTGGAAAGAAATAAACATTGTATGACACAAGAATTAGATTTTAAATTAAATTTTCATAAGGTGAAGATTGATTTTAAATTCCCAATGGGATGTTAAATGTATAATATGGCTATGAAAATATAAATAAATATTTAATTCATTAAAAAATGTTGAAATTTTGCCTTACAAGATAAGTTAAACCTCTATGGGTAAATTTAGGGCTTTAAATGAAACAAAGATGAGTGAAGGATTAAAATGTTAAATAGTGGTTTGGGATTTAAATAAAACATTTTTTTAGGCCATGGTTTATAATATTTGGTTCATTTTATTAATGAAAGTTATGAAGAAATGGAGCTTAACATCAGCCATTCAATGATAAGGCAAGATAATACAAGGAGCATATAGACCTTGACTATTACATACACATACCTATCCCATTTTTTTAAGCACATATGTATTAAATTTATCTATTAAGCATGTATAATATTCTCATAATCATCTTTTTTCCTACTAGATTTTCAAGAAATGGCTTTTGGTTCTTATTATTTAATAAAGATTCTCTAAACCCATTGAGGATATGATTTGTTTGCATTTGTATCACAGCTTGGAATGATGATTTGATTTTTTTATGAATTAAACTTCCATTATTGTCATTAAAGTTATAAATAAGTTTCGCTTAAATGGGACATTATCCCCTTTTATATTATGATCCATGTTATATGTATATAAGTGGTTGAGCTCTCTTTGTTGTTTTTAAGTAACTTGGTGTTGTAATATCTCTATAGCATATTCATACTTTAACCTACCACAAGGATTTGGTTATTTACTGGATTTCATATTATATGGTTTTAGATTATTTTTATAAATGGTAGTAGCTCATATGTTAATTACTTGACAATTTTTTTTTATAACATGACTGTAAATTATTTTTCTAAATCACCTCAAGACATTGGATGTTAATTGTTTAAAACAATTCCTTTATAACATGGGTGGAAATTATTTGTCTAAACCACATCAAGACATTGAATATTAATTATTTAAAAAAAAATCTCTATAACTTGGTCATAAATTGTTTGACATTGGATGTTAATTATTTGACAAATACCTCCATAACATGGCTAGAATGTTTTTGTCTAAACACCTCAAGACATTGGATGTTAATTGTTTGACAAAATGCCTTAATAAAATGGATGAAAATTATTTGTATAAAAAACCTCAAGACATTTAATATGACTTTTTTGAAAATGGCTCTATAACATGGTTGTAAATTTTTTGACATTGGATGTAATTATTTAACAAAATCCCTCTATAACATGGTTGGAAAATGTTTGTCTAAACACCTCAAGATATTATATGTTAATTGTTTGAAAAAATGCCTGAAAAACATGGTTGTAAACTATTTTAACTAAACACCTCAATACATTTTATGTTGATTGTTTGACATGACACCTCAATAACATGCCTAGATATTGTGAAATAAATTTATTATTAGTATATTTATTGTGTTTTTTTTACTAATTGGTAGGCAGAGACATAGTCATTCAAACCTAATGATGCATGGAAGTAATTGCATTTATTGGTTATCACGTTTTGATTTCTTTTCTTTTGGATTTATTCAAGATTGTTTAGAAATTAAATGTAGACATAATTGACCTACTCATAATATATTAATATAGTGTGTTGGATGACTTATAATGGTTATTTTGAAATAGTTTAACCCTTATTTTGACACATGTTTTAAATTTTCCATTTATGTTTATTGTTGATGGATATTATTGGTTGTATTGTGGTAATTATTTTTACAATATGGGCTTAATACCTAAACTCTACAAGAGTGTTTTTTATACATGACTATTATATATTATGAATATATTAGTTGAGTTTTATTTTCACATTTGATAGAATTGGTGAATTAATTTGAGGTTGTTGTTTTATTTTGGGATTACCTAATAGATTTAAGCTATTAATTTAACTATACTATTGATTTTGTTCTTCATATTACAAAGAATCTAACCAGTGATTTATTAGTTGATTATAAATTAGTTGTTAAAGTAGATATCTAATTTTAAATTCACTATTATTAATATGTGTCTATTTTATAATTTTGTATAGTTAATATTTTCATCAATAAGAAATAAAATATCTTATGTTTAATATGTATTTGGTTGGTTATATCAAATAGGTATACCTATGTTTTATGCATGAAATCATTCAATATATTTGATTAATGATCCTTTGGTTATTAAAATACCTTAATTTCTTAATCCTTTAGTGGAGAACACAATAAATTTTATTTGTCACCTTAAGGCATGTATTCCAAAATAATGGCAAAGAGTGGGAATGGGAGTGGGTGAGGAAGTTTAAGTTTTGAGGTTAGGGTGGTGGAAGAAGAGGGCAAGGATGATGGTAAAGAGGTTGAGGAGCACCATGGGCTTCTTTACTATGAATTTGTGGATTGGACTTGTATTACCTATAGGTAGGTTTAGGATTATTATGTCTTAACATGGGTTGATATTCCGGTGTCTTCCTCATGGTAGGAGCTATATCTTTTATGAGAAGCTGGAATAAATCCTTCCTTTATGGATGGTCTCCTATTTGACTCCTTTAGAATCTAGAATGGCCTCATATTTTTTGCTTACTCTTATGCTTTAAAAATTTATAGTAAATTGGTCTCAAATGGCTATTTAGTGGGCTTAATCATAAACTTTGGCTATAACCTTTCATCCCTGGATGAACTTATCTAGGTTCAATCAATTGTTCAATCCATTTGGTTTTGGATATATTATGATTGGACTTAATATATAGTTTTCCCATTGGTAGCATAATCATTTCTCATTGGATATTGGGCTTAGCTAGATGCTACTAGATGGTGATATGATCCTTATCAAATAAGGGGTTGTTTAAAGTTTGACTCAAAGGTTGTTGGGGCCATTGATGTTGTAGATATGAAAGGAACGGAGCTTGTTGATACCAAAGGAACCCACATTATTGTTACCAAAATAGGTGATGATAATATAGCTCTTTTACCTAATTTATCTTTATGTGTGGACTCTTACACTATCTTAGAATGGTTCCTAGGTCTAGGTAAATGTATAAATATTATTGAAACCTTGGTCTGGCTAGTATCAGATTTACAAGCTAATGGGGATGATAGAGGATTCCTCACAAGATTATATGGAGTATGATATAACCTTGTTGAGCCTCCTTTGCGAGTCGTTATTTTATCTAATGGATATGTATGCTCACCTACTATTCTTAAGGTTTGTAGGGTATGTGCAATTTTTTTTTATATCAAAGACTAGATCTATAGAGGATGATATCTAGTTTTGATTAGTTTTGGTTGTGGTGGATAGATAAGACCAAACAAAAACTTGTCTTATTGGAGTGGAGGATAGAGGATTCCACACTTGATTGTATTGGGTTCTAGGATTCATCTTAGTGCATGGGTATGCATACTCACTTTTTTTAATTAGGGTATGTGAAAGCTGAGAAAAAATTCTATTGAAGACCAGACCTATAGGGGATTGTATCCAATTTCTATCAGTTTTGATTGGGGTGAATAGAGGAAACCAAATAAAAATTTATCTCATCAAAGTGGATGGTATATGATTCCACTCTTATATCTTCTAAGCTCTAATGTTGGACCTAGAATTTAATCATGATTATCATATATGTTTGGAATATCCTATTTTGTTTCAAGATGAGGCTAGATCACTAAGGATGATTTGGATAATTATTTATTGTAATCTATAAGTTATTAGAATTAATAGGAGGATATGCCCACTTGTTTGCTTCATATGTACAAAGGAGTTGTAGAATTCCTAAGAGGAAGAAGACTAGTAGAGGAATTTTTTATCCTAGCAAGATCCTATTTTATTGTGGAAGGGAATTTATATTGAAGGGAATTCATTTTTCAAGTTCTATTGAATAGTAAGTGTTTGTACTAAAGGTTGTTGGAACCTTCAAACCCTCGATGTGTAATAGTTGTGTGAACCTTAAAACCCTTTGTATATTTGACATGTCAAGGTTGTGGGATCCTACAAACCCTCTTATTGTGCTTGTTATGGTTTTGAAATCCTTAAAACCCTCTTGTTGTGCCTTATAAATGTTGTGGGATCCTTTGAACCCTCTTGAATTCTTATTGTATAGAGTTATGGTGTAAATTAAGTTTAAAATGACGTGGATTTAATAGACCTTGTGTATTAAATTATTTATGGACTTTGTGATTTCATATGACTCCTTGGCTATAGTAAATATTAGTGTATTTGTTAATGACCATGAAAAAAATATTATACTTGTGGTGCGAAAATATTTCATAAATGTGTAAAGATGATCTTAAAAGTTGATTATTCATATATTTGGTAGTTGTCACTTTAACATGCATGATTTCATAAGTGCTTGAATGATTTAATTTATTAAAGGGGTTTGAATAAATACTATGTATGTGTGTTTTAATGATTTAATTAGTAGGTTATAAAAGTACAAAAGTGTTTGATAAGATTATATGAATATTGGAAAATGTTGTTTCTCATGCATTGGGTTTATAATTTTTGATTGAATCCATAGGGTCACTTGGTGACTATTGATGGATGATAACTATTCATATTAAATTTTATTTTATTTTTAAATGGATTTATTACTTGTAGTAATTCATTTGAAATCCAAATTTCATTTGTAAACTAGTATGGTATAATTATGAAGACCTTCAAATGTATATGGGTTGAGAGTTGTGTATGAGCTAATTGATCCTATTGTAAGTAATGATATGAATGTGGTTTGTATATAACAATTAATTCCTAATAGTTACTTGGTTTAGAAATGAAAATCATCTTGAACTATAATAATCATAAGGGGTTAAATCATTGCAAAGGTTTGCATTTAACACTTGTATTTACTTTTTAAATACCATATTTAGAACTTATTTTGATTGATTTGGAAATTTAATATTTTTAGTTAATTACCTTAATGGGATGAAATGTTACCAACTTCATGTTGACCTATTTCACTGAGATACTTTAGTGTATGTCTTGGTTTGTCTTATTTGAACCTCATTTCTTAGATTAATGTTATGTAAAAGGTTCTCACATTTAATGGTAGATATCTCTCAGTTGGTTTATGTTATGTGGCTACATGATTATTATTGTAATTTTGTAGGTGTTATGATTATGTTTATTATTATTGAAATTGTTGGCATACACTTTTAGCTTGATTTAAAAACCTTTGGTACACTCCTTCAATGGAAATTATGTTTTATTAATGTAAAAACTAGTCATTGTGAAATAGTGTAATAAACTCAGCAATACATTTTTCAATTTTATAGTTAGATAGTTATTTTTACTAATATGTATGGTAATTGATGTTGATGATTTTTTGTTATATATTCTAATGGTTTTTAAATATGGATTTTACATAATGATTTATTTGAATTCACTTAATATAAGTATATTGAATATAAATTGATTGTTGTAATAGATGGGTTAGAATGTTAATGCTTGTCCCATGGCTTGTCACGTATAGAAGTACAAGTAAAAATAATTAAATAATAAGTTATTCCTTAAAAAATATGAAGTGTAAGATTATTGAGTGTGAACTATTATCAAAGGTAAGCTCAATTTAATATGATAATTTATTTCTATTAATTCTAGTTCTCTTATTCTTGATTTATTAGTTAAATAAGCTTTGGTGAAACTCCCAATGGGTTGGGAATTATGGACCAGTGGATGTTATCATAATTTAATAGAGGAATTGAATGAAAATTAGGTTTATACTAATTTAAATATATGGTAGTGATTTTAGGTAACTTATATCATTGGAAACATATAATCTACTACTTTATTCAAAACAAAAAATGTTGGCTCTTACCTATGCTAGTCCATTATGCAATATATATTATCATGTAGTTGAGCACAAAAATTGATTTTTTATTAAAATAAGTTATTAAGTTAGTTATTGCTTCCTTAGGTAGGGACAAAGATGACCTGTTGACAACCAATATATCTTTTTTGTAAAAAAAAGTAATTAATAAACTTTTGAAATGACTTTACTGAGAATATTAAGAATGGCATATAAGAAATTAGATTAGTTAGGACCCTTAGATGTTTTATGAAAGTGGGATAATAAAATATCATGAACCTTGAAACTTTTACTAAAAATGGTGTGTGACAAGGAGCCTTTGTGAGTTGGTTAACATTGAAATGTTCTAAAAGTAAATAAGGATCTCAAGGTACATCATAGGGTTCTAAGTATGACATGTTAACATTCTTCTATTACTAAGATAATGAGTAGGTATTTTACTTTATTAGAACTATAATATAAATTATTATACCTCATAATATAGCTAGAAAATTAAATTAGAAAAAAAGCTAGTGTGTTTTTTGGTACACTATCAAAGGGTTGTTACATTATGGTATCAAAGTCGTCATTGAAACACTTGGCCTAATATGCTCATTCATGAGTTTATGATACATAGTGATTGATAAAATATGTTCTATAGATATAACTTAATGAAATTAAAAATGTGAAATTTTTATCTTAAAGGAATAAATTGTGTGGAAGGGATTGAGATCCATGTGGGGTTCCAATTAAAAAATTATCTATATACAAATAGGTGTAGTAATTATTGTATTTACCTTATATGATAGGCTTGTGATACCATGTGGGTAAATTTTATTTTATCTACCCTTCTGGTAGATGTTGGAAATTTGACTGTCATTGATGTACAAAGGGACATTATGAGCATGTAGTTGATGTTAAAAGGGAGATTATGGATGTCTTTGATGCTTAGGGTTGAGTATGGTGATTTGAGGATGTGAAAGGATCCCATCAAAGGTCAAGTATGATTAGAATGCTTGTGTGCATGAAAAAAATTCATCTAATTTTTCACATTAATCATCTAAACATTTTGGGTCCATGACAAAAGAGATGAGAAGGCATTTTACTGACATCACCATTATCATGTGTGAATGAGTATGGGGGCGTTGGTCACATGGTTATGATAAAATTAGTCCCTACTTGTTATGAACTAAATTTGAAGCCATGAGATTAAGCGTAGTCAAAGTTATGGGGATACAAAGTTGGATACTAAGACAAAAATCACTAAGTTTTTATACTTTGCCAAATTTGTAAAAAGGGCTAAACAAAGCTAAGTAAGGATATTGATGAGGTCAAAATTTGCAAGCATGGAGGTGTTAGGATAAAATGATCACATGGGTTTATTCATTTTTATGCCTAACTTATATGCACTATGTTTTAGGTGATGTGATGTAGAGTGACAAAAGCTTTGCTTGAGTAAAGTAGGGCTCTAAGGCATTTTGATAATGTTTTCCCATAGTCAAATTTACAAGTTGCCATAAAAAGTTTAGAATGCATTTTTATGATGTCATATCTTGCATGTATGAAGGTTTCAAGAGCAATTGGAGAAATGGATGGAATCCCCTATGTAAGAGGATAATATGCACTAGTTTTTATGTCATCTAACTAAGTGTGACAAGAGTTATGTAGGTGTAAATTTTTCCTTCTAGTGAAAATGGAATGGTCTCCATACTTAGAAAAAATATGCACAAGATCATGTAAATTTGTCATGTTTTTAAAAATCTCATATATGGAAGTTTTCAAAAGAAATAGCTAGTAAATCTGTTATGGGTTTTTCATGAGCATCTTGAATATATGGACTATAAGTTCAAATGAGAAGGAATGAGCCAAGAATTAAACTATCTTTACTCTTGAAATAGATAGGGTTCCTTAGTAAAACCCTAAGGGTTTAATTTATGGTGTTAGTAGGCACTTTTTATTTTTATGGTGAGTGGCTATAGCCTAGACCTAGTAGTTTAAGTTATAACTTAAGCCTTTATCATCATTAAAAAATTGGCCCCTTGACCTAGCAATTATTGGCTCTAAACAATAATATAAAAACTTTATATTTTCTTAATTATAAGACATAATATATGTTCCATCTTGATTAATGGCTCACATTTCATCATACATAGATGATCTAATAGATCAAGATGAAGTCAATTTATCAAAAGCTCATCTGAAAAAACACATTAGTGATAAATTTCACATTCATATATATATTTCTAGATAGAGACCCAATGATATTAATCTATCATAGTTAATGAATGA
Organism: Torreya grandis; assembly: GCA_037957365.1. NCBI lineage: Eukaryota > Viridiplantae > Streptophyta > Pinopsida > Cupressales > Taxaceae > Torreya > Torreya grandis. The sequence goes on from JARHVA010001291.1 coordinate 383,675, forward strand.
TCTAGTTGGAAGATTAATGGGTAGTGCTTAATCAAACTTTGGATATTTAATAGAATGTGGTGAAGTTATAGTGTCAAAGGTCCCTCCATGTGAAAGCACTAATGCCAAGTGTCACAAGCACATGATTGTGTAAAATATAGGACCAATGAGAGTTAGCCCATCAAAGATAAGTATTGAGCTTGTCAAAAGATATGATAGTAAATAAGTGATCATGCAAAGGAGATACAATAGAGTGACTAGACTCAAGTGCTATAAAGTGATCAATGTTTATTTACATAGTAGTAAGTTAAATACTGAGTAGGTTTAAGAAGATCAATGGAATGAAAGTAATCCAAAGATATAGGAAGCAATGAGATGAGGTAAAAATGTCAAAGTTTAATGACCAAGTCAAGGTAAAGTTCATGCAACTTCAAAGATCTAACGTGATGTAGAAGCTTGGATGAGAAAGATCTAATGGATTGAGTAGACTTAGATGGAACAAAGAGCTTAATTTTTAACATCAAGAAAGAAGTAAATATCATGCATATTTTAATATTGAATGACACGTGGAATCCAAAATTATGAAGATTGAATTTTAAAGCTAAGATAATTTAATAAAGACCATCAGATCATGGTGCCAAAGGTAAGATCAATGATTGATGTTTAAAGTCATGTCTATAAAAATGGTAAGTTGGAGAAATATGTAGGAAATTGTGTATAAGATATATATCTCAATATAGATAATGATATTGATTAATCCAACTTATCAAATATACATTAAAGAGCCTATGTATTAAAACTTGAGTCTATTAGATGTTATAGTTAGTAAAAAGACTTATAATTATGATGTGATGCATGGAATCAAGACGTGGGAAACTTAGAGTTCATGTCATAATGAACTAGAGTCTATAATTTTCATGATGTGTTTGTAGTCTAAGTGTGAACACAAAGAAGAAGAAAACCCTAGATCATTTGCTTATATATATGACATTTAAGACAAAGGAGATATTATTGTAATTATTTTAATTGTGTCAAATGAAAATATATAGATATAGAGTTAGAAGTGCAAAGAAGATAAGATGCTATTGAAGAGTTTCAAACATAGATATATAGTGACATAGAGGATCAGAGTGAGATAAAGATTAAGTGTGTCAAATAGATACATATAAAGACATAAAGAGAGTGATGGAGAGGAAGAAATACACACATAGATAATGTGAAAATTGTTACCATTTATAGATTAGACTTGTAACATAGAATAGAGGCCTAGATTCATTTATGGATATATTTTAGATACTAGAGTTGTAGCTCAATATATTTGACTGGTTGGTGCCATAAGACAAAATGAGTTGGTGCTCAATTATGGGATTGGTGTCTCTTTAGGTTTGGTGACCTTAAACATTGTAACTAGTAAAGTTAAGGTGAGTTGATACTTAGTTAGGGAGTTAGTGTCTCCTTAGAGTTGGTGCTCTTAAACTAGGGGATTGGTGTCTCCTTAGGGTCAGTGTCCTTAAATGTATAACAAGTGAGGTTTGCTAGTGAGGCTTTGAACTATGAGGATAAATTAGAATAGTAAATTCTAGCCTCACCATGGTTTTTCACTTTGGGTTTTCCATATATAAATCTAGTGTCATGTGTATTTATGTGTTTATATGATCTCTACATTTATCTTTTAATCTACATATGATTTTGAATTTGCTCTAAAAGGATTAAAGGACTAGTTTTAGTTAATCAATTGATTTACCCCACTCTTAGTAGATAGTTGTGTTTCAATAATGGTATCAAAGACTAGGGTTCCTTGAAAGATGACTAATTAGATTAAGTGGATATTGGAATAGTGAACACAATGGCTAGTCAAGAATGATATTCATCAAAAAAATCACATCTCTTTGATGGATCTAGTTATGCATTCTAAAGCATAAGAATGGAAGCTTATTTATCTTCATTAGGTTTTGATGTATGGGTGTCTATGGTAAATAAATATATATCCACTTCTACAACTCCTAATGATTAGGCTTAAAATAAGGCATGTGTGAGCAATGTCAAGGCAAAGAATGCTATTCTCTATGGATTATCCAAATCAAAGTTTGTCAAAGTGATGCATTACCAAAATGCACAAGATATTTGGAATAAGTTAAAGAGCATATATGAAGGTGGTGACAAGGTAAAGCAAGCCAAGATACAAACATATAGAGACCACTTTCAAAGTCTTATAATGGATGAAGAGGAGAAGATTGTAGACTACCATCTCTGGGTAGATGAAATAATCAATGCAATTAAAGGCCTTGGAGAAGAAATGATATAAAAAATCATTGTCAAAAAGGTCCTAATATCTTTTCCATAAAGTTATGATTATAAAATATCTACAATATATGAATCAAGAGATCTAGATAATCTCATAGTATATGAGTTACATGGAAATTTCACTACCTATGAGATGAGAATGGGAAAAGTAGATACTTCCAAGAGAGAAGCTACATTCAAAGCATTCAAGCATGCAAAATTAGAAGCATCTACATTTGGATATAAGGATAATGATGAATAAGAAGGCAAATTTGTTAGAATATTGAAAAGAGGATCTATAAAGTACAAAGGTAAGTTGCCCTTTAAATATTTTAATTGTGTTAAAGTAGGACATTTGGATGCTAAACATAGTTATAATAAAAATGATAACTATGAGAAAGAAGAAGATTGAAAAAGGATGAATCCCTACTATTCCAAAAGGAGGAACTTATTTAAATATAAGAAAAGCTTGTATATAATAAAAATAGTGACTCATTAGATGATAATGATAGCTCAGATGATGACCATGATTATTCCTTTATGTTTGAGGGAAGTGAGTCCCTGCTCATGGCATTAGGATCAACTTCTATAGATCTAGATCAAGAGGAAGTTGGAGAATCTAATGAATGAGAGGAAGGAGTAGTGGACCTTGAGTGTGAAATCATATATACTCTAGATTAGATTGATAATTTGATAAAAGAAAACTCAAGGTATAAGAAGATTGGACAAAAAGAAATTGAAAAAAATGTCTAAAAATCTTGAAAGATCTAATCAGATGATAGTAAGCCTTAAGAATCAAGTTGAAGAGGGTCAAATAATAGAATATGTATTCAAAATTGAAATACAATTGAAATATTATTATTGTATGAGGATAGAAGCAGAGATAGTGGATTTGAGAAAAGATCTTGGAAATACTAAAGAATAAATAATCAAAGGTCTGAAGCTGAAAGGTGGATCAAACATTCTTTATGAATTGAGCATCTCTCAAAATCTATCAAAAAGGAAATTTGGTCTTGGTTATGAAAAAGGGAAAAGTCCCATAACCAATACATCTACTAAGTTATAAGATAATTTCAATGTAGAAGGATCAAGAGAAAATAAAGAGAAAGCTTACAAGGATATAAAGATAAACACAAGCAATGCTAATGTGAAGAAGGTTAAAGCTAAAATTAAGCCTAAGGAAAGGAAAAATAATAATGAGTCCATCTTTGTAAACTAAAGGAAGATGCAGAAGACAAAGGTAGATGATGTAGATGGTTACACAATGGTAAGAAACTGGAATAATTAAGAGTTGAGAAGAATTTCCCATCCTGAACAAAGAAAATATATGGTTAGGTATTTATCATATTTATATGGTTATTATTAATGATGTAATAATTTTTCTCACAAGGCCTTTAATTTTAGAACTTTACCTACAAGGGGAACCAATTTTGTAATAAAATTTTCATTTATATCCTTGGTAGATATAAATACAATGTGTTATAATTGCAATAATTTTGGTCATATAGCTAAACAATGTAGAACAATATTTGAAAGACCAAAAGCATAAAGTGTGAAGAAAAACATGCCTCCCAATGTGAAAAAAGGTTCACAGTATTTGAGAAAGATAAAATTAAACTCAACTAGACATATAAGCAATTGAGACATGTATGGAAAGTGAAGTATCAAAAAATAATAAAGAATATTATAGAGGTTAGAAAATGTCAAGACGTCTCAATGTCTGCACATGTTGAGGATGAGAATACAAAGCTCAAGGAAAAGTCGAAGGTGTTGGCTAGGGATAATTCTGAGGTATGTAACAATCCAAGTTAACATCATGTTGCTATAGAGAAAGTATCAAGCATATAACATCAGTATTTTATGCTTAGTGATGAGAATATGAACTACAAGAAAGATATTCTAGATGAAAATGTATGTCATGGATCCATATTGTATCCATGTATTTTTAACTTACTCATAGATGAAAAAGAGAATAGTGCAATGGATGGGTATGTTACTTCTCTCAAGCATAAGAAGAAGAAGAACAAAAATCACAAGAAGACCAAAGAGGAGATGGAATGTGAGGATTTATGGGCAAATCCTAGTTTCACATTATTTTAGAACATTGTGAGGTAAGGTGTCTCTATATATGTTTTTTAAGAGATCCATTTCAATGGAGAAAAAAGTGATGCCTACTACAAATTATAAATCAAGAAGGTTATGATGATGACTTGATCAAACTAAGTCAAGTGCTATGTATGGAGTGTTTGTATGGATAGAAAGAGTGTTCTAATATGACATAATGAGATTATTGGAGTACGTCTCATATATAATATGGTATACATATTTGTTTTGCATAAGGGTTATAATTTAAGAAACCATTGGCATTGTGTATCTTGGGTTGTGCAAAGAAGTTGGGTCACCAAACGTAGTAAACATGTGTAAAATGATGATATACATGTGTTATATGAAGTTATGGTGTGTTATAGGTATCCCCTTGGTGAAAATATGGAGCATGGAGTTATGGGGATTTAACTTAGATAGCATGAATAGATTGAGGATTTATTCATAGAGGAAGGGGATCTAGATTGTTCAATCTATTAGGATCTAGAAGGCTCAGACTAGAAGAGCTTTGTAATTGGTCAGGTCTTAGGACCAAAACATAATAAGAGACTAAGAGAGAGAAATCTAGTAAGATTATATGGAATCTCCTACATCACATCACTAGATACTAGTGATGGAGCATAAGTCCAGAAGAAGGATCATAAAATCCTTGTTCATCCCTAGAAGAAGAGAAAAGGAAACACAGGTATGTATACTTCTAACAATTACTAATGAATTTAAAGTTGTATATTCTTGAACAAACACATTTATATGATAAATGGGGAGAAATTTTGGACAAATAGTAAGAAAGAGTACCTTTGTCATTGATGTCAAAGGGGGAGAAAAAGTGCAAATGTTCTCTATAGGAGAAGAAGAGAAAATTTCTCTTTGCAAAAGTTTGGATCAAAAAGTGCAAACATCAAAAAATAAGTAGAGAAATTATTGTATGAATAGCTTCAATTCATACTCATCAGAAGCCACTGCAATCAATGTTAGTGAAGGATTAAAATATTAGAATATTAGAGCATTTAGTTTCCCATCAATGACAAAGGGGGATATTGTTGGCAATTTGATTGTCATTGATGTCAAAAGGGACATTATGAGCATGTCATTGGTGTCAAAAGGAAGATTATGGATGTCATTTATGCTTAGGGTTGAGTGTGGTGATTTAAATATGTGCAAGGATCCTATCGTAGGTCTAGGATGATAAGAATGCTTATGTACATTAATGTAATTCATCTGGTTCTTCACATTGATCATCTAGACATTTTGGGTCTATAATAAAAAATATGAGAAGGAATTTTTCTAACATCACCATTGCCATGTGTGAATGAGTATGGGGGAGTTGGTCATATGGTTATGATCAAATTAATCCCTATTTGTTATGCACGAGATTTGAATCCATGATATTAAGTGTACTTGAAGTTATGGGGATGTAAATTTAGATTTTAAGACAAAAATCACTAAGTTTCTAAACTTAGCCAAATTTATAAAAAGAGATAAATACAACCAAGTAAGCATATTGATGAGGTTCACATTTTCACACATTGAGGTGTTAAGACAAAATTATCATATGGGTTTATTTATTTTTGTTCCTAGTTTATATGTGCTAAATATTAGGTCATGAAACATAGTACAACAAAAGATATTCTTGAACAAAGTAGGGCTTGTAGGCATTTTAACAGTCTTTTCCCACACTCAAATTTGTAGGTTGTAATAAAAACTTAAAAAGGCATTTTTATGATGTCATATCTTGCATTTATGAAGGATTTAAGATAAATTGGATATATGGATTGAATCCCCTATGTAAGAGGATCAAATGCACTAATTTTTAGGTCATATGACTAAGTGTGACAAGAGTTATGCAAGTGCAAAGTTACCCTTCCTGGTAAAATTAAATGGTCTCCATACTTGGAAAAAATATGCACAAGGTCATGTAAAGGTATCATGATTTTACAAATATCATCTATGGAAATTTTCAAAAGAAATAGAAAGTAGATATGTTATGGATTTTTCATCAGCATCTTGAATATATAGACTACAAGTTCAAATGAGAAGGAATGAGCATAAAATTGAATTATCTTTGATCTCAAACTAGATAGGGTTTCTTAGTAAAACCCTAAGGGTTTAAGTTATGGTGTCAATAGGGAATTTATATTTTGATGGTGACTAGATATAGTGTAGACCTAGTAGCTTAAGTTATAACTTAAGCATTTGTCATCATTGGAAAATTGGCCCCTCAACCTAGCAATAATCAATTCTGAGCAATGATCAAAGGAATTTATATTATCCTAAGTATAAAACTTAATATATTTCCCATCTTAATCAAAAAATCACAATTAATTGTACATAAATGATGCAATAGAGTCTGATGAATTCAAATTTTCAAATGCTACTCTAAGTAAATGTGCTAGTGACAAGTGTCACATTCATGAAGCTTGTTAAACAAAGACCCAATAAGCATAAGCTTGTCAGAGATAATGAATGAGATATTTTTAAGATCAATGGTAAATAATTAATTAGACATTGGATATTCAATAAATCATGGTGAAGTCAAAGTAGCAAAGGTCCTTCCAAGTGAATGTACTAGTGCCAAGTGTTATAATCACATGATTTTATTAGATAGAGGACAAATGAGAGTGAGCCCATAAAATATAAATATAAAGATTTTTAAAAGATATATAGATACATGGGTGATCATGCAAAGGAGATCCAATGAAGCAAATAGACTCAAATTCTATAAAGTGCTCAATGCTTATCGACACAATGACAAGTTAAAGATTGAGTAGGTTTGACAAGTTCTAGTGAGAAAAAGGGATCCAAAGACATAAGAAGAGCAAGATAAGGTCAAAATTTCAAAGTTTAATGAAAAAATAAAGGTAAATTTAATACAAGTTCAAATATCTAATGTCACATAGAAGATTGAATGATAAAGATATAATGGAGTGAGTGGACTCAGATGATACAAAGAGCTCGATGTTTAACATCAAGAAATAGGTAAAGATCATGCATCTTTAAAGATCAAACTACACATGAAATCCTAGATTAGGAAGATTGAATGGATGTGTTTAAAAGATGATCCAATTTAATAGATGCCATTGGATCATGATACCAAAGTCAAGATCAATTATTGACATTTAAATTCATGTCTAGACAAATAGTTAGTTGGAGAAACATTCAATAACTTGCCTATAAGCTCTATATCTTGACACATACAATGAGATTGATCCATCCAATTGATTAAATCTACATTAAAGAGCCTATAAATCAAAAATTGAGTCTATAATATGTTATAGTTAGAAAAGAGACCTATAATTAGGATGTGATGCATGGACTCAAAATGTGGGAAACTTATAGTTCATGTCATAATGATCTAGAGTATAGAATTTTCATTATGTGTTTGTATTTTGAGTGTGAACATAGAGAATATGCAAATCATAGATAATTTGATTATATATATGACATCTAGGACAAAGGATATTCTACTAGAAATATTGGAATTATGTCAAAGGAAAATATATAGATTTAGATATAAAAGTGTAGAGAAGATGAGCTACTATTGAAGAGTGTCAAACATAGATATGTAGTGACACAAAGGAGAAAAGTGAGATAGAGATGAAGTGTGTCAAATAGATACATATAAAGACATAGAGAAAGTGACATAGAGGAAGAAAAGAAAACATAGATAATTTGCAGATTGTGAATAGTTATATATTAGATTTGTACCATAGAATAGAGTCCTAGATTTATTTATGGATATATTTTGTATATTATATTTGTAGCTCCATATATCTAATTGGTTGGTTCAATTAGATAAGTTGAGTTAGTTCTCAATTAGGGGATTGGTGTCTCCTTAAGGTTGGTGACCTTAAACATTATAACTAGTGAGGTTACGTTGAGTTGGTTCTTAGTTAGGGAGTTGGTGCTCTTAAACTACGAGATTAGTTTCTCCTTAGGGTTGATGCCATTAAATGTGTAACTAGTGAGGTTTGGTAGTGAGGATTTGAAATGTGAAGCTATATTACAAAATTATATTCTATCAGCTATTCTCACCATGGTTTTTCCCTTTGGGTTTTCTATGTATAAATCTAGTGTCATGTGTATTTGTGTGTGTATGTGGTTTATGCATTTATCTTTTAATCTACATATGATTTTGAATTTACTATAAAATGATTAAAGGACTAGTTTTAGTTGATCTAATAATCCCCCCCCACTCTTAGTAGCTAGTTGTGTTCCAATAGTAGAATGACTAATGTATCCTTTTTGTAATGAAATAAATTTCTTTTAAAGAATTTTTACATCTAATTGGTGACCCCCAAGGAGGTGGGTTGTCCATGAGTTTTGTTATATTTGTTTTAAAATAATTTATTTTTAGGCTATAGGTAGTATTAACCTTGATTATTTCTACCTTATCATTATTATGCATGATCATGGTAAGAGTGTACTTTTGAAATTTGAAATTTACAAACTAGCTTACCTAAAGTATGATATAATAACATTTAAAGTTATTCTATTTAATAGTTTAAGTATTGATAAACATGAAATAATAGCAATATGTAAAAATATATATTGAAATCATTACTTGATGTGTAATTATGATTACAAATGCTAAGTATTATATTGAGGCATACTTAGAACAACTTAGATTGCCTTGGTGCATGAGTTTTGTAAAACTACATATAAAAATTATATGGCATATGTTTGTAACTATTTAATGATAATTTTGGTGGTAGTTTTGATTTTTATATTGAATTTATTTTGATAATGTATCTTTTATTGAGGATATTCATAAAGTATGTTATGGTTTTTTAATGTTTTTATATGTAGTCATATGTATCATTTCTTTATTTTTCATGGTTGGTTCATGAATCATCATCCATGTTATAGGGTAAAGAGTAATGAAATGTAGGAAGCCTTTATATGAATTAATTATTATTGATTAATGTTAACGATGATGTATTCATAAGAGTGTATGGGTGTGTATGGATTAGCTCAGTAGTTTGTAATTACTATAATGAAAACTTTGGCCAAATTAATGTTATAGTTGTATACATTGTCTATCCATTGTACCATTCAAAGCTACATGTGTGTGATGTCATATTAGATATAGGAATTATTATAGGATTTTTTAAATTATTTCATGTGATAATGTACAACACACTATTTCAATATCCACATCTAATTATTTTTGAATGGAAGAGTCACTCCTAGTGGGGAGATGTGTGGTAAATCACTCCTAGTGGGGAGATGAAGATGGAGGAAATGTTTGGTTGATGATTCCTTCCTATGTAACATATTATTATAATTAAAAATAGTTGAATACTCAGATATATTTGATATATAATCAGTTAAGGAGCTAATTAACATTGTATAGATAAATTTATTATGCCATTTAGTGTGGATAACGGTAATGTCATATTATTCATCAATGGCTGATTTCATTATTATGGTATTCAATAGTATGTAGCTAATTCATTATTGATACTATTAAATTAATAAAAATGGACACCAATGTATTATTTTGATAAAAGCATTTAGGATTGAAAAATTAATGATCATTTATTATATATTTTTATAGTAGGTGGTTACATTTATTGTTTTGTATGTTAAGTTGTACATTGTTATAGTTAAGGTTGAAATAATACTTGAGATTATACTCTTAAATTTTAATTTATTTAGCATCGCATAATATTATGGTATTTACCTATTTATGAGAAATTTTTTCTATATTAATGTAATATTATGAATAGTGAATTATGTTGTAGCATATGTCTCAAATTAAGAACAACAGGATGAGGTTGTGTGAATTGCTATGTAGTATAAATATGCAACCAAATACAATACTTAATGTTTTATTAATCTAATGTTTATTGAAAAGAATAAATCAAGTCTTGAAAGGTAAAGGGAAATAATTTGAGATGAATAAAATATAATTAAGTTTTTAAAATATGAAACTTGTTGGTTTCCATTTATAGGAAGTAAAATGGAAATGATGCATCCAAAATGTGAAAAGTGAAGTTCCAAAAGTACTACCTAATCAACAATACAATTGGAAAATTTTATAAAACTTCTTATTTTTATTTTTAATGAAGCAATCATGATTTTTTTCTGAAGGGAGGGGGGAGGATTTTAAATCCCATTTTCCATATGAAAGAATTAGGGAGCTTGTCAATGATTAGTACCCTAGAACATAAATAATTATTTTTATTTTATTTAAGTGGTTGTCATCATATTTTAATCAATTATGCTAGTTGAATTTTTAAATTAAAATTTATAAATAAGTAAGTTGACTAAGTCTTATTCAAAAATAACTTGAGCTCATGGGAGAGGCCAAGGTTTTTGAATATCCTTAAGATTGGACTTATCTCATTTATTTTATATAACAATCATTTTTTAAATTCTCAGTGCTTGTTATAAATACATTAATGTGTGGTTATTATCTATGATTTAACATGAGGTTTTCTTTATTGTATAATGTTCCTGTGATATGTGATAATATTTCTATATTATGTCAATGAACTAGTTAGGATGAATTATCATGTGAATATTTAGGTATAAACTTTATGGTTGATATATTACTTTACTTAACATTGATTTCATGCCTAAGGTTAAGATCATATTGGTAAATCATATTTTATCTAGTTATAACCCTAGTTTAGACATTTTGATTCCAAGATGACCTTCGTGTTCATTTTTACTAAAAGTAGTCTTTGGGAATAGCCCAATTATGTATCTTGATCTCATAATGTTCTAAAAATTTTCATATCACTAAAACAATACATTTATAAATTAAGTTTTGTAATAATTACTATGTAGTAATTTTGTCTTAAAAAGAGAGACTTGGGCATAATACGTGGAGCTTATTCTTTGGTGTTATTGGTAAATAACTATGATTGGCATAAAGGAATGTGAGAGGATGTTTTGAAATGAATAGAAGGATATTTTTTCATAATATCATATTGGAGGATTTTAATAAAATATTAATTTAATGGACCTAAAAAAAAACTAATTAGGGCAATGTCAATCATGAACACAAATTAACATTTTATAAAGGATGGTTCATTTGATGGTATAAAAATTGGATTTTATATTAATATAAATTAAGTTTAATATTGATTTAAAAGTCCTAATGGGAATTATAATGAATAATAAGGTTATGAAAAGATAAAATAATATTTAATTTCTTCAAAAAATCCAAATGTTTTTCTTGCAAGATAAGTTAAACCTCTACATGGCAATTTAGGCCTGCAAATAAAAGAAAGAGGAGTGAAGAAATAAAATGTTAAATAGGGGTTTAGGAGTTAAATATGACATTTTTAGGGCTTTGTAATATAAGAGTTATGGAATTATCTTAGTATCAATAATTAGTGAGTGGATCTTGGTTCCAACCATTCAATGATAAGGCAAGAGAATACAAGGAACATACATACCTATGGTAGTGCATGCATGTATGTATCCCATTTTTGTTAAGCATGTATGTATTAAAGTTATCTATTAAACATGTATCTTATTTTCCTAATCATATTTTTCCCTGCTACATGTATCATATTTTCCTACTATTTTATAATGGTTTTCTAAACCCATTGAATATATGATTTGTGTGTCTTTGTATCACATCTTGGAAGAATGATTGTTTTTGTTTTTAAATTAGACTTTCATTTTTGTCTTGAAATTTATAAATCAGTTTGTTTTATATGGGACACTCAATCCATTTATATTGGGAGCCTTGTTATATGTATATAAGTGGTTGAGCTCTTTTTTTGTGTTTAAGTAACTTGATGTTGTACGATATCTATAGCCTAGTCATATTTAAATCTACCTCAAGGATTTGGTTAATGATTTGATTCCATATAATATAATTGTAAATTATTTTTATAAATTGTTGTATCTCTTATGTTAATTTTTTGACAAAATGCCTCTATAACATGGTTGTAAAATATTTATCTAAACCACCTCAAGACATTGGATGTTAATTTTTTGAAAAAATGGCTCTATAACATGGATGAATTTTTATTTGTCTAAATAATGTCAAGACATTTGATGTTAATTATTAAAAATAATGCCTCTATAACATGACTAGAAATTATTTGACATTGGATGTTAGTCTATAAATTGGATGGAAATTGTTTGTCTAAACACCTCAAGCAATTGAATGCTAATTATTTGACAAAATGACTTAATCACATGGTTGGAGATTGTTTGAACTAACTACATTAAGACTTTGGATGTTAATTGTTTTATAAAATGCCTCAATAACATGGTGGTAAATTTTTTAGCAGAGGCTCCTGATATAATAAAACATGTTAAGGATTAGGATACCTAGGATTCATTATACTATATAGGATAGTGTAGAGAGTTCATATTTAACAAAAGCATGTTAGAGAGGAATTATTATGTGATAGATAAGAATTAAGATTAACCAGAGCTTTATTAGGTTTCTTAGAGCATTCAAATTTCTTTGAATAAGATTAAGCCAAAAATTAAACATATTAATTCATACAAGGAATAACATAATAAATACAATAGGTAACCATAACCAAAAAGTTTATATTAATCTAAACAAAGGTTCATCATATTTTTCATATAAGCATACATATTTATAATCATTTTCAATTCCTAACTATTCAAGTTATTCGCATACATTATCACCAAGAAGAGGGGAATATTCATCTTTTATCCTTTTACAAGTCATAGAGGATAGGACAAAATACATATAGCGTGCAATTTCATACATAAAGCATGAATCTCCAAAGAATATCCTACACAGCTTTACTTATCTAATTTCTTCTCTTAATACTTTCATAAAATTAAAATGTTATCTAATCATAAGATAATGTCATAAGTTAATTTGATTATGCACTTAGGGTATAAGTTGAAAAATTAGGTAGACTAGTAAAAGTCGTAGTAATCACTGAAGGATTTTTTTCTAGTTTTCACCACTTGCACACTACTTAGCTACTCTTTTAAGTTTTTAATTAAGTAGTGTACCTACTTACAATAATTTTAGGTTTTTAATAGGATGGAATAACTGGGTGGCCACCCTTGATAGCTTTTCAACAATCCTAGCACTTCTTGTCTTACTCAATTAAAAGGGGATGGCATTGATAAGGAAGAAGATTAGACATCAAGATATTTATACCTAGATTGACAAGTAATACACTATGTGATTTATTGATAGAGATCAAATTTTAATGTTTAGAATCTAGGACACCTTAAAATAAAATGGAGCCAGGTAAATTTTGAATGTATGCCAATTGAGCATCACTTCTTAGACCATGTTGATTAGGATGTGCATTGGTGCATAACATCCAATGAGATCCTTTAGGTCTGAGTCCTTAGTGGTACTCTTGCATACCTTTTTATTATTGACCTTTATTTATAATTTGGCACTTAGTTTCTCTAACTTTTCTACATTGCATTCTGCTTTGAGACCTACAAATACACTATAACATAGGTCCTACTACTAGTTGATGAGTTGATCATGTACATTATTCCTGACATTGAGTGATTCTTACAGAGAAAGGTTAGTTTTATATACCAATGTAGTTTGATTGTGCATGGTTGTTTGGCCATTATATTTGTGGTGAAGTCTATGCTATAACTAACAAGAGAAATGTCAAAATGTTACTTGCAATCTAGCAAACTATGTGTGATTGGATGAGCTTGGAGGGATGTAATATCAATCATGATTTGATACTCCTCTATTAAATCAATCAAAATATTTGCCTCATACTTCATACCTTGGCCTAATGTGATAAATAAACAAAGTTTTTATGTTGTGCACCATTCTTTTGTGAGATTTGAGACCAAGGTCTTGAGCCTATTGTAGTCAGACATCACTTGGTCCCCAATTAATCAAGAGGCCAAGTTTAGGAAAGTGTATTCAATCATCTTATCCTATTTATGAAGATGACCCCTAAGCTCCACATTCTTTTTGTTATGATGATCTCATTATTTCTCCAAAAAGGTGGCCTTTTATGTGATGGACTCATGAAAAACTATGGCACCCTCCAACTATTTCTTCAAAGGCAACTATGAGACATTAAGTAAAGTATCTTTATTGACATAGAGCATGACAAATGTGCTAGTAGATGCTATAGGATCTTATTATGAAATGTTTTTTAGTGGGAGTAATAATGTAGTGCATTAAGTAGTGACTAAGGGGATGTCCCAAAGCTAGACACCTCTTAATGGAATTTGTGGCAAATGTGATCCTGACTGCATTGTGGGTGTTGATTGTTGCTATGTTATGGCCTCTACTTCCATCTTACCTTTTTGCATAAAATATTCATCCATCTTCTATTTTGACTCATCCTCATCCTCCTCCTCATATTTCTTTTTCTTCCCTCCTCCCTCTTCTTTTTCTCTTCTTCTTCCTATTTTTTCCTTTTCTCTTCCTCTTCTTTATTTTTCTTTTCTTTTGCTTCCTTTTTCTCTTTCTTCCTTATCTCATATTTTTCTTCTTTATTATTTTTATCTTATTCTTCCTTTTTCCTTCTTCTTCTTCTTCTTCTTCTTCTTCTTCTTCTTCTTCTTCTTCTTCTTCTTCTTCTTCTTCTTCTTCTTCTTCCTTTTTCTTACTATTGTGTGTTGTTTCCTCTTTTCTTCTTCTTCTTCCTTTTTCCTTCTTCTCTCTTTTATGCTCTTACTTTACTACATCAACTATTTCTTGAGCCTATTTGGCCCTTTCTATGGCCTTCTATATGTCCACCTCTACATCCTTATTTTTTTTGTGGCCTCAAATTATTGGTTTCACTATGTTACATATTTTTTATGCTTCTTCTTTCTCTTTTTTCTTCATTATTCAACCACCATTTAGCTATGTGAGTGGCTTCTTCCCTGGTGGCATGTTATTACTCCATTATTGGTTTCTCTAGTGTAAGCTCCTTAACCTCTTAAGCTTATGGTGATGGTGGTGAAGCAACTAGTCACACCTTTGAAGTTGGAACCTACACTTTCCTTATCTCAATCATGAATTCTAGGTGGTGGTGTAGAGGTTTTAGGAGTTTGTTGTGATTCTTGTACAAGATCTAGTTGAACAAACATGCACTCTTCCAAGGTAGATGAGACTCTATCCACCCATCATGTTTAGGTCCTATGCACAAGTTTTTTAGGTGAGCTCTCTAAAAAAGGTAAAAAAAATCTTAAAATGTGAAGGTTAGTGTAGGTTGTGGCTAGAAGAAGTTTATTTTATGTTGGAGCTACTTCATTTATTTTTAGACTATCTATAATGATCTAAGGTGAGAAGGATGGGAGGTCCACCCAAAGCTCTATGGGAACCTACTTGTGGAAGTGCATTATGCACACCACCTTTCAAAAGAAGAATTATTTTTATTCCTCCTCACAATATTCTCCAATCATGTTTACTACCATGACTTGGTAAACTTCTTGCTCATCTATGCTCATCTAGATGAGATCATAGTAAATGGCTACCTATGTTGCCTTTAGATCATTCTTCCATGTTGTAGTGCTATGTGTATTTTTATTTAGGTGATGGGACATAGAATGAGGATATACTTTGTGTTTACCCTTTTATTATTATGAACTAGGTGCTAGTTCTAATTGTTGAGTAGTAGGAATATCTATGCCAGGTGGTATAGATTCTAAGGGGGTCACATGCCTAGTTATGAATTATTTTTGTTAGACCACTTTGGCCTATGCCATATCCACTATGATGAAGAAGGGGATTGCCTTGAATAGTGACCATGAAAACTCATGTATTGTGATAAATACATCCTTTAGTAGTAAATTGATGTTTGCATGTTGACCTAAGTATTGCATGACATTAGGTGGAACTCAATTATGTGTGGTGATTTAGTCTAGGCATTCCTCCCACCAAGATTTGAACTTGCCCTCATGTGTGAGAGATCTATGATCTTGCAACCAAATGAGATTATGGAATTTTTGCACTAGATAGTAGTCTATATCTAGTACACTTAGCCCTATGATGACTTTCACTACATGAAACAAAAGAGGAATATCAATAATTAATACTAGAATGTTTGCTTATGAGAAGTAAGACATTTCCCAATATTTGTGAGTAGTTCTTGGATGAAACACTCCACCCAGTTGAATTATTTACTGTGGTAGATCATCTTATGAGTGATGCCCATGATTCCCTTGGGAATTTGCTTGGTGGATATAGTCATCTACCAAAATAATTTGGTTATGCACTCCACAAGTATGTGCACTAGTTTGTTTAGGATTTAATTTATGGGAATCCATATGTTACCCCACATCTGTAAATCTCATACTTTTTGAAAAATAGGAGACATTTTCCTATTATATGGTATTAGAGAATCTCCTTGTGCTGGCATGCCCAAAGATTGGGCCATGGCATATGTATTAATAACAACTATGTCATCTAGGCCAAGATAAATATTACCCTCATTTTATCAACTAAGTGAAACATAAATTATCTCCCTAGGTCACTAAATGTAGGCATACATAGCAAGCTCTCAAGGTTGGTATTGTATAATCAGTAAGGAGATACGAGGGTGAGTTGTTACACAACATCAAATAGATTGTGGTAGAATAACTTCTACTTAGCTTGACAAAGATAGTCAAACAACTCTTGATAATTGTATTTTATTTGTTAGAGTGTCATATCAATACCAATAAATTATTTTTGTACATCTGTGAGAGTCCTAATTAGCTATGAAGTATCCATAACTACATGAAAGTAGGAAATTTTAACTCTCTATGTAAATAAAATAGCTCAACTTTTGATAGGTGCAACGTGTGAAAAAAAAATGCCAACTTGGTATTCAACATAGAATTTATATATTTGGTGCCTCTTACTTCCATGTCTAGGACATAGTGATCTATCCACTCATATTTCATGCATTGGTATATATGGAAAATATATATCCAATCTATCTTTTATAGTTATTCATTGGCACATATATGTATTTCACCATTATACTATTTAGTGTCTACATAAGGGGTCCGTATAGTTGATGTTGATGAGCTATTGATTTATTAAATATCACATCCATTGACCCTTGGATATGGAATTTAATTCTATTGGATATCCATTATCCAATGGATGTCTTGATTATGTGATGCTTTCATGTCTTTCTTAAACTTAACATTTTTCACTCACTCCTTTTTGAATTTTTCAATGACACACGTGGATCCCCCTACACACGTCTAACACACATGATGGTTAGTCATTATAATTTTTAAATTTTATTTTTGAAATCATCTACAAAAAAAAATAAAAAATTAAACACACACAAAACATGAAAAATAGGTAAATCCTAATCTACATGGTAGCACTCAACACCCATTTAGATTACAGAATGATATCAATTGACTATTGGTGGTAGGGATTAATCTTACACCATTCACCCACCCTGGTAACATAGTTCCCTAAATATATCTTAATACCATAGTTTCTTGTTGTGTTAGATCATGTATAATGTAGTGCCCTTTCCATCATATCTATATTTTTCTTGAAAATTTTCTAAATTGGCTCTCATATAATAAAACTAGTTGATCTTTATGAATTTATTTTGGTAGAAGTTATTATCATGCCATGCTTTCTAACATTATTTTTTTAATCTATGTTTAAAATCATCCTTTTTATATAATTATAAGAGTTTTTTAGTAAGATACATATGATCTCTGAGTCACATGACCATGACAATGCATAGGTTGGGTACTAAGTATGTGATTGGCATGACTGCATTGAGACCATACACAACCTAGAATGACATAAATCTTATAGCCATTTTATAATGTGTGAAATATTCCCATAAAATAATAGGAATGAAATCTTCTTAGTTACCTCATTTTACATAATAAATATTTATAATATTTTATTCTAGTACTTTATTAGTAGCTTCATCTTGGCCATTGGCCTATAGATGATACATAGTGCTTTTGTGATGAGAGATCATAAATTATTTAGTTAGAGCCTTGATGGTATTATTTAAAAAGTGCATTCCTCTATCGCTAACTAACTTTATAGAGAATATGAACCTTGTAATGATGTTTTCATATATAAACTTTGTTGCATCCTTCACACCATAACTAGGTGTTCCAGTAGCTTTAACCTACTTAAAAAATTAGTTTGTCACATTCATGATGTGCATTTGCTCATTGGGTTGATGGTCTGATAAATTCAATGCTCCATTTTTCAAAAGGTTTCTCTATTAATAGAGGATACAAAGGCATATCATCTTTTTATAGGAGTTTACCCATGTGTTGATAGATGTGACAATGCTATGAAACTCTATGTGCATCCTAAAATATATTTGGCCACCATAATAGACTCTATAAAATATTTTTATCCATAGCCTCTCATATGAAATATCCTCCTACAACTCCTTGATGTGTTTCTTTTAAGACTTGATGTCATTCATTTTCTTAGATAACCTTATGTTAGACTTCATCCCATCCTTTCTTAAGTGATACATAAGCCCATTTATGATGGTATATGGTAGGGCTCTAGTAATAAGCTACTTATTATAACATTCTTGATAGGGCATATGGAAGGCCCCTTATTTTAGGAAGTTGGTAATGGATTTAATTTTTTTAGGAATCATAGAAACCCATAAAATGTAAGCATTAAGATAGTCTTCTTGTAATTATTCTATTTCTTCACCATTAGGAATGCAGCTGATATGGTCTGGTACCACATTCTCTCTTCTTAGTTTGAAATTTATGCAAAATTAAAATTCTTGAAACAACATTAACCATCAAGAGATGAATCCTCATAAAATAACCTTTTTGACTAGATATTATAGGGCTTGATGATTAGTGAATACTTGAAATGATGTTTCTAATAAATAGTGCTACAGTTCTTAAAGTGTGAACACAATGTCTAATGCTTCCCATTCCATAATTGTATAGTTTTTATCTACATTAGATAGTTTCCTACTAGCATAATGAATAGGATGGTTCATCACACAATTTATAGGTTATGAAAGCATAATACTACCTATGATTCCTAGAGCATCCACATAGATGTGAAAAGGATTTCTCTAGTCTATAAAAATAAGTATAGGTGTAGTAACAAATCTTTGATTTAACTCAATGAAAGTTTCTTAGCATTCTTAAGTCTAGATAAAATTTTATTTTTTTCAAAGTAAAAATTATAATGGATATGAAATGGATAGGTAACCTTTGATGAGTTTATGATAGTAGTTTGTATGCCCTAGAAAAGAGTGCACTTTAGTAGAACAAACAATTGGAGGCATACTCAATATTAGTGAAAATTTATTCTAGTCTACTAGAATACCTTCATTTCATACTACATGTCCAAGTAAAACACCAAATGTGTGAAAAAATAAATATTTCTTTAAATTCAAAGAGATTCACAAATCTTGGAATCATTATAAAATTATATATATCTTAGACAAGTGTCTTTTGATTAAGGAAAATATGGACCAATCATCCAGAGAAACTTCTAAAAAGTCATGAATAGAATCCTTAAATGTTGTAACCACTGTGTGGGAGAACACCAAAACTATTTTATTAAGGCTAAAAGGCATGAAATTTTACATAAAATAACCCCATTCTATTATAAAAGTCATTTTGGCTTGATCTTCTTCTATGATCAGGATTTGAAGATATCCATTGAAACCATTTGTGAAGGAATATACTTCGTGTCCTATGACAAACTCCAAAACTTCATTTGTGAATGGTATTGGAAATGTATCATTTACATAGGAATCATTAAAAATGTGGTATTCCCAAAAATGTACATTTATATTGTTTTCTTGGGTTGAACTACCATGGGGCTTACCTAATCTACTTTTTCCACCAAATATATTATTATTGCATCTTCAATTCTATCTAATTTTGGCCTTTAATTTTAACTTAATATTTAGATTGAGATTATATGGCCACTTCTTGATTGACTATGTGAAATCCTTTAGTTTAATGTGAATCTCTTCAAGAGATGGTTCAACTCCTAAACAAATTAAGAATTTAGTGGGAAAGACATCTTGGTAATCCCTCAAAAGTTGTAGATCTTCTAAAATTTTAGTTTCCATCCAATAGTCACATATGCTTGCTAGATTTGGAACCTCTTCTATTCTATTGTTAGAGATATAATTATTGATAAGAAAATAATAGATGTTTCATATTTTTTCATTGATAGATTCTTATATCATCTTTTTCCCTTATTTTTTAGGAATATGGATGTTGTGGATCTTGTCTTCTTCAGTTAATGTTGCATCGATGTCCTTAAGTAGTTCAACATGTTACTCTGGCTTGAATAAATCATTTAGATCTAAATAACCATTAGAATCATAATCCTCAATGTATTTTTCCTCATCTTGGATCCATTGAAATAGCTATGTTATATATTATTATTCATTCTTAGTAGCCTTGTACCTTTGCAATGTCAAGTTAATATTAAAGGCTATATTTTTCTACATAGTGGATTCTATTATGGTGCTCAAGTCTTCTACATAGCCATGGCATAAAAATTACTTGAGTTTATATAGTGCATTATGGAATAGAGGATTTTCATATTCAAATATAAATTTTCATATTAAATCACTATGCACTCTAGCCCAATACTTGGTCTCCCTTCTATGTTCCTAGTGCATGTACCATGCTATTAGTAGTGGAGTGAGAGTATAGTGGAAAATGTGAACTCAATATTTTGGTGTGACATGTTACTCATTCCAAATGTTAAGACATTTATTTATATGAATTTAAATACACTTAACTTCTTTAAATAATGGCCAATTGGTGCAAATAAACTATTGTATCTAGAATTTGTTGATCATGAGCTTAAAGGCATCATCCTATTATAGCCAGTTGTCTTGATGAGTTTCCAACCATGTCATAATAACTCCATTTTGAGGATAATTTAAAGTGATACATAGTTTATTGATGGATATAATATGGAATTAAAAGCATAAAATAAAATCATTGATGTCCTCAATTACATAGTACATAAGAAATTGTCACTTGTATATAAATACCATTTGTATCAGATGAAGTTCATGATCTCCATGGGCCTAATTGAGGAGGTGGGCATCTGAATCACCACTAATAGATGTAGCTATTTACCATGGAAAATTTCCTTCCCTTTTTGGCTCTATGTATTATTTCATGTGATCATTATCTTAATACAAAAAATCAACTTTGGACCGACTAGGATATTTTACATAGAGGCACATTCTTTAATGACAAAATAATTTACCACCAATTTCATAGCTATTGGTTTGGGAATCCATATTTAGGATGTCTTGAATTGATGAGTGATTAGTGATTGTACCTGAGGTTTGGTATGCTAGTATATGAAGTTACATTCAGTTGTGTGTAGAGATTTTGGATTTTCCTCCAAACTCACTTTCATCTAACTAGTTTCTTGTAAAACATATGGAGAACCTAGTTTAGTTAGAATTATGTAAGGATTATACATCTTGTTGAGAGGGATGAAAAAAAAAATCACCTTGATGTGCCTTGAGTTTATCATGCATTATATTAATAGTAATTTGACCATTATATGCCCACTTTTTATGTATCAACATAGTGTAGTGTGTTGTTATGGTCTTCATATAAATGACTTCAATGTCACCTCTTAGAGATAAGTCTATCACTTTGATGTTAACATCTTCTAGTTTTCCAATGGGCTCAAATTTTCCATTATCAGCTAGGCTAAAGGTTAATGGGATATGGATTAGAGCTGAACATCTAATAGCTTTCCATGTAAACATAGGAATCATATTAATTGTGCTACCAAAATCAAAGACAACATTCAGGATCTCTTAACCAACAACCCCAATATCAATTTGTGCATCAACATCCTAGGGATTCTTCATATTGACATACCAATCCAATTTTTATATCTTCTTTTGGCCATGCTATGCATATTTTAGAAGATTATACAATAGATTAATGATCTTCTATGATATATCTTCATTACACATAGTACTCAAAAGTTTTAAGAGAACTTTAAGCATAATAACAACTCTATGTTGGTGCATAATGTGCATAATCTGATTGTACATTTTCATATATATTACTATAGCATCACCATCAATAATATCTTCATGTTGAATGTCTTTCAACATCTACATAAATTTATACATGAGGATCTTATCTATTGTTAGGTCTAGATATTTATCTTATTTAACTTTTTTCATGCCCTATTCTTGATGCATATCAAGTGGAGGTAGCCTTTTTTCTATGTGCTATTGTCATGTAACATCATTAAACAATGAATTTTATTTAGGTTATACACTTACCATATTCACATTTTAGATAACTTTATACTTTTTCTACTTCTCTAAAATAGGATAATCTTTTGTGTCATGCTCATCAGAGATTCTATAGTATGTGTAATATGACTATTTTTGTGGGTTCATCAAGTATTTCTATTGGACATGATTGTATTATCAACATAGGTATCATTGTAGGGGAGGCCATTAAAGTTAATTTCCTTAATCACCTTGGTATCATCCTTTGTTAGACTAATATCCTCCTTGATATCTTCCTTATTACAATGTAGTGTTCCACTATTGGTGCTATTGACTATTGTATCCAATTTTTAATGGTTATTTCATAGCTAGTGTGGTCTAAATCATTTTTTATTTTTGTATTATAGATGAGATCTATGGTGCTATATATTGGTATTGAGGAGATGGAGGTGTCCAACTCAATGAAGGAGTGGTCTATTTGGCTAGACTGTGACGCTGATACTGTGGTGAACTCAGAATCCATTATGGACCTTTCTAGGTTACACACCCTTTATAGACCTCCAAGTATAGGATTTTTTACTTATTCAAGGAGATTTTATGCATTACAATGGTGAATAAAATTTTGGGGATTCCCTATTTAAGATCCTATATATACCTAGATATATTATCTCCATGGTTAGGTGACTTGTATAAATTATAATATAGATTATGTGGATTCTTGATATATTGGTACAAAATGTGGTATTGTGTTGTGGTATGCCCTAATACTCAATAGAGCTCATACAATTTTGTCTTGAATTTTAGATAATAATTCTATTGGTGTCCTTTTTTTCACTCTGTATACCATAGATTCAATTTAGGCTTATCTACTTCATTATATTGCTCCATTTTTGTCATGAAATCCTATTGTGTATTTTTAAATTTTTAATTACTAATAGGGGTTTCTCTATAATATTCAATATATTCTATATGTAGTGCAATAGGTCTAGCATCTACTTTTATATCATATAAAGTCTATAGAGTGGGAAATTAAATATTCATATGTAGTCATTCAATGAACCATACTACTTTATCTTTATCTTTTATAGAAAATTCTACCTTATTTATTACATTAGTGAATCTACAATCATAGTCACAAATCAATTCTCTAGACTTTTTCCTTATCTCCTTCAAGTCTTGTATAGTTTGACTATTGCATTTCTTAATCTTAAATTCTATGATGAGTTATTCTTGAACATATTTTAGATTTTCCTATTATATGTCTCTTTTTAATATGAACTCTATTTCTCTCCTAGATATGTCTCCTGCTAATTCACACTTTTGAAAAGTTTCATCAGTGATGCCCTTAGCTTGCCATTTCATTTTGTAAGTTATCAGATATTATTCAAGATTCATGTACCCATCATAGATGGCTAAGTTTTGGAATCCTCCTACATGAGTCATCATATTGACTAGTGTGGATGAAGTCTTCTATGTATCTATTATCAAAGGAATTTATATTTTGAGTTATCCTACTTGTGTACTACTACTCTATGCACTAGAAAACTTATCATGCACACTTTACTTGTTTGCACTTCCTTCATGTTGTTGTTTAGTTCTAACTAATCCTATGCCATTAAAATCCTTCATAATTTATATTGTATTAATTTACATACCCCAATGGTTCACATGATCTTAAAATGGTCTTTTCCAACTATTATCTTCCTGCTCACCTAGCTGAAAACTTCTACTAGGATATAAAAGATTGGGCTATAGGGATGTGTACACTTTTGGTGAATAGTTATTTCCAATAACTTATTCTTATGATGTGTTTTAGATTATCATTAACCTATGACTCTACTCTATTTTTTGAGTAATTCTTCTTCTTCTGATAATACCATTTTTTGTAGTTGTGCACTACTTCTATATTCTATCTATTCTAATTCTAAACTAATCTCATCTTATTCTTTGCACATCTCATTCTCATCTTGTCCTCCATCACTTTTCTCAATATAATATAATTCATCATCCTCTATCTTTATCCTTCATTCATCATCTTTATTTTCTCATCCTCTTTCTTATTCATCATTTATCCTACTACTACTTTTACCTCTATTTGTAGCTAATTGGGTATCCTTATGCCTATTCCATTTGTTTTATTATTATAGTTCTTATTCTGATTCCAAACTTTTTTTTTACTCTTCTTCCCTCAAGTTTCTATTCTAGATTCATGTTCATGCTTCACTTACTCATCTAACCATAATTAAATTTCATGCACACACATCCCCATATGCTCAAAGTGATTACTCCATATTAGATGGAGTAAGCACTATGGCCTTATCCACAACCAACATATTTAACAATAGAGGTAGTCATTGTGAAAAAATTCATCTAATTCCTCAGACAAAATGGTCCTATGCAACTTCAAATGCTATATATCCTTATATTATGAACTTGATGATGTATCTATCTATGGTGGTGGTGAGCCAATAGTCTATCGATTTCATCCAATTAGTTTATAGTTTTAACAAATGGTCTATTTTATCTTCATTCCAAGTGATTATTTCTTTCATTTTGGGATTGAAGCAATAGTATATCAATCTTATCAGCTAGTTAGTCATCAATTTAGGTAGTTTACACTAGAAAAATTCATATATTTCTTCATAGAAATGATCCTAAATAATTTTACTCTTGGCAAGACAAGTCTTCATAGATTATTCTTCTACGAAGTTCTATACTTTCTAGTCTAAGCATGTTTCAATGTCTCATTGCCCCAGTAGCCATCTTAGCATATTTTACTATAGGAGTGTTTCCACACTCACCACACCATTGTTATCAAAGTTTCCTAATACAATATTAAATGCTAAAGAGAAGGATAACTGATTTTTATTATACTGCATAAGATATCATAGAGAATTCATATTTAATAGAATCATGTCAGAGAGGAATTATCATGTGATAGATAATAATTAAGATTAACAATAATTTTTTTAGTGTTTCAAGAGAATTTTGATTAATTTAAATAGGATTAAACTAAAAATTAGACATACTAATGTATACAAAGAATAAATAATAAATAAAATAGGTAACCATAACCAAAAATTCTATATTGATCTCAACAAAGGTTCATCATTTTATTTATACAAGCATACATAATTATAGTTGTTTGTAGTTCCTGACTATTCACATTCTTCTCATACATTGGCACCAAAAAGAGGGTATTGTTCATCTTCTATCCTTTTATAAGATGTGGAGGATAGGAAAAAATATATATAGCTAAAAATTTCATACATTATGCATGAATATACAAATAATATCCTACGTAACTTTACATATCCATTTCATTCTCCCAACAAAATTGTAAAATGTTTTTTTCAACAAAGTTTTTGTGCTCTTTTATTGATTGGCATGTAGAGACATGGATATTCATCCCTAATGATTTATATAAATAATTTCATTTCTTTTTAATCATATATGGATTTATTTTCTCTTGGATTTTTTATTTTTTTTAGAAATGAAAGGTAGGTGTAATCAACCTACTCACAATCTATTGATATAGTGTGTTGCGTTACTTATAATGGTTGATTTGAAATGGGTCAAACCTTACTCTAACACATGTTTTAAATTTTCAATTTGCATTTATTTTTATGGATATTATTAGCTGTATTATGGTCATTATTTTTTCACTATGGGCTTAATAGCCAAACTCTACAAGAGTGATTTTTATACATGACTATTGTATACCATGAATTTCTTAGTTAAGTGTTATTTTCACAATTGGTAGAATGGTTAAATTACTTAGAGGGTGTTCCTTAATTTTAATATTCCTTGATATATGTAATCTATTAATTTAGTTATACTATTGATTTTGTTCTTCATATTAAAAATAATCTAACTCATGATTTATTAATTGATTATAAATTAGTTTTTGAAATAGATATATGATTTGAATGTTAGTACTATTGATATGTGTCTAATATAGAATTTTATATAGTAAATATATTCATAGATAAAGAAAAAAAGACTCTTAAATTTAGTATGTATTTTGTTGGATATATAAAATAGGTGTAGATTTTTTTTTTGTATAAAATCATTTCTTGTATTTGATCAATGATCCTTTAGTCATTAGAATACATTCATCTATTAAGCCTTATATTTAGGATGAAAATATATTATACAAATCCTGATAGGATTTTGATGTTGTGTGCTAATATTGAGATTTATTTGGTTATGAAAATATACTTTACTTATTTTAGAGTAAATTTTGAAAGCTGAGCTTTCTTCTTGTTCCATTATTAAGATTGATCTAACTTTATTCTAATACATGTATGTATCATATTATTCATTTCATGGAGTTATGGTGAAAATTAAGTTTATAATGAGGTGGATTAACACTTTGTGTATTTTATTATTTAGGCACTTCATGATTTTGTATGACTCCTTAGTTGCAGGAAATTTTAGTGTATTGGTTAATGACTATGACAAAAACATTATACTTGTGGTGTGAAAAACATTCATAAATGTGTAAATATGATCTTATAAGATGATTTTTCATATATTTTTAATTCATCATTTTGACATGAATGATTTTATGAGTGTTTCAATGAGTTAATTTATTTAATGGGTTTGAATGAATGATTTATCTATGTGTGTCATAATGATTTCATTAGTAGATTATAAAATTATAGAAGTGTTTGAAAAGATTCTATGAATATCAGAACATGTTAGTTCTCATTCATGATGTTTATAAGTTTTTCATGAATCCATAAGGTAACTTTGTGACTACGAATGGATTATAAATATACAAATTAAGTTATGTTTTCTTGTTTGGAGGCTTTTTTACTTTGAAATCATTGATTTGGAAGCTAATTTTTATCTATACACTAGTATGTTAGAAATATTAAGACCTTAAAATGTATTTGGGTTGAGATTTCAGCTTGAACTAATTGATACTCTTGTACATAGTGATATGAATGTGTCTTATATAATATAATTGATGCATAATAGTTACATGGTCTAAAAATAAAAATCATCTTAAACTATAATCAATATAAGGGTCTAAATCATTGTCAAAGGTTTGTACTAAATAATATTGTTTACTTATAGAATTCCCTCTCTAGAATTATTTTTATTGATTTATAAATTTAAAATTTTTAGTTGGTTACCCTTATTGGATGAAATATTTCTATCTTCATGCTGACCTATTTCACTAAAATACTTTAGTGTAAGTACTGATCTATCTTATTTGAACCTTGCTTCTTAGAATAACATTGTGTGATAAATTATCTCATTGAATTTTAGATATCTCTCAATTGGTTGACATTATGTGGATAAGTTATTTTTATTGAAAATTTAAAGGCACTAATTCTATGTATACTATTATTTAAAATTTTAATGTACCCCTTTGCCTTGATTGAAACACCTTTCGTCTAATCCCTTCATGGAAATTATGTTTCATTATTGTAAAAACTAGTCACTGTGAAATAATGTAACAAAATTAGTATTGTAGGCTCAATTTTCACCCTAGGAGAGAGTTATTCATGATCCTTCCAATTAAGATACACAATGGGGACAACCCTAGGCTATGAGTCACTTATAGTAGGGTTAAACCACTAGATAAGGTTGGATTCCTATTGATGCTCACTTAAACTAATGCAAATTACTAAGAAAAGTATTAGAAAGGGTTTAAGGTCTCCTAATAAGGATAAAATTTAATGCACTAAATTTATAATAGATAATAATATATGATTTAATCTACACTAGATTAGCATAAGACAACTACAGCGCACATAACCTCATAATCTCACTAATTACATAAATATTTTATATAAGAGGTTCAAATAGAACACTAATCTAGACCTAAAAATAACTTGAAAACACCTTTGAAGAGGAAAACATATGGATAATGGATTATGAAGGTTTTTCTTCATAAATTCATCATGCACAAACATACTAAACACTAATCAATAGCAAGAGGTAGGCAAAGAGTTGATCCTATTACATTAAAAGGAAATTCTTACAATATTTTGATAGGGTTTAACCATATCAAATGAGAAAACTTTTAAAATATTCTAAATGAGTATCCTTATCCCAAAAAATAATGAAAAAATATAAGATTTGTGTACTCCCATAATGGGAATGAGACTAGGATATATAAGAGAGAGAGAGAGAGAGAGAGAGAGAGAGAGAGAGAGAGAGAGAGAGAGAGAGAGAGAGAGAGAGAGAGAGAGAGAGAGAGAGAGAGAGAGAGAGAGAGAGAGAGAGAGAGAGAGAGAGAGAGAGAGAGAGAGAGAGAGAGAGAGAACACACCATCTTAGATCATTAATTGAAACTAGAGATTCCACCTTTTGCTTGAATGTTGTGCCACCCTCTTGATCAATCAGGATAGTACTCATGGATTACTAAGTGAAAAATTTCCTTAAGGCTTTGAGGATGCATGGAATTCTCTTATTTGCAACTTTCAAACACTAGATCCTTTTTTGATCTTTCACACCATCTCCTACTGAAGACAAATTTTTCATATTCATGGATCTAATAGAATCATGATTTTTTCTACTTTTTGTGGCTATTTGTCAAAAATATATCCATGCTGAAGGATAAGGAGCCTCTTCACGATCTCAAATATCTACCCTCAATCAAATCTAGACCTATATTTCTTCTATAGATAGAAAACAAATCTCCTTTATTAGTTTTCCCATAGATAAATATATTGATGTAGAACTATATACTACATAAATTTAATCTTGATCTCTATTAGGTCTATAAGACCTATTTTTTCCTCTGAGTATCTATAAAAAATTAAACATCATCATATATAGGTCTCCTTTAAAGAATGATAAACACAGTTGTAGAATGAACCCTATGTGCCATGAATCTTTAAACTAGAGATTTATATTTATCTTTAATGGTGCCCTTTAATCATTTATTACCTTGAATGCATCACTATGGCCCTTTAACTACATTTAAACAAGATTTAATAATGGAAGAATGATCTCTAAAATAATTATCAATTGAAAACTACTCCATTGGTTTGGCCTTGTCCATTGAATATTGCTAGCACTAATAAAATTTCTCTAACCTATATTCACTCCCACTAGATTTGTAGATCTTAGCTATCAGATCTTAACCTTTTTACCTCTTGTGCACTGTTGATCTCCCTGGTATAAATAAACATAGTTTATTGACTTCCTACCATAGATATCCTTTAACATGTTCACTTTCACTTACACCTTTGGATCAAGATGTATAAAAAAAAAATGAGAATTTGATCTACCTAGGACTAATTTATTATTAGTGAACATGCATTATTATATCTCTACTTGGTGAGCTCACACTATTGGATATTGTCCAACTTGTAGCCTTTTAAAGGTTTTTTAATTGAAGGACCTTTTGACTTATTTGACCTAAACATGAACCATTATATTTGTGTTTTAGTATGTGAGATCATGTGGAATATTATATCTTGATCAAAATTAAACCTTTTAAGGACTTTCTCAAATCAAAATGGTCATTTATGAAGCTCAAACTTGACACTTGCATTAATGTCCTACTTTGTAGGTCTAAATTTGAAGCTCTATAACTTGAGCTAGCAAGCTCACACAAACATGAAACTTATAAAACATGTTTTTGGTATGAATAAATCCATAACATTGTAATATTTTGGCTTGTTAGGCTTTCTAAATGGACTTATAAAATACATAAGTTAACTGGTCTACTCTATTTTGTGTGATATCTTGATGATGGTTTGGTTTATTTAGACTTGTGATTCATATTTTTAATGAATCACCAAGTCTCAGATAAACTCTTAAATATTTTTTCAAAACCTAATTCATGATCCTAAGTGTTATGATCATCATTTATACCTACTTTATTTAATTTAGACAAACTACACTTTATGTTAAAGTATTTCAAAATCTTTATAAGTTGTGTGATATCTTTAGACTGTTAATTCCGTATAGCACTCTATTAAACCTATTGATCTACAAAAGTACCCATAGAATATTTACTAAAATTTCAAGATCTTTATGTAGGCAAAAAATTTCCAACATTTTTGGTGACACTCAGGGGCTACATGCATGCGATGCAAGACTAGTGACCTTAAACTAGTCCATTGGGCATATGGATTCCCAATTCTTCTCTCAACTAATCATGAGGATAACACAAGTTTGTCATTTTTAGGAACCTCCTATTAATAAATAATAACAAAATATAAAGTAACACAAAATTTATTAAGGGTATTATTGAAATGGAAACACATAATAGGAAATCAAAGTAATAAGGCACTTAGAGAAAAGAATAGAAAATTATTCTAATATGTAAAATATAATAAAATGGCTTCACTACTTATAATAACATAGATTTAAATGAATTACATTAATTGGGATGTGTAATACCTATCCATAAAGTTGGGAAATATAAAAAGCATTATATTCTTTGTATCCATGGATCAAATAAGGATCACTCCATAAGCTATCAAACTTGGTATGGTTGCCTAGTTTGGCCTTAGTTGAGTTCCATTTGAGGACTAGGTATCCCTCCTTGAATCTCTTTGTTGTATCTCTCTTATCAAAGGCATTTTTTACCTAAGATTAATGTGACTCTAAAGTATTCATAACAAGGTCCCTAGTTTCTTCTAGCTCCATGAGCTCTATCATCCTCACATTCATGGGATCATCCTCCATTAACTTAAGTTGATGGGACAATTCTAGTATAATAATATTAAAAGATATAGGTAATTTTGGATTCCATTACATAAATAAGGACATATGGATAATTATTAATGGTATCTTTAGGAGTCTCTTTATCTTCCCATTAGTTTGTCCTAGCTTGGTGTGTCATCTTCTCTAATTCTCTTCCATGGTCCTCTAGATGATCCTTAACAAATTATTTTCTATGGACTCTACCAATCCATTTCCTTAAAGATAATAGTTAGAAGATGTGTTAAGGTAAATGCCTATATTGAGTTTCCACTCACTTGTTTTCATACCAAGGAATTTTGATGCATTGTTTGAGGTTATAGTGGTTGGAACAATAAACCTTATCACAAGGTTGTCATAGAAATCTAACACTACACCCTCATGAACCTCATTTAAAGAAATGGCTTCTACCCACATAGTAAAGTAGCCATTTGTAGTGAGTACCCATTTATGCCATACACTTGATGATGGATTGATCATCCTTATGAATTCTAACCCCCATTACATAAAGGGTTAATACATTTTAATTGGATTGAGTGGAGAGGCTATTAATTTATACTTTCCTAAAAAGAGAGCACACTTCTAGCATTTTATAACCCATGCATGAGCATATTTTAAAATATTGAGCCAATAATAACTAGCCCTCATTACCTTTGTTAATATGGTTCTAGGTACAAAATAACCTCTTGTATGTCCATCATGAAACTACTCCAAGATCCTTGCCACTTGGTCATCATCTATTCACCTAAGGAGTACTCCATTGAGGTCTTTTCTAAAATGAACACCATCAACTAATACATAAGGTATATATTAAATCCTAAAATACTTTATTTTGGCTCTATGCAAACCTTGGGGGCATTCTCCTATTATCAATAAGTGAGTCATGTCTTGAAGAGAACTCTTTTAAATTAGATTTGCACCTCCCTGTGAGTTATCTTGGGTCACCAAAATAGCTTCCTTGTCTTTTTGGAGTTCATCTACCATGTGCTCACATAGACCTTTACCTCTAACCAGCTTGGTGAATTTGATCTCTACATCATATTATGTGACCTTGGTGATCCAACTTTCTCTCTTTTCATTTAAATCCTTGTTAAGGAAGAAGTCCCTAACTCTAAGATGAGACACCATAAGATGGATCCCACTATTAGAAAGCATGGGGATAAAATTCTTGAGGCTTATTAAGGTTCAAAGAAATTGATTATAAATGAAAGTTTACCTAACCTCATATACTTATATCCCTTTACTAAAAAATGAAATTGGTTGATCTATTCTTTCACCATTATTCTGCATCAGTAGCTAATATGTTTTCAACATTGGCAAAAGTGTACAATATGAAGTCCTTGGAGAATTCAAGACTCATGAGTGAGGGTGCTTTGGAAATGGCCTACTTAATAGTCTTAAAGGTTTCCTTACCTTCATCTGACCAAGCAAACACTTGGCTCTTCTCCAACGTGGAGGTGATGGGTTTGACTAGGTTTGAAAAATTGGGTATGAAACTGCTCGCAAAGTTAATCTTTCCAAAGAAGATATAGATCCCCTTCTTGTGCTTTGGTAAGGATAAGGATAACATATCAATTAATCTATTAGGGTTAATGGATAATATTTATTTTTAAATAATATGACCAAATAGTTTTCCTTTATACACAATAAACACGCACTTCTTGGGATTTAAATAGATCTCATACTTTTTGCATCTCTAAAATATTAGTCTTAAATGGTTAAAATGCTCACTAGATTTCATAGAGAAAACTATGATGTCATATAAGTAGACTAATACCATTTGATTTAGTATTCTTTGGAAGGCCATGTGTATTTATCTTTGAAAGGTTACCCCAAGATTGGATAATCTAAAAGGCATCTTCTGGTAAGCAAATGTTCCCCACTTGGTGCTGAAGTCAGTCTTATACTAGTCCTCATTTCTCACTAGCACTTGGTTATAACTTGAATACCCATCCAAAAGAGAGAATCATTATAAACCAACAAATATTGGAAGGAGTTACTCCATGGATGGTATAGGGTAGTGATCCTTCAAAGAGACTCTATTTAAATCCTTAAAATCAACACAACCTAATTTCCCCATTCTTCTGCTTGATAGGTACTAGATTAGCTACCCATGAGGAGTGCTTATTTGGAAAGATGATCTTAGATTAAACTTATTCAATTCCTTCTTCATTATCTCTTTAGTCTTAAGTTTTATGGGCCTCTGCCTCTACTTCTATCTAATAGGCTTAGCAATAACCTCTAGCTTTATAGTGTGTTGGTCTAATTTAGGATCAAAGCATCTTAGGTCACTATATTAATAAGCAAAGATGTATACATACTCCTTATAAATCTCTCTAAAATCATGATTTTTAGCTTTAATACTTACCTTTCCAATCTTGAGGATCTTTCCTTCAAGGATAAAAACTCTCTCATAATTTCTTCATTTGTTGAAATGATTGATTTATCCTTCCTCATATGGTTTCCTTTAAGAAAAAGACCTTATAGGATTACAAACCCTTTAAGAATCTTATTATACCTTAATTTAATAATATACTCCTCATACTCATGCTTCAACTTCCTTGGTTGATGGAGGATAACTCTGCTTCCTATTGTAGGAAACACGTAATTTGTTGGTCACTTTCAAAGACCTACCAATGAGTTTCATTATCTATCATTGATGGTATTATTACCACTTTAACATGTGGTTTCACCTTAGTTTTTTAAATTCATTGGAGATATCAAAATGAGCCCCCATAACTACTAGTATATCATCATGTTCATTTTAGCTCCTTAGCACTAATTAGATGCTAAAGGCTTTAAAGTCCTCAATTAGGTCCCACACTCTATGTTTTTAGGACTTCATTAAGGTGTTCTTATTGATATTACGTCCTCTAAATTGGTGTATAATCAATTCACTATCCCCATATACTAGAAATTTCTTAATCCCTCTCTTACTATCCCATTAAAGGCCATGGATGAGACCCTCATATTCTTTTACATTATAGGAGTAGCTGAATTTGAACCTATATGAAGATAAGTACTTATCATTTGAAGGGGATACTAGAATAACACCTTCACCCACTCCATATTTTCTTCTTAAACCATTAAATAACAACTTCCATAATCCACTATGATCTACTTGAGGTCTCATGAGGGATGGCATGGACTATTCTTCTTCATGTAAATAGTAAACACCCAGGACCCTTTCTTTAACACATTCTAAGGGCTCCACCAACTTCTTTTCATTCCATAATTCATCTAAGAGCATGTCTAGTATCTCTTTTGGATGAGTGTTTATCCCTTGACCCACTTTTAATTCATCCTAATCGATGATGGTAAAATTGATATTGATGTTATCTAGTCCATAAGGCTCTATATGGAATTATGTAATGGGTTCAACATTGATTAATACTTTGTCCCCATATCTTGTTTTAAATGCCATGTATGACTAATCTGATGCAATATAACATCCAATATTTGATGTTAACTCTCTAGATAGGCAAAATGAAAATCAAGGAGGCACCTCAAGGATCAATACATCTTGAATGACTAACACACTAGGATAAGTATGCATGGTCAAGTTAAGGTACCTGATTATGCCTAATGGTTTGGTATAAGAACCATCTAGTTGTAACATTCCTTTAGATTAGGGCCCATACTTTAGACCAAGCTAGTCAACTATGGGCTTTGGCATTATTGAGGTACTAGCCCCACTATCCATTAGGTAATTATGCATGAAAGAATTACCAATGATCACTAAAATATAGAAGGGAGGAGGCTTAACCAATTTACTTGATTGCCCTTCATTTTGTCCTTTGGTTTCATTGGTAAGGATGACATTCTCTTTGCTTGGTGGTTTATCTACAATTTTTTTTTTTAATAGTCCTTCTTTAAGGATGTCTACCTAACCAAACATGGAGAGCATGTTCCACATTAGCACACTCACATTGGACCTTTTCATTTGTTCCACAATGTTGATGGGTGGACCACCAACCTTTGGTTATGTTTTAAGAACCATAAATGTACCTTGGGATTGTGAGTTTTGAGGAACCAAGATATTTCCCTAGTTCTAACCCCTTGAAACTATTAAGACCTTTGGAATAACATCAATTCCAACTAGTTTAGATATTGAAGGAGTAAGGGTAAGAGGCTCCTTGCTTGGTTCTTGGTTACCATCCATGTTCCTTCTTTTTAATATTGTATTTGATGCCACTAGAATATAATCTTGGATAGAACTAGATTATTAGTTAAGTGCATAAAACTCTTCTTATTCATAGTTCACCATTTTATCACCCAACTAGATTGATCCTTGATCAATGCTTTCACCCTGTTGAGGCTCTTCTAGCCTAATCATCATAGGTAGCTCTATGTTTTGGGCTATAAGATTTTGGTTGTACCTAAGATTAGTAGCTTGTTGTCATTGATAATTTAAATCCTGGGTAGAATTAGTGGTTAGTATAATGGATTGCCCAAAATATTGATTTGAAGGCATAGTACCCTCAACTTCTTGAGCCACATTATTTTGAATTAGGACAAAAGTGTTGGTAGTGCTTGAAATGTTAGGATTATAGTTATTTTTCCTACTGTATCTAGGCTACCCTTGTCCTTGGTTTTCACCTTGGTAATTCCCTTTGTATGGTAGCCTATTTGATTGAAAAGCTTATTGTTGAGGTTGATATGAACCTTGATAAGGCCTATTGAAATCATCTTATATTTTAACATTCACTAGATCATTACCCAAGGATTGAAACATGATATTGAGCTCTTGAATGTTTTTTTGCTCTTGGGAATCACTAGATCCACTAGTGGAAGGTTTCTCTTATTTTGGTGCATGTATTGTAGCAACTATTGGCCTAGGAGGAATGGCATCAAGTTGAGGGATAAAAATAAGAGGTGGTATGATTTTAGGAAATAAGGGAATTAGTGGTCTAGGTGTAAGCTTGATAGCTTGAACTAGACAATTTTATACTTTGATGGCCACCTCATAAGCATTTGAAAGTATATTCCCTCCCATAGATTGGATCATCACTACTATACCACTGTTTAAAGCCTTCAACTAATAAAGGAAGGCAAATTTAGGGGTTGTTCTAACTAAGATTGGGATTCTATCCAAAGTTGTTTGCAACCTTATGTTGAAGTGTTACATGACTTCATGAGGAGCTCTCTTAATGGCTGTTAGTTCTTATATATGTGACAAATGGTCACTTGTGTCTATAAATCTATTGCAAAAGGAATTGCCTAATTATTTCCATGTTTGAATAGAATTAGTAGCAAATCCTCTATATCAATCTAGGGTTGTTACTTTGAAAGAGGTAGATAATAACCTAATAACTATATTCTCCTTAGTGACATTATGGATATTTGAAAAAGTGGCTATGTCCATAAGGTACTCAGATGGTGTTTTAGCTTGGCCTCCATTATAACAGGGGATAATTTTAATAGTTGCAAATAGGATATGATCATATTGATCAAGGTATAGAGGGATTTATCCATTAAAAACCACAAAAATAAAATGTCTATGGGATACCATGGATACAAAAGTATTTAGTAAATTTACTCTTATAGGGGTAGGCCTTGAAAATGACTCAGAAGGAAAGGTTCCTTGATATGGATGTGTATTGTCAAACCTTAATCTTTTTGATAAATTTAAAATAATTTAAAAAAAATTCAAAGGGAATATCTCTTAAAGATAACCTTGTTATCACCTTTATAATGGGATGAAGTCACTACTCTATTACTAGAATGTTGAATCTTCCTTTTGGATTCACTAGATGTTGTTTCTTAAGATCTTAACTGCTACAAATTTGATTAAGCAGCATTAACATTGATCAATCTTCCTTGAAATATGGTCTCACCAAGAATGATAAAAACTATTTTAGGCTTAATTTTCATCCTTGGATATATTTATTCAAGATATATCTAATTGAGATACACAATGGGGATAACCCCAAGTTGTAGGTCACCTATAGTAGGGTTGAACCTCTAGATAAATCTAACTTCCTCTTGATGTTCACCTAAACTAATGCAAATTACTAAGAAAAGGGTTAGAAAGGGGTTAAACGCTCCTAATAAGGATACAATTTGATGCAATAAACTTATAATGGAAACTAATATAATCTTGAACCCATAACAAATCAATATAAGATAACTATAGCTCACATAAGCTCACCATCTCACTATTTTCATAAATATTTCATAGAAGAGGTTCAAATAGAACACTAATCTAGACCTATAAATAGCTTGAAAACACCTTTCAAGAGGTAAGAAAAAGGACAATGGATTAGGAATATTTTCCTTCACAAATTCATCATACACAAACATACTAAGCACTAATCAAAAGTAATAGGTAGGTAAAGAGTTGATCCTATTACTTTAAAAGGTAGTTCTTACAATATTTTGGTAGGGTTTAACCATATAAAATGAATACACTTTTGAAAGAGTGTCAATGAGTATCCTTGTCCTAGAAAATAATAAAAATTTCTAATAGTTGAGAAATCCCATAATGGGAATGAGATTAGGATATATAGGACAAGGGATAGAGAGAGAGAAAAAAAAAACAAATGTTGGAGTGCATCATCATAGAGGGAACACACCATCTTGGATCATTAATTAAAACTTGAGCTGACACCTTTTGCTTGAATGTTCTTCCACCCTATTAATCAATAAGGACACTACTCATGGTTGACCTAGTGTAAAAGTCCCTTAAGGCTTTGAGGATGCATTGAGTGCTCCTATCTACAACATTTAACCGCTAAACCCATTTTTGGATCCTTCACACCATCTGCTATTGAAGAAAAAAAATTCATTCTCATGGACCTGATATAGTCATGATATATTTATCTACTTTAGATGGATTTTTGTCTAGAATATGGCCATGGTGAAGGATGAGTAGCCTCTTCATGATCATGGATATTTACCCTTGATCAAATTTGAACCCAAATCTCTTTTATAGATAGAAAACCAATATCTTTTATTAGTTTTCTTTTAGCGACATATATTAATGTAGACATATAGATTACGTATATTTTATCTTGATCTCTATTAGGTATATAAGACCTATTTTTTCCTTTTATTATCTATTTAAAATGATAACTTCATCATATATAGGTTTCCTATAAATAATGGCAAACATAGTCATAAAATAAACCCTATGTGCCATGAATATTTGAACTAGAGATCTATATTTAGCTTAAATGGTACCCTTTTATCATTTATTACCTTGAATACATCACTATGGCCCTTTAATAGAATTATAATGAGCTTTAATGGTAGTGGGATGATCTCTGAATGACTTATTTGTATTGGTTGAAAATTTCTCCTTTACATTAACCTTGTCTGTCAAATATTATTAGGGTCAATAAAATTACTCCAACTTATCTTTACTTCCATTGGCTTCACAGATACTCACTATAATATCTTGACCTTTTGACCTCCTAATCACCATTGATATCCTTGGTATGAATGAATGCAGTCCATTGATTTCCTACCATGAAGATCCTTCGACATGTTGACTTTCACTTGCACCATTGGATTAAGATGTATGAAGCAATATGAGACTTTGATCTACTTGAGCCCATTTTATTATTAGTGTGCATGAACCATTGGAGATATACTTGGTGAACCCATACTATTGGATCTTGTCCAACTTATAGCCTTTTAATGAATTTTAACCAAGAGACCTTTTGACTTGTTTGACTTGATTGCAAATTATTGGATTTGTGTTATCAGTATGCAAGATCTCATGGACCATTATATCTTGATCAAATTTAAACCTTTTAAGGAATTTTTTGAATCCAAATGGTCATTTGTGAAGCTCAAACTTGAAATTTTCATGAGTGGCATACCCTACAAGTCTAACTTTGAAGCTCCATAACTTGAACTAGAAATCTCATGTAAACATGAAACTCGTATAGCATATTCCTTACATGAATAACTCCATGGCACTGCAATATTTTAGCTCATGATTATTTTTTAGTGGACTTGTAAAATACATAAGTGATCTATTCTAATCCATTTTTCATGATGTTCTAATGATGGTTTAGTTCATTTAGACTTGTTCTTGATCTTTTGCATGAACCTCTAAGGCTTGGATGAATTCCTAAGGCTTGTGAAAAATGTGATTCATTCTCCTAGATGTTATGACCACCATGGAGACCTTATTTCTTGAATTTATAAAAACTACACTTTATATTTTTAAGATGAATGAGATATATAGACCATTCATTCCATCTATCACTCTATTTAACCTCCTGCTCCACACCAAGACCCCTAGAATCTTTACTGCAATGCCAAACTCTATATGTAGGCCAAAATTAGCCAACACTTAGTGTGTACACTATTATATTTTATCATTGGATAATTAACTTTATTACTCCATATGGTAACTAAGGGTGTTAAAATTTGGGTATATAATCTCATTGTTGTTAACTATGTATTTTGCATAATGATGTAAATAAATTAGTTTAGTCTAATTCTTTTGGCTATAAGTTTATTGTTAGAATATATGAGTTTGAATGTGAATTTTTATCCCATGGCTTACTTTATAGAATTTAAAGTAAAAATAAATAAATAATAAGTTATTCCTTGTCAAATATAACATGTGAGATTGTTTGGTGTGAGCTATTATCAAGGGTAAATTCAACTTAGTATGATAGTTGATGTTTATTGATTTTATTTATTCTCCTATTCTTATATTATTGGTTGAATAAGCTCTGTTTAAACTCCTAAGAGGTTGGGAATTGTGGACCATTTAATCTTATCATTATTTAATAGAACAATTAAATTTTAATTAGGACTAAGTAAGATTAAGGATATTGGAATGAATTTAAGAACCCTTATGTATTTTTAACTTTATAATCTACTAATTTATTCAAAACAAAATAATGTTGGCTCTTACCTATGTTGGTCCTTTATGAAATATATCTTATCATGGATTTGAGTTTAAAAATTTAGTTGTTTACAATAATGAGGTTTATAATTGGTCATGACTTACTTAGGCAAGGTTAAGGATGGTCTATTACTAATAAATAGATCTATTGTGTAATATAAGGAAATAATGAACTTCTAAAAGGACTTTAATGAGAAAATTATGAATGGAATATATGAAACTAGTTTGGTTAGAACCCATATATGTTTCATGAAAGTGGGATAATAAAATCTAAAGACCATTGAATTTATTAGTAATAAGGGTGTGTGACAAGGAGACTTAATTATTTCGTTTACCTTGAAATGTTCAATAAGTAAATAAGGAGCTCAAGGTACATCATAGGGTTATGAGTAATACATGTTAAAATTCCTTCATGACTAATTTATGAGAAATTATTGTACTTAACTAGAAGTATAATGTAAATTATTATAACTCATTTTATAACTAAGAAATTAAAGTAGGAAAATAAAATCTATCAGAGGGTTGTTACATCAAATTATAGATATTTTATTGTTGTCAGAAGAAGTAAGTTCAATCCATACTTTTTCCCCACCTATATTAGACAACATGTGATATTTATTTGCATAAAGTATGTAGATCAACCAAATATATGACCAATATAGTGAGATAAAGGAAAATAGCCCCTAAAAAAACCTTAATTATCATCAACCTTTCTAAGAGTCATGATATAAAATCACCATCATTATAAGTATTCAATTAGTTATTATAGAGAAATAATAAATTAATCAAGATGGAAATGAATATGTGTTCATTATGACATCCATTAATAATATTAGGTGGATGTAAACCATATTCATTATTGCATCTATAGTCATTGAGTATGATAGAGGAAGCAAACTCTAATAGTAAATCCACCTTTGTCCACTTAAAAATGTCCTATAAAATAACTCATTTTTCAAAAAACCATTCAAAATCTTATTTACTTCCCTAAATACGTGTTCAATATTAACTTCAAAAAAAAATTGAATCAAACTTATAGAATATTCAATGATTCTCTTTAGAGTCTAGTCAGAGGTGAAATATTCTTAAGGCATATGATAATATTTAGGGAGTCACACTTTATAATTAGATGAGATATTTTCATATCAACCACCATTTTTATCCCCTAAAATGGTTTCAATTCTTTAACATAATTTATAGTTTTAATCCCCATGGAAAGAGATAAATGACACATCAACTTACCATATTGGTCTATAATAATACCTCCACCAACTACATTTCAATTTTTACCCTTGGAAGATCCATAAAAAATTAATTTATTATATTTTGGTAGAGGAAATATATATAATGTAGAAATTATATCTTAAAATGAAGACTTGAGGGTAAGAACAAGACTTTCAAAGATGTTCCAATCATCTACAGGGCGTTTCTCCCACTCAAAAGAAAAATTCCACTTTTTTAAAGATAAAGTTTGGTATTAATCAATAAAAATTTCTCCTTATCCACCTAAAAATACCAATACAACCCTTATAAACACTTTTTCTCTTCTTCTTAAATATTTAAACAATATTTTCCAACCACATGACCCAAAAATGTGTGTGCAGGAGAGTTTTCACAAAGTTTTTAGTTTTAGAGAGGAGATAGGAGGAATGCATTAGAGAACCTAGTTTGAGATAAAGGTTTTATATATCCACAAAACATAAATTTCTCAAGGATTACACACCAAATGTTTTGGGTAAATGGGAAATCCAACATTATGTGATATATATATTCAAAATCACCTTCACACAAGACACATCTATTAATAATTATCAAACCTCTCTTAATTATATTTTAATATATAAGGATATTATTTTGAATGTATATCCAAAATAATATAATTATTTTAGGAATGATATTCTTAAACTAGATATTCATCTAAGGGAAACCATATTGTTGATAATCCATTTGTAGAGAGTAACATGAACTGACATTGTAGGAGGTATCCTTAGTATCAACCAATATTAATTCCCCATAAAATTCACTTTAACTAATGTGTAAGCTCCTGAGGATATCATAAATGGTAGTATCATGTTACATCAAATTATTATTTAAAATATACTAATAAATGGCTTTCCAATTCATAATGGAGTTTCTTTTCTTAATATAATCAACTACCCTTTCACCCATAGAAACCTTAATCATAGGTCAAAGATATTTCCAAAGATCATAATATGTTAAGGGTTTATTAATAAAATATAAAATTTCATATAAGAGGACCTTGGAACCAATACCCACCTTCCATGTAGAACCTTTCCTCCAAAAATTTCTACACTTATCAAGGCCATTACATAAAAAAAATAAGGAGAGAGAGGGGGTTATAAATCCAATAGGATTATTAGATTCTAGTTATTTTGTATTCAAAGACCTAGTCCAAGTGTTATTTTTATCAAGGATCCTCCAACCCACCTTAGCAGGGAGAGCTAAATTTGAATGATTTAGATTACTCAAACCCAAACCACCTTATATATTATTATGGTAAATAGAATTCCAAACAACAAACGGTGGCATATTCCTATATTAAACATTTAACCATAATAATATCATTTAAATTTTATTTAATTTGTAATACACATTCCCTATATTATAATAAAGGATAATAAGTAAATTAAAATAATCTAAAGGGGACTTTTTAAGAACTGAAGTCTACCTACTTGAGAAATAAAACAGCATTTAGAACTTGAAAAATTCCAATGAAGTCTATCCAAAATAATATCATAGGAATTGTCTTCAATCTTACCTTTAAATAGAGATAAATGCAAATAGACTAAGGTAAGGTCACAAACTTGACAACCCTCTAATATGGATATTTTCCTTTAAGAGCTAATTAGTGTATTGATGAAAAAGAGTGTGCCTTTTTACTAATTCACCAAATGTCTAGAGACCTTATCATAGTTATTGAGTATGAGGTTGATGGATTTAATATATTTTATCAAGTCTTACCCAAGCCCAATAGTGTCATAAAAAAATCTAATGGTATATTTCATTGGCTTAGGAAGAAGGTTAGAAACCTTTAAGATTATCATATATTTGAGCTTCTTCAAAACTTATGCCAACAGATTACATACATAACGAATAAAAATTGGGAGGATAGTCACCCTATATTATACCTCTCTTACTTCCAAAAAAAATACCATAATCCATTGATAAAAACATAAAAAATTGGGGAATAAATACAAGAACGAATTAATGATTTCAACTTCATCTAAAAACCAAATCTTTTTAATACATTATCCATAAATTCACATGAAACCTTTTCATAATGATTATCCATCTCCAAATTGAGGATAATTATTCCATAATTACTCTTATCCATGAAATGAATAACCTAAAAAACCATCACGATAAAATCAATGGTTTGTATGCCATGAATAAAACTACCTGTATGATTTGAGATTGAATCAAATAATGCCTTGTACATATTGTTAAATAGACTTATCATTATAAAATATATTACCTTATTCAAACCCAGTTTAGTAGGAGCTAACACCTATAAGTTATATTTAATTTCTTATAAAATATTTCATGGATTAAATAATTATTTAACTATGTTAGTCACATAAACTTTGATAATCGGCCAAAATATCTTAAATAATGGAGGAAAATTTTAGTTATTGAGGCCTTGTTGGAATAAAAAATGAGGATTTAAAAAGTAACTTCTTCCACATTTTTTTTTTGATAAAATTATCATTATATGTTTGGGAGATATTAGAGGGAATAAATTACAAAATTTTATCTTCCAAATTTTTACCCCTCACAATATTTCCAGAATTAAATATTTTGAATA
Organism: Torreya grandis; assembly: GCA_037957365.1. Taxonomy (NCBI): domain Eukaryota; kingdom Viridiplantae; phylum Streptophyta; class Pinopsida; order Cupressales; family Taxaceae; genus Torreya; species Torreya grandis. Next base: position 427,556 of record JARHVA010001291.1, read on the forward strand.
AAATTATATCCTAATTTATAATGAGTTTGTCTTTCTTGATGGCCACTCCTTCATCATTAAGACTTTAAATTTTTTATATAGTATATCTATCTTAACATAGACATATTGAAAAACACAGTCTTTTTATCCTCCTATTTTAACCATAAGATATATATTTATAACTCCAAAAAGTTTCCTATTTATCTATTAAGAAGTGAAATTAATTGAGAAAATAATTATATTTAAATTAATAATTAAAATTCATACCAAAATTTTGAATTTCAATCTCCAACCTTTTTGATTTCACATTAATTTCCTCTTTTTTGGTGAAAATATTTCCAAACATATCCTTATCCTATATTTTAATGTTTTCTTTTACATTTTATAATATTTTGACAACTTTGTACATTGTTGAACCTATGAAATCAAACTCTACCACTCCTTATTTGTATTATATAATACCCAATGATACAATGACATACTATCAAATCTAAAAGTGACTTTTACCCCTTTTAACTTCTATCTAAATTTAGAACAAAAGGGTTGTCATATAAATCAATCCTAGGTAAAGATGATAAATAATAATTAATGGAAAGAATCTAATCAAAAAAGATTTAAAATGTATCTAATCTCACTTGGATATTATTCTCCCCCAAACTTATATTTTTACAAGTAAATTTTTAACCTCTAAGTTCAAGATCCATAAGACTACAGTAAAAAATGAAACATGCTAAATCCTCCATAATCTCAATATAATCCAAATTACCTCTCTTATTTTAAAATGGGGAGAGATATGTGTTAAGTCACGTAAATCCATCAAACTAAAATCCTTACAATATTTCATAAACTATTTTAATTTTTTCCCATAATATTATTTTATAAGAATAAAAATTAGGAGCATAAAAATTTGATAAGATTCATGTATAATTATATATTTTATTAGTGAAAATAATAGCCAAGTGGTGGTTATTATTTATCAAAACATCATGCATAAATTATTGAGTATCAAATGGTGATTAAAACTCCATAATCCCATGAAAAACTAACACATATCCCATATGTTGCTCTTAATCTTATATAACTCTTCTAGGGACATGTTAATTTATCAAAACAAAAAGATAGTTTGATTTCCTTTATAAAATTTCTTAGTATCTTATATTTATTATGAATATTTAGTCCTCTTAATTTATAATATAATATTTTAATTTTAAATATTTGGAACCTTTTTTTTTTACTATAATTAGTTCCAACATGATTTGTACTCCATTATCCACTTCCTTTTTATTTCTCTATTTCTAAGATCCCTCATATTTTCTCTTCCTCTTTTCATTTCTAGTCCCACATCAACTACTTTATTTTAATTACTTTTAATTATTAAAGTATTATGATAAAATAAAATCTTTGAAGTCAATTTCATAGATTTATACAAATAATCACCCAAATTATCTTGAAATAAATGAATAGATCATTCCCCTATCAGTTATTTTAAATAAGAATATCACATTTTTTGGTTACAAACTTAACTAAATATTATTTCTTGGTATTGTCTATAAGGGTTTTAGACTTAGGTTTTTCATACTTCTCACCTTTAGATCATTCTATTTATTTATCAATAGATTATCCTATTTCCTTATTTGAGTTCCTCTTAATGGAATCAATATTAACATGATCATAAATCCCAACTATAATAGGGAATTTATTCATAGAGAAAGACTATTTTCTAATATCTTGATCCTTAGTATTTACTTCTTAAGGATTTACCAAAAATATGTACTCACTCATGTTTTCATTTTATTCAAAAATCTTCATTTCATATTCATGTAAAGGACTATATTCAGCCTCAAGTTCTACCAACATAATATTTATTGGCTCATAAACTTAAAATAATTCATTTTCAAAAGGACTCTTATCAATTTTTTTTAGCATTTATTTCTTCAATAGGTGTTGACCTACTAGTTATATTCTAGTCCAATTATGTAGCCTCATAATTATTATTAAAAAATATATTATTATTAGGGTTAACTCTATAATTTTTTCTCCTGTGTCTAAATCTATGACATCTGTGATAAACCAAAGAAGATCTTTCATACTCAATTATCTAAATCCATGCTATAAATTTGGATGATAAAATAATTGAATCAATAAGTTCCTTGTTGGAGTTAACATTGACACAATATTTAGTATAAAAAATCTTTTTATAAATTTAGTAACAAGGTTAAAGGCTATCAGTTATCCAAAGGAATTAGAAATATTAATAGTAATGTTACATTAGGGTCTTCCCTAAACATAAATAAATTTAAGGTGAAAATATAAAATCACCTCATTATTAACTTTTAATTATGAATAAATATTTGTGAGATAATTATAACATTGATGATCAATGATATTTTTTGGCACATTGACTATATCATGTATAAGCCACTACTATGCAAATTGATGAAAGATTGGTGAGTTATTTTAAGTCAAATTTATCAATTTTTTCCTTATTTATAAAATTTCAATTGGTGAGTTATTATAAGTCAAATTTATCAATTTTTTTACTTGTTTATAAAATTTCCAAATATGCTTAATAATAAGAGGTAATATGATTCCTTAATTTTTTTAATGTATAGTCATGGTAAGATCTATAATAACCTCCATACTAGAAATGGTCTTGGAAAATTATATACTATCATGATATTTCTATAAAATTTTGATTTATGATGGATAAAAATAAAAAATAATTATATGGAATACATCTTTTGTGAGTAAAAAATTGATTACAATATTTGTATACTATGATGTATATTTTTATATACAAGTGGTAGTACCACCATGGTACATTTTTACATACAATATAATCAATAGTTTTGATGTGACTCGATGGGTACATTTAATGGTGGTGTGTATTTGGCTATTTTTCACACATTCATGAAGTTATCTTTGACATTTATATATATTTTTATATTATTTAAATTATAACTTAAGGTAAAATTATTTCATAAGGTATATCTACTACTCAATATTATAAAAAAATAGTTCCCAATCTATCCTAGTGGATACATGCATTATTGAAAATTTTAAAATAGGAAATGGAAAATATGAACATAAAAGTGTTAGAAAAATCACACTTAAATTAATTTTATATTTATAAATGTGTGTTTGAGTTGTATAGTCCTATAGGAATTTGTGTGAAAAGAATTTAGTGTCTAAATGCATATAAAAAATTAATGATGCATGTGGCATTCATGTTTAATGTTTGATTGGTGATAAAAATATTCGACTACCATTCATGTCATTTATTATATTGAATTTTATCATTTGTAACTTTATATAACTCTTCACAACTAGATTTCATACATATTTATGCTTTCACTTAATAAAATTGATATAAATTTTTTTTTTTTCTCTTCATTTTTCATGACTTAGATTTCAAAAAAAATAGTTGGGAAGAATTATTTTGGGCTGAAATAGAAATGGTTTTGCCAATTCATAACTCACATGCCATAATCAAACCCATCATAGTTCATGTATAGTTTGAATGTATAAATTAAGGCATTAAAATTTATCTTTCCTAAATGTGATATAAAAAATGCATACACATTTTCCTAAGCCAATTTTGGTACAAAATGTGATGAAATTAATTGAATAATGATAAATTAATGTAGAGTGTTCCTTAAATTTAAATATCACCTAAAACAAATTCAAAACTTATAAGTATTTTCTTGATTTCTTCTTCATAGTATAATGTTGAAATACAATTTTTGTATATAGGTTTATCATGTTTTTTATAAAATACCTATTGATAAATAAGATAAAACAAATATAAAATAAAAAAACTAAAAAATAGATATGAATACTAAAGTAAGGATGATTCACTTGGGAGATTCAAGGCCACATTAAGGCACATTTATAATTTTAAATTGGTTTTAATCCAAAGCTTATAGTTTCTCAACAAAGAAGAGTGATGCACTTTGATATATCTATTATAACTAAAAGAAGATAAAAGGATGGGGGTGAGAAACATAGGATTGAGCCCATTTCATGTGTCAATCTTATAATAACTCTCATTAGGTAAATTATGCATAGGGTAGGCCTCAAAGTGAACAAGGAGAGAATTTTTACCCTTGACCTACAAGTCAATCAACTTTACTAGATCCTAGAGAAACAAGGTAGTTAGGATGAAGGGTGTCATGATCAATGTATTTGAGAAGATTATTTTAGTGGAAAGTGGTATGTCCCTTAATGACATTAAGGCTTTCAAGGAAAATAATCATAGGGTCTAATTGATCAAACATATTTATGAAGATGATGCAGTTGAAAAGAAGGTGAAAAAATTCTTCTTGAAGTAAATCCTTCCTTTCTCTCATCATAAGTGTGTCTACAAGTTATGAGATACATGAAACTTGAGAGGAAGAAAATTATTGTGTAACCATGACACTTCATTCTGATCAACCATTTAAGGAATAATTTCATCATTATTATATCATTATTACTTTTTAGTTCATTTTAGATGTCATCATCCATCATGTGTTCATACTACTATTGGTGAGGGATTTCAAGCCATAGATGGATATTAGGGTAGATAGTGATGATGAGGATAACCCCAAGGTTAATAAAAAGGCCAAGATTATGGATGAATTTGAGGATTACGTAATATATTTTGAGGTCTCTAAGACACTTAGATGATTCTTATATAATAATTTGAATGGATCACTTTAAATAAAAAGGATAATTATTATGTTAGATGAGGAGGATGAAATTGAAGAGATGAAATTGGAGGTGGAAACCATTTTATAACTCAAAAAATATCATCCATATTTTAGAGGATGATGATACTCTAGGAGGTTATATTTCAAGAGAGATAGGGACCTCAACATCCCATTTGATGAATGGTATGGATTTTATGTAGGTAGAGAGACAGGTGTGGGAGGAGGGACCTAATATGAACTTGAAGGTCAAGTTTAAGGACGTTTAAGTTATATTTAATGGGATTATAAAGTACATTAGATATATTATAAAGGAAATCAATATCATTAGATAAGTTATCACAACTAGAGATGACATTGCTAATAATAGTGGAATAGTATAGATTAAAGCAATGAACATGCTTAATATCAAGATTGAGGGGGAGATCAAAGATGAATATGAGATGAAAAACAACATGAGTAAATTTGGAGGAAGTGTAAGTATTATTTGTATAATAGGATAGGAATAAATTTTTTTGAGATTGACAATGCTCTTAAGAATCCACCTAAAGCTAGAAAAATAGAGGGGATTCATAAAAGGACAAGAGGAAACATGAAGAAGAAGTTAAGTAAAAAAAATAAAAAAGTGATTTATATAAAAAATAATAAAATTAAAAAATATACTACCCAAAATGAGTTAGAAGACTGGTAAAATAGTATGATGTTGTCATTTATAGTTTATTTCTTATTTTTTGAGTTGGGTTTCTTGTTTTTTCTAGGTTTGTTTAGAGAAGGATGTAGTTGTCTTCTTATTAAGATGCCTATTATATTTTATCCCTGATAGGTTTTTCTTGTTTTCATATATTATTATATAATGGTTATGGGATACCTTAAAACCCATTTGTTTACCTTATCTGAAAAAAATAAAAATAGATCCAACCATTGAAATAATTTAATTGTGGGTAGAAGGGCCAAAACTTTGAAGTGAAAAGGAATGGTGGGCTCGATGATCCCACACAAGGTAGGATTAGTGGACCATTTTTCACAACATATAATAAATAATAGACATAAATAGAGAAAAGATGCATAATTACCCATAAAGTAGAGATTAAAGGTGAAATGATAATTCCCATATCCCTAATACATTATTTATATGGGTCACATGCTTTATATGTGAATTATCAATCTATGGATCGAAAATACATTTTATCTTTTAGTAATTTATTTTTATCTAAGTTCATGTGTGTGGATTTATGTGGGAAATATGTGTGCTCTACTACAATATCAAAGTATATATTCATTTTGAAATCCTATGATAGTAAAATAGAATAAAGATATCATATAATAATTCAATAATAATACAACACACATTAGTTTATCACACTTAATTAATATTTATAAAAATAAATGAAAAATAATTAAAGAATAAGTCATACAAATTCATGAAATATAAATGAATTTGACAATTTAAGAAAATAAATATTGTTAGTTTGTAAAAATGATAAATTTTAAAGTATATATATCAAATAATAGGTATATCACCAAGTGATATATAATAATCATTAGAAAATATATAAGATGAAGAATTAATAACTTCAAAGGAATATTTAAGATGTTGAGGTACTGATGAATCAATTTATATTGACCCAACACACCAAATTCTCTAAATTCAAATAGAGACCCATTATTATGAAGACATAGTTATTCATGGTCGATATCAACCTAATGAATTATAATATTGATCAAAGTATGAAAAATACTAATGTTATTTTCAAAGTCTAATTTTATTATAATTTTTTTTGAAAGGGATAAATTCAAATCTTGGGTGTAATTCATGAATTGAATATCACCTTTTATTCTCTTATTCACTTTCCAAATGTATATTTCATTTGATGTTTCAATTTAAGGGACTAACAATAATAATGAAATTATGTAGAATATTTAACCTTTTATGTGCATCATATACTCCTATAATTCTTAAATTTCATCAATTTCCATATATCATGACATATTTAAACATCCCACTCACTCATAGCTAACCATAGTTACAACTAAATTATTCTAAGTCCTTCCAAACATTTAGACTCATGATATCATTACACATGGAAGGATCTCATTCACTCATGATGTTTGGTTATCAAATTACATTATAATTTTTTTAAATCACTAGGAACCATCCATGTGTCAAAATATAGAAAGCATTAGTCATAGACAATTTTGATAAAAGATTCCTAGTCCTCCAAGTTCAAGGATTTTCCCATGCGGTGACATTTCAGTCAACTAGAGTATATGGGAATAAGGTAAATGGTCTAAATTCCAAGTTATAAATCTCCTTATATCTTTCCATGTGGTAATATATTTTTGACCCATGACCCATAATATAAAGGTAGGTCCATTGTATTCAAATATCTCAAGTTTGGTAGATCCGACCAAATGGTATAATCCCATTCACTCATGCCTTATTAGTTGTAATTGCATTGTAAAATTTATAAGTCTCTAGATTAATGAGAACCATCCACATGTAAGGATATTGTTAACTCAAAAATTTCTAGTTATAATCACATGGTAAGAAATCTATCTTCTCTAAATTCTTAATAATCATCCATGTGGTATGATCTCAGAAACTCAAATCTTATCATCTAAAGATACATAACCAAAACATTATTTTCTACAGATTAATTAAAACCATATGCATGTCTTCATCTTGAAATATTTTAACCTATCAAGGGGAAGGTACATCAGTGAAACAAAATAGCTTACTCAGGTTCCTAATATTACTCCACATGGCATCATTTCATGTAAATGGATCCTCCTAGAAAAGGTACATAGTAAAAAATATATGAAATTCATGAGTCCCTGAGATCATGAGAATTGGAAAAATATTATTAAATCATAGAATTTGGAGTATATAAGTCATAATTATAAATGTTACCATGATATATAAATTATATTGATACAAGTGTTATAATATTAGAGAATCATAATTAGAATACATATGTGAGAGTTGATAGCTAGGTGAAAATTTGAAGAAATGAGAAATGGACACATATCATAAAGTGATGGTTGAGAACTTGGAATTAATGAAAAGATACCACATGATATAAAAGACACCAACCAAATTTTAATTCTCAATTTTAAATCAAAATGGGAAATATATCAAAAATACATTGTTGCATTAACTTCACACAAACTAGACATTCAAGTCTTAATATTTGATCAATATATGCAAAATATTGAGAACATCAAATCACTTTTCCATTAAACCATGAGCTACGAAATATGAATTCAAGATACCAATCCTTTGAGAAAACTAATCTCCCTACTAAAATAATTTTCAAATCCATCTAGTTAAGGTTATAAGAAATTATACAATGCAACAATGGGTTCTTCATCCCAAGAAGCTAACCAACCTCATTCCTAATATTAAATATTAGGATAAATTGATTACCTAAACATGGTTTTTGTTAGGGGTATTATCATTTCCCTATTACATAGATCTTTGAGATGAATTTTAAGGCATCAATCCATATTCATTATAATACCATCTAAATGATGACAGGAAGAGACAAGTGGATGACTTACTTATAGTTAAAGTAATGCTCCTACATAATTCCATTGTGAAATATGAGGTAATGGCATGCATTGACTTACTTCATGATTTATTATATTATGGTGTTATTATTGTAGATTGTTTAAACTTAGTACTTTTTAGTAATGTGGTTTCTTATATCTAAGTAAATAATTTTGAGAAGTATATGTGCTTGTCAATGCCTAAAATGAATTACAACTAGGTTTTAACCAATGCCTAGATATACCATAACATAGTCAAGGGAAATCTCAAGTAGAGGTTGGATAAGGGTAATAATTTAAATATTATAGGGTTTGTTTATTTGGCGTACATAACTTAATTTAATCTAGGCATTAGGATAATTATGGCATTTTTCAATAGGTTATATGGGTTTGATAACATCACCTACATGTGTGATGAGTGGGTGCCCTTGTTGGACATAATTATAACCTTTGATAAAGTCATCACAATTGGAGAATTTATCAGTGTTAGACTTAAGGCATATATGATTAAATTTTATGAAAGGCCACCTGATGTAAATTTTTAAATGATGTCATATGTAATGGATGTCATCATGGGGATAATTAATGTGAGTTATGGACAACCCTAGGAGCCATCTATAAAATATGTGAATAATAGGGTCTATGATGACTTTTACATGCTCCATGTTCATTAATTCAAGATAGAAATAAAGAAAATTATAGAATTATATCCACTTGTGTACCAAGATATTTATGGTTGTTCCACACCAATAATTTCTAAGAACATAAATAAAAGCATAAAAAATATGGGGGGTTACTAGTACTATTATGACTTTAGAAAAATAAGGATAGAGGGAGCTAAGGATACCCATTAAAATCTCCCTCATTTTATTCTTAAGAAAATTATAGAATAGTAAATAAATTTCCATATTTCTAATAATGCAGATGAGGATTTAACTTCCAAGTATCAAGGTATTCTCATAAGACCCATTTGAACATTGGCTAGATGAAATATATACTAAAGAGGTACCTCAATTTAGTTTAGAAGACCAAAACCCATTATGGGATAAGTTAATCATAGTTCAAATATTTGGATCCCAAAATTAGAGTGAAATAATACCTCTTAAACCTCACAAAAAAGGGAGTCCACATCCCTTATGGCCTTAATATATAACCATCATGATGTAATATTCATTACTGTTGAGATGATGAAAAGCTTTATACCAAGATGAATCATCATATAATGCCTATGGTGGTATATCCATAAATTTAGTATGATCATTTGATCATGAGGTAATAATCCAAATATATAGTATATCAAGAAAGCAAATTTGTGACACATGAATGGTCCTAACCACATGTTCAATTTTCACATGAGAATGATCATCTCACCTCTCCACCATAATTATAATTTGGTCCAGAAGAGTAAAGTTACCCTCAATGGGAGGAAGACCCATAGATAATAGATAATATCCTAAAGGGGCTTCCAACACCTTAATTAGTGATAACAATGTAGTCTCCTATAATAACTATATTAGCTTCATCTCCTATAAGCCAATAAGTAGTGGTATTTTATTCATCATTATTACCCCCATTATCTACTATTTAGTAGGTAAGTCTCCCTATATTGTTGAAAAGTTATTTTGTAACAATGCCTTCTATAGTTCCAATTTCAACACCTCCATCCTCTCCACTTGTGCTCTCTACAATTCTTGTGCCTACATATCCTACTTTTACTACCTTTTCTACTACACTTCCACTTTCTTTTGATAATGTATCTTCATCCCCCAATCCATACACTCTTATCAAATTTACTATAACTAATAATATCTTTATTGTCACTTATAATAGGAATATTATGACTCCTAACATTTCACTTTATAATTTACAATTAAAAAATAAGCTTATCAAACACCCATTTTCAAAATGGGATCTTCTAAATGAAGAATTATAGGAGGTAAACTAGGAATAAAAAGTAAAAGTAAAATAAGTGGAGGTTTTCCATGTGTTCAACACTGATGAAGAAGACAAAAGGTGGGAAATTGAAGAGGAATGAGGTTAGGAGGAGACATTGATCTAAAATAAGACACTGATTTATATGAGTAAATTAATGAAGAAGAATATATGGCTATAGAGGTATTGGAGGAGGAATGATGAGTAGAACAAGATAAAGATTATTCAACATCTAATGAGTTAATAGTCAAATATATGGGATTGGAATTAGATACAAAATCCATATTGAGATAATACCCTAATTTTTAATTTATTAATGCTCCTACAACCACAACTCTTATTCCTTATTATAATACTTATATGCTAATGTCACCTTCTCAAATAAATACACTAGATACTAGATAAATTACATATACACTCAATGATGATAAAATGTAAGATTTAAATGAGGGAGTCTCTTCTTTTGATTCTTCTATTACAATATTATATTCTAATGTATTTCATTTTCCATCTACAATTTCAATTTATACCACATTTATCCCTATGATTCATTATAAGAATATTGTTTAGAGACCTAATCATTATATCATCATGATTGTACTGAGGAAGGTAAGCAATAGTTTTTTAATTATTTATATTATTTTATTCATCTTGGAATTGCCCCAATAATGACCAAACCTCAGGACCATAGGAATAAGGTTCATTTTGAGGATTTAGTAATGGACTCCATTTTTAATCCTTGATCTCCACCAGCACCATACACCTAGTTGGACTTATCTATTTATAATTATACTCCAAATAAGTCTTCCATAATGACTATAATAAGAAAATTTGTGTCAAATGAGATATGTAGTATAAACTACACCATAGATGATTACTTCAAAATAGAGAAGGGTCACTCATACATTTACCCAAATTCCTATCCAAATAAGTCCCTCCATGCTTCCATCAATTTTCACACCTCTTTACACTACTCTAGATAATAATTAATCATAATAATAGGAAGATATCATTGTACTTTCTTTGGTAAAAGAGTAAAAATAAAATAATAAAGATGATATGGGCTTGGTCCTCACTAAATTCCCTATAATAAGTACCCATTTTGATAAGAAGAGTGGTACAATATAAAGAGTGAGTAAGAGGAATTTAGTAGAAAATAACATAGGGGAAGAAGTAATGTTAGATCAAAGTGAAAATATATTCCCCTTAACCAAGAAATAAAATTAGAATTTGAATGACCCTACATAATATACATAGGAATTTTGTTATTTTTTAGACACAACATGTGAGGTGATGAAGGAGATATACATAAGTTAGGTACAATCCAAATAAATACTTATATAACATCATATCATTCATGATCCCATAGATATTTTAGATAATGTGAAAAGTGTAACCACTAGGATGTATGATATTTTAAAAATAATTAGGACTTTGAGGGATGAGTCATAGCTTGAATGGGGAAGAATGATCTAATTTTGGAACTAGTTGAAATAATCTAATAAGATACTCAATTTATTGTTTCAATGTGAAAAAAATAGTGCATATAGTAATTTAAGTTTAATTACTACCCAAGAGGAAACTTGGGCTCTAAATTATGTAATAAAAAAAAGAGATGTGTGCCATTCATTAACATAGTAAAATGAAAGTTTTTATATCCTAAATCATAGGCTATGAAAAGGAGTCCATAAATATTTTTAAGGATATTAGGGTCACAATGATGGTAATTTATATATGGTAGTTGATAAATAATCCTAATTTTGATGGACTTCTCAAAGCCATTACTAATAGTTTCAAAATGGAAGTAGAAGGCACTATGTACAAAACTAGAAAAGAGATTATATATCTCGTTAATTTTGCAAAGGATAAAGTGAACAAGGTAAAATCACTCAAATATAGATTCAAATCCTATGTAAATATGAATAAAAGTTTGATGAGTGAATTTGATAAAATATTTAAAACCTTATATGCTTAATTTTTATATTATAAACAAATAATTTAAAGTTGCTTATTCATTATTAAAAAAATGGAACACTATTAAAGAGTTTACCAAGATAGTGTCTACTGCTCAATGAACACCCATAATGATCATTTAGCCTCAAGGTATGTTTCATCATGCAAATACATGTTACTTATTATCCTACGAGTGCTTTATTAGCATCAATAGATACCAATTCTTCACATAAAGTGCCTCTTACTTCTTTAGTTGCCACATAAAGTACACAATCTCCTTTTTTTAGTTCTTGAAGGGAGCCTTAGTTTATATATATATATATATATATATATATATATATATATATATATATATATATATATATATATATATATATATATATATATATATATATATATATATATATATATATATATATGAATCTATTGTATTATTAATAAGACTCATATCTTCACTCTATTTTGAGCTTGTATATATTTATATTATAAGTATGTATTTTTGGATAGTTATATTTTTTACCTCTTTTACATGCATACCATAAATTAGTTATAAAATTAGAATTATACATTTATACTTCACTTGGATGATGAGTAAACCCCTCCCCAATATTATATATACTTGTATCCACTTGATTTCAAATAGAGGATAATTTTAGCTATTAACAGAAATAATAAATCCTATATGTTGTTATACAATTTTTATTCTTATGAAAATATCATTATTCTCCAAATTTATGAGTCATTAAATAAGTTATATTATTATAGTATTTTAATCTATGGGTTAAGCATAAATATTATTTTGATATAATTATTCATAATTGTGAAATAAATAATTTGAATACTTTGTGTGTAATAATCATAATCAACCCTTGTAGATGTGTTATTACAATATCAAAAACACAACCACCTTTGATTATGTGAACTAAATTTAATTATATTATTGTTTCATTCGAATCTTAAGTATTTTTTACTATCTGTATGCTAATAATAACTTACATTAAGCATTGGATTTTTGACTACTTATTTGACCCATAGTTCAAGATCTAGTCTAGAAATGTTTCATCTTATTTTGATTCACAAACCTTCTTTTCTACCAAACCTTTATTTAATTTTTCATTTATTTCTTTCTTTCCCACCTTAGGTTAGATTCACCATCAATCCACTCATCTTAAGTAGGTATAAAATCATGTCATATATGAGCCATCCAATTTAAAAATCTACTCCACTCACCATTCTTCCACCACTAAATTGTTTATATAACCTAATACCATGCAACTCATGCCCTAGAGTCAATATTCTATCAATGATCCTAAAACATTAGAGTCTAACTCATAAGGTTCCTTATTGTGCATAAAACCCACATCAATAGGAATTTATTTGGTTTTAGGACAATACATTTTTTTCTTTGAAATATCACTTAAGTTGCACTTGATATATATAGAAGACTAGTAAGGTCCACCTAATATACTAGCCTACTATTCCCACCTTTGGATATCCATAGAAAATTTAGGTTAGATAGAGGCATATTAAGAGGATGCTAGGGTTTATCCTTCTCCCCAGTAATAAAATATCATTTCCCTCCATGTATGATGGCCATAGCTTGGTTATTGAACTCTATCATTGTTTTACCTAGATATGTACATGATTTTCCTAGAAACATTGAAAATTATCTTATTTCCTTTTCTCCCTCAAGATTAGGACTATTAGATAACACATAAAAGACTTCAAGACCACTTTAGGGATACTAAATGTAACCTAAAAAGATGTGACATGTATAATATTCCATTTTACCTTTCAATATGTTACTTATGACTGGTTCCTTAATATTAACAAAAACATGATTACATCTTAGAATTAGTGTCAAAACACATTGCTGATGTATTTTGGATAAGTCACTAGCCCAAGTGTCATATACAAACACTTTGAAATCATGAGGAGAGAACCCAATGAACTAATAAAAGCCTTTAACACAATATTTAAAAATATATATAGTTGAGTTTACACTGACTATAAACCCAATAAGGTGTTAACCCTTGAAATGTACAACAATGTTATGAATTCCATGATTATTATCTTCCTTCACATATCACCTAATATTATTACACTAACATTAACCTATGATAAATCTATTAGCATTCAAATTTATTTTAACCCCAATTCATAAGCTTGTATCTACCTAGTATTGGTCTTATTTTTCTAACTCTCAACCCCATTCAAAATCTTAATCAAAACATTATGGATCAAAATTATAATTAGGTGTATACCCAATAATTTTTGGCTCATTCTCTACCTAAATAACATCTTAACTTTCTAAACTATCATGTGTATACAACTAATCACCAAAATTAGAACCAATCAATGATATTAGTTAATATTTTTATGACATAATTTACTACTTATAATTAATCAAAATTAGAATTGGATTATATACAAATATTAGTGTATAAGATAAGGAAATAATTCTTAAGAATGCAAAAGTGAATGTAAAACACCATGGAGAAAAATAAAAATCATAATTTTATGTATGAAATATAAAATATGACTTTTTATATATCTATCAATAACATAGAACAATAACCACTTAACAAGATGCCTAAAATACACATCTTGGAAGTAGTACTTCCTGATTGGTGTTATGTCCACAACACAACACAACATGGTAAACTAGACTACATAGAGTTTTACACCACATTTTATATCTTTCAAAAGTAAATAGATAGATAGGAAAGCTTTGAAAACAAAATAGGGACATATTTTTCTACTACTACAGGCCCTTCCAACATAATAATGGTCTTTGAGACATATGACTTTCCATTCCCAATGGAATATGAGAATGAGCCTAAAAATAATATAGAAGAAATCCATGCCTTTCAAAAACTATAAAGGACCAATTATAAATTGAGTAATAGTCAACTTGATATAACTTAGATTCATCTAAACAACAATGATATAACTCCCCCGTATCCTAAGGAGAATAACAATCCATCCCCTGTAAAATGGAATGATCAGTTATGAAGTATAAAGCTACAAAGCAAGGGAGGGTAAATTTTTTTTAATATATGAATAGGATCAAGTAAAATATAAATCTTCATGAGATAACTCAGATATCAAATATAGAGAGTTATTTATAAAATCCTCAACTAGGATACCATCTACCAATAAATCAGAATACACACACATGAACATGGTCATCTATAAGGACAAGCACGAGGTGCCACATTTTTTAGTTAATTTTCATAATGATTGGAATTAATGTGCATAATTATTTGGTTTACTTAGGTGCCTCAACAAATGTGATGCCCAAAAATGTCTATAATAATTTGTGTTTGACCCTAAACAAATATTATATATTTATCTTATAACTAAACAATTCATTTGTACTATGCATTGTGGAGTTGATGAATGTACACATTGCTATTGATTATGAGCCATGAGTATAGTAGTATATATACGTTATATTTGTTGAAATTTATGAGTCATATATCTTTATATTGAGTTTTTAGTAGATGAATACATTGAATGGAGATATGGTAATATAATTCTCATACATGTGGCTGTATTATAATTGATTATCCAATTAGTTTTGAGTAGATAAATAACCTAATATTAAGTACATGATCATCAAATAAAAATCCAATAATGATAAGGTTGACTTTGCATCCTCACGTGTATGTGTTTACACATTCACCATAAATCATGAGCCTCATTAACTAGAATTTGAAGGTACTTCATAGTTATGGACACTCCATTTTGAGGAAGCTAGATAAAAATAAAATTATAGCATATGTATAGGTTTGATCTAGCCATAAGAGAATAAATATATAGTTTCATACATGTTTTAATTCCCTTTCACCAATAATTGGGTTAAATGTGAAGATATGATTCTAGGCTTATAGTTTACAGTAAGCCATAACATCAAGTAGTTATAGATATTTGGTGATTCAAATGTCTTTATCAACTAGATCATAAAGAAATATCAATGTAAACTTGACTAATTGAATAAATATAAACATAAATCATGGGACCTAATTCAATCCTTCAAAGTGTTCAATATAAAATTTGTCCCAAGAAAATAAAATTATATAGCAAATTCACTAGTAGATTCAACTACCAACTTGGCACCAATCCAAGAATCGAAGATGCATAAATTCTTTGTGGAGCTAGTTATTTACCCTTATGTTCCATAAAATATCAATAAATTCTAGGTATTTGATGATAATCAATATATCATACAATTTATGAATAATTTTGGACTCTTTGAATCCCAGATAATAGATTAAAAGGATGTTGAACCCATGAATTTAAAATACATAGGAGAATAAGCAATCCCACATTTGAAAGAGAACTTTATTCCTATAGGCATGGTATCATTATAACAATATTTAGAAATGGATCCATAGGCTCAAAATAATAAATATTCTAAATCCACTGAATCTAATTTTTTCAAGGAGAACTTGAGAATGAACCAACATCCCCAATATGTAACCATTGCCCTGAGTTTCACTAAAAGTGAGAAACAAAATATAAAATATATGTTGAAAAAATAAAAATATGTCATTTTTTGGACATATGAAAAACTAAAAGTATTTTACTAAGATTCACCATGCATATTATCCTACTAAATCCATAACACAAGCCCTTTAAAATTGGATATAGGTGTTGATCATGTTCTTGAAGATGCATTGATTGTAATTGATGTCAAGGTGATCTTAGTAAATAATGCATTAATGAAAAAGTGATAAGTTCCAAGTGGATTTGAGAGTACATATAATGTATGCAGGTCTTTGGGATGACAGATAATGTTATTAATGATGTGATAAAGTTGAAAAGGTCATATGAGGTGCCAAGAGGGATTTATGCTCTTATATAAGTGAAAGGTATTCATCAAAATAGTCTTGTGAAGATCTAGGTTCTCCTAGTCATCTTTGAAAATCAAGCTATGTGATAATATTAATGAAATAAAAATTAAAACATATGGTAGTGTTAAAGGGATTTGGTCATATGGGTCTGATTAGTTTTGTATTGATATCTTATTATCCAAGTTTCAGGTCATGAGGTTATGTATAATAAAAGATATTGAAGTGCAAAGTTAGCCTTCTAGGTAGATTGTAGTGTTTCCCATACTTATCCAAATTTACAATATCGAGTGACCTTTAAATGGGGATATTAATTGTTAAAACTTAGATTGATCATATTAATCATTCAAATCAAGGATCAATGGCACATGGGTGATCATGCAAATGGAAATATAATGGTGAGCATGAGGTCAACAAGTCAAAGGATTCTGAGATATCACACAAGACTGCCAAGTGACATAAGCACATAAAGCATTAAATAACAATGGAAAAAATAAATCATGTGGGGCTGACAAGTGGTATAATCATGTTAAACCAATGTGACTGATAACATGATACATAGAAGGCACATAGGGCTGCCAAGTGTCTCAATCTTGATAACACATATCAATGATCACTGACTAGCATTGAAAGTCAAGAATAAAAGAATCATGAGGAGATAAATGGAGTGTATTTAATAAAGTTTTAAGGGGACATGATATGAATACACATGTCTAATGTTTTTTCATTACATAGTGACCACTGGAATTTGAATATTTAATTAATAAAGGAAAACCAATCTATATTATTTCAGCTATAACTTTTGTATATTGAATTTGTTGATGTAGTAAAAAGGAATGTTGTAAAGGAATCCAAGGTCCATATATAAAAATTGGTTAGAATTCTTGATTATCTATACAATTATAGTTTTTAATAATCAAAGTTGACTATGTTTGACCATCTTCTGCAAGTGACATGAGAAGGATGTTTATATTTGTCTTAATGGTGTTTGGATGTTTCAAGGTTAATTAACTATTGGAGAATGTTTTAGACTCCATGAGGATAATCTATGTGTATTTTTTATTTTTTACCAATCCATATTCAATATGAACAAATTCCTAGAAGTTGACTATCTATTTTTTCATGGATTTCTTGTGTAAAAGACTAATGTTTGAGTAGATTGTGCATATACATAGGAATGTAGTGATGTATGTAATCACTTGAAGGTGTATTAGGGGTCATGCAGAATTGACATATACATTTTAAGATTTATTTTTTAATTAATTTTCTTGGTGAAGGGATAAATGAGTTAATAGGTCTCCATGAGACCTATAAAGGCTACTAAAGCCTATTTGAAAGGTGTAGCTACATAAGGGTAACCGATGAATGCTATGTATAACCTATTTGAGTGGTATTGAGATATGTATTAGTTTGATATAATCTTTAAGGGTTAAGGAAATTCTTATGGCTTACCAAGAAGATGATATTCTTGAAAGCTCTATAAAGATTGAAAATAAAGGTGATGGTTTCTAGATTATGAGTAGCGAATGAAAGGAGAATAACTATGCCTAGTGGATGAATTGAAGAGGATATAAGGTTGAGGATTTTGAGTATGAATTTTAGGTCATAATTATAATTTCATAATATTATGATTATATGATTGAAGATTGAGGATGAGTGAAGGGGTTTAAATTGATTTAAAAGGGTGTTTTAGATGCATTACTTGTGTATGCAATATTGAGAGAGTGTGAAGGGATTAGAGAGATATGTTTTAAAAAATTTATCCATCATATTCAAAGGAAATAAAAATTATATAGGTTTTTATTTTGTATATGTTATGTGGGTGTTGAACATCTAGAACAAGTTGGTGTTTATTCATGCTTAAGAGTGGGTGATCCTTGTGAAGTAGGTGCTTTATCAAAAGGTCTCATGTTTTTGATGATTTTATAGGACAACTATTCCATATGTTTGTAGGCTTAAGAGTGGGTTTTATTTCCCATGAGGGTTTCTCACATAATTCATGTGTTGTTTTCTTTATCTTATATCATCTTTCTTGTTCATTATTATGATTGACTTGTATTATTTATGAGTTCTTGTCATGATTAATTAAGGGTTTGAAAGGATTATAATTGAAGTTTGGATTATCTTTCATCGCTAATTCACCCCCCTCTCAATGATTTTACCTATAATAATTGGTATCATATCCACACCTTATTTTCAAGTTTAACCAATTTAAGGTGATCCAAGGTACAATATGGTAAGTCAACATATGTAGGGTTTGTATATAGAGAAAGCACCATTGTTTAATGGGTCTAATTATTCTTTTTAGAGTGTTAGAATGAGGACATATATCATGTCTCAAGGGTTTGATATTTGGATATCTATTATGGATGGTTATACTACACTAAATATTCCTCTAACTAGTGCATCTAATAAGAATCTAAGTGAAAATAATTCAAAGGTAATGAATTCCATCATTTGTGGTATTTAATAGATTGAGTTCACCAAGGTTATCCATTTTAAGTCTACCAAGGAAAATTTGGGTCAAATTGCAAGCTATATATGAAGGAGATTCAAAAGTTATGTTGGATAAATTATAAAATTATTGAAGGAAATTTGAGGGCCTCAAAATGAATGAAGAAGACACTATTACATCCTTTCTTCTATGGGTTGATGAGATAGTAAACATGATCAGAGATTTTGGAGAGAAGATTGAAGAAGCTACTATAGTACAAAATTTATTAAGGTCTTTCACTCTAAATTTTGATTCATAAGTATCTAATATAGAATAAATTCATGATCTTACTTAGATGAAGATGGATGAATTAAATGGGATCCTTACTACCTATGAGATGAGAGTCAATGAAGATAGACCTCATAAGAAGAAAGTAGCATTAAAAGTGATCAAGGAAACAAAATCCAAAAATAACAAGTTAAGTCTTGAAGCCTTTGACCTTAATAAAGATCAACTTGAATCCATGATTGCAAGGAAATTGAATATAAGATAAGGTAAGTATGAAGGGAAACTTACTTTTAAATGTTTTTCATGTCGTAAAGTTGGTCATTTTTTAGCTAGATGTCTAGATAGAGGTAAGTCCAAACACAAAGAATATCATAAAGAATTTCATGAGGATGAATACAATAAATCTAAGGGTCCTAAAAAGTACAAATATTTATTCAATAAGATAAATGGAAAGGATTCATGCAAAGTTATTAAGAGCCTTTACCATGAATAAGATAGTACCTCATTTGTATAAGAAGAAGAAATCACATCTAACAGTGATGATTCATTTCATGATGAGGATAAGGAGACATTATTCATGGCTCTTAGTGATGATGAAGGTCAATGTTATTTAAGTAGAGATTTATTTGGAGGAGATATATTAGAGGAAGAAGATGAAAAATTCACTTTTAACAACAAATATCTTTAACACTACGGAATAAATGAAGCTACAACAATGTAAGACCAAAAAAAAAATCCTTGATCAAATCCTATGAGGAAAAAATTGGAAATTTTTAAGGAAGGTTGAGTAATGAAGTCAAGGAGCATGATGAGGTCACTCAATAGCTTGAAACTTTAATTTTTACTCTTAATGAACAATTAAATAGTAATTATGAAGAATGTATCATGTATTAATTAGAGATAGAGTCTTTTTAGATGAAACTAAATCAAGCTATGAGTAAGCTTGAAACATATCAGAATTCAAAAGCAAGCAAATATAAAAGAGATGATCTCATGACAAAGAAATATGAAACTAATGTTTTAAATAATAAATAAACTAAGGTAGATAATGAGTTTGAATTGATGAATTCTCTTAAAGAACTTAATATTAAGAATAAAAAGAACAAGAAGATGATGTCATAAATCAAGGAGTATGAGGAGTAATTCAGTGTATTTGAGGCAAAAATAAATGATGAGACTAGGGAAGATGAATATAGAGTAAAACATATCAATACTCAATTGGATACTATGTCCACAAGCCTAAAAAATAAATAAAATGAATTTTGTAGGTATATAATTGACATTGAGTCCTTGAAGGTTGAGTTGGGGAAGACATTTAGCAAGGTAATGTCTTTTGTGAAGTTTGAAAAGAGTACTAATGATCTTGACAACATTATGAGTAGTCAAATATCTGCAAATGATAGATATGGTCTAGATTTTAAATAAGAACAAAAGGTTTCAATTCAAGACAAAGAAAAGGATAACATGAATAAGAAGAATCAGACCTTAAAGGCTGATGATCAATCAAGGAATGATGATTCTAGTAGATTGAAAACTAATCCTATCAAACAACTAAATTCTATGAGGTATACAAATTTTAATGGTTTGTGTTACTCCTAAAATTAATTTGGTCATAGATCAAGAGAATGTAAAAGACTCTCAAGGAATGAATTTTCTTGGAACTATGATATGAATTATCAATCAAGTGGTGTAAGTGAAGTTAAATGCTACAACTACTATGACATGGGGCACATTTCATTTTTTTGTTCTAACAAGGTATGAAACAATGAATTTTTATTAATAACTATGGTTTTATAAAAGTGTCAAGAGATAGGTTATGTAGAAAGGTTATATAGTAATGACCAATCTCTTACTTCAAATAAAATCAATTCTAACATGAAGAATAGAAGCTATAATGAATGGAGACCCAATGACGTAAATGGGTTTTTTGTCATGATAGAACAAGAAACAATACCAAGTATTAGAGAGCAAGACTTATCTACCCAAATAGACAAAGATATCAAATAATACTATAAGTTAAAATTAAAAATTGAAGTTATGGACTCATTCAAAGTCAATTTGATGATGAGGCAAGACTAGAAGTCAAGTAAGAGTATGGAGATGTGGGAGTCTCCTAAGTTATGGGACTATTACTTTCTCATAACAAATGGTTGTCCTTATCTATGATTCTTAGGAGAGATTTTTCATATGTAAAATAAGTGTGTGTGGTTTAGGTGTTGAACCAAATACAACTATCAATATAATATAAGTTTTTTGGAGTTAGGGGAGCTAACTCAAGTTTCTTGAGGAGTATGTGAAGTTTGGTCATGTTTTCTATAATATAAGAATCAAAGAACAATTTAGATAGAGGTATGTTCTCTTAAATTGATAAAATGTAAGGTATTTATAGAGTGATGGGGTACATATGTGAGATGATTAAATTTTATGGATAAATAAGTTCATAAACTTGCTTTAGTGGTTGGTGATGAAAAACTTCAAGAAACCCATTCAGGGACATTCATTATAAAAAAAATTATAGTCAAATTTTGATGCTTTTTTCAATAGGTCAAACCATAAAATATTACGGTAAGTTTGTTTTATGAGTGGCTTCAACATCTGTTAAAAATCATGGTGTTTTCTTATGGGATAAAATTTGAAGGAAATCATGAAACTTTATCATGACAAGATATGGTCTAAAGGTGCTCAAGAGTAGCCTAAGTTTAGGAGATTTAAGGGAAGTCTCTCAGTATTCTAAAAGTGTGATCACTCGCATTTACTTGATATTTTATGTTTCTTATTCATATATCAAGGTATGGTCAAGATGGTGTGTTGTCAATGGCAAATAATGTGAAGATTTGGTAATAAATGGTTTGAGAACAAGTTATATAAGATGAACATGATGTTAGGGGGATATTTATAAGCTCTATGAACATTTTGTTAGGCCCAAGGATCAAGTTGACATGTTTAGAATGAGAGCCTTTGTCATTAATGTCAAATGGGGAGTAAGTTTAGAATGTAGGAGTTGTATACTTTGGGTAAGATCATTCTGAAAGGTGTTTACCATTAATGACAAAGGGGGAAATTGTTGTGCATGTTATTGAAGATGCATTTATTATCATTGATGTCAAGGTGATCTTAGTAAATAATAAATTAATGACAAAGTGATAAGTTTTAAGTGGAAATGAGAGTACATGTTATGTGTGAAGGTATTTGGGAAGAAAGATAATGTTATTGATGATGTGAACATGTTGCATAGGTCATATGAGGTGCTAAGAGGGCTTTATGCTCTTGTGGATGTGAGGTATTCATCATAATAGTCTTGTGAAGTCTAGGTTCTCCTAGTCATCTTGGAAAATTAGGCCAAGTGAGTATATTAATGATGTAATAATTCAAATGTATGGAAGTGTCAGAAGGAATTGGTCACATAGGTCTGATCAATTTTGTACCAAGATCTTTTGGTCCAAGTTTTAGGTCATGAGGTTGTGTAAAAAAAGGATATCAAGGTGAAAATTTGGCCTTCTAGGAAGATTGTAGTGTTTCCCATACTTGAGACAAATTTGTAATATCGAGTGGCCTTTATATAGGGTTTCCAACTGTTAACCTAGCTTGATCAGATTAATCATTTGGATCAAGGATGAATGACACATGATTGATCATGTAGATGGAAATGTAACAGTGAGCACAAGGTCAATAAGTTAAAGGATTCTAAGATTTTAGATAGGACTGCCAAGTGACATAATCACATGGAGAATTAAGTAGTAAGTTCCATAGAATTAATGTGAGGATGCCTAGTGTTATAAGTGTGTTAAGCAAATATGATTGATAAAAGAATATATATAAGGCATGTAGGGATGCCAAGTGTCTCAATCTTAGGTAACACAGATCAATGATCAATGGCTAGCATTGAAATCAAAGAACATAATACTTTTGAGGAGATAGATAGAGTGCATTTAATCATTTTCCATGGGGCACAAGATGAAGACATGTGTCTAAAGTTTTTGGATAACACAATGATCATTGGAATTTGAATATTCAAATTAACAAAGTAAAACTAGTTTGTATTGGTTGAGCTATAAATTTTGATGTACAATGAATTTGTTGATGTAGTAAAAAATAAATTTGTAAAGGAATACAAGGAAAATCCATAAAAATTATTTTTGAGGTTGAATGTTTGTAAAATTTCATTTTTAGGCTTAAAAGTTGACAATGCATTTGAACATCTTATGTAAGTGACCCAAGAATGATGTTTGTATTTGTATTGATGGTGTTTGGATGTTTTAAAGTGAATTAACTATTAGATAATGTTTTTTACTCCATGAATATTATCTTTGTGGATTTTTGAGGTTTTACCAATACATATTTAGTATGAAAAAATTCCTAGAATTTGACTATTTATTCATTCATGGCATTCTTATGTACAAGACTAATGTTTGAGTATATTGTGCATATAAAAATGATTGTACTAATGGATGTAATCAGTTAAAGGGCTCTTAGGGGTCATTCATAATCTACCTATACATTTATAAGTGGTCTTGTGTTCCAAATTTTCTCACTAAAGTTCTAAAGGAGTGAATAGGTTTCCATGAGATTTATAAAGGCTATTAAGACCTATTTGAAAGGTGTAACTACTTAAGGGTGACCTGTGAATACTATGGCCAACCTATGAAGGTGGTAATAAGTTATGTCTTAATGTGATATAATCTGTAAGGGTTAAGTCAATTTTTATGGCTGACCAAGAAGATGATATTATTGAAGGCTCTTTAAAGAGTGAAATCAAAGGTGATGGTTTCTATATTGTGAGTGGTGAATGAAAAGAGAATAAGGGTGACTAGTGGATGGATTTAAGAGATGAGTAAGATAAGTATTATGTGTATTGATTGTAGATCATAATTCTAATTTTATAATAGTGTACTTAAAGAATTAAAAATTGACCATGAGCAAAGAGGTCTAGAGTGATCCAAAATAATGTTTTGGATGCATTGCTTGTGTATATAATATTGAGATAGTGTGAAGGGCTGAAAGAGATATGTTATACATTATTTATCCATCAGACTAAAAGGCAATCAAAATTTATGGAGCTATTGATTTCATAGATGTTGTGTGGGTGCTCAACATCTAGAACACATTAGTGCTTGTTCATTCTTAGGGGCGGGTGTTCCTTGTGAAGTGGGTGCTTCACTAAAAGGTCTCATGTTTGTGATCATTTTATAGGACAATTAGTCCATTTTTTTCTATTATTGAGAGTAATTCTTATTTCGCATGAGGTTTTCTCACATAATTCATGTGTTATATGCTTGATCTTCCATCATTTTTATTTTTAATTGATATGAATGACTTTTATGATTTATGGATTCTTATGGTGATTAATTAAGGGTTTTAAAGGATTTTAATTCAAGTTTGGATTATCTTTCATCACTAATTCATCCCTCTCTCAGTGATTATACCTCTAACAAGATTCTAGTAAAGATAATTTTATATCCCCTCATTCAAATAGAAGTACAAAAGATATTAGATTATAGGAATTTATTTCCAATTAGACATTCCACTTAGGTAGTTAACCTAGTGCTTTTAAAGAAGAATAATGAATAAATAAGGCTATGTGTCAACTTTGGAAACCTGAACTGAGCATCAAAAAAGGAAAACTATCCATTTTCATCCTTAGATGTGGTGATTCAGATGGTTAGTGGATCTAATATGATGTTTTTTCTAGGTGAATTTTTAACCTATAATTAAGTGGTAGTATAATTAAAATATAGAATGAATACTACCATCACCACCAAGTGGGGGAATTTTACATATTAAAGGATGCGTTTTGGCCTAATTAATGTATGATTAACATTAAAATTAACTATAGACTTCAACTTTCAAGGACTTGTTGGAAATTACATCATCATCTACATGGATGAACTCACAATATTTTTAAAGAATAGATAAGATCATGTAGATAATCTATAGAATGTATTTGACAAATGTAAAATATATGGAGTATCATTCAATCCAAAGAAGAGTATATTAAAATTTATTAAAGGTAAATTATTAGTCCATGTCATTATTAAAGATAGGATTTACATTTAACCAAAATGAATCCAATCCATTTACAAATTAACATATCCTAACAACCATAAAGAAGTAAAGTATTTATTTGGAAAGATAACTTTATGAATAATTTTTTTTATAGATTTGTAGAGATTGTCAAGATATTGAATTCCATGTTGAAGCAAGATGCTTAAATAGAATGGAAAACTGAATACAATATGTTTTTATGATATCAAAAATACCATTTCTCAAGCTCCATTTCTAATTATCCAAGACATTACTAAGGATTTATTCCTTTATTCATTTGCTTAAGAATATACCATAACAACAATACTCACACAAAAGGTGGATGATAATGAGAATATGATTGAATTCATGAGTATCAACTTGAAGTACATAAAGATAAAGAATTCAATGATAGATAAGAAAATACATACACTGATAAAAGTTATAAAGAAGTTCAAGCATTAAGTTCTCAAGAACAAGACCTATATTATTATCCTAGATCTAGTTGTCAAGTTCATGCTTGGCCAAAAATAATTAGGTGAGAGAAGAGGTAAGTTGATGGTAAAAATATATGATTTTTATCTTTAAATTATAATATCCAAGATATTGTGAGGCCAAGGAATAATCCAAATCATGAAAAAATGGATCTACTTATTCATATTGAATAAATTAATGAAACACAAGTAGCTAGTGGTGAATGGTATTCACACATCATCCATTATTTACTCATCGGTACATGTTCCCTTGATCTAAACATGGAACAAAGGTGAGAGATTAATCTCAAATTAACCCATGATATGATAAAAAATCAATTTTTATACTAGAATAATTAATAAGGTGTATATTTGATGTGTGATTTAAAAGAGAAATCTATAGACATCATAAATAACTTACATGAGAGGATAAGAAATAGAAATATCTAAGGAAATAAAACAACCCATAATAAATTAATAATGAGATACTACTTACACTTTTCAAATATTTTCATAATCATTTCTAAACAAGATACAAATATCAAGTGTTTATAAAAATGGGAGTGCACGCTTCCATGACTTTACAACTAGTCATCAAGGGATGCCCTTTTCCTTAATGGGGTCTCAAATTTTTGGGGTGATCAGCACAAAATATTCAAAGGTCATAAATTTATCCTAATCACTGCTATTTATTGTAATAGATGGATAGGATCTATAGCCACAAAGAATTCAAAAGCTAGAGTTATGATCAAATTTTTAGAAGAGAACATAATGACAAAGTTTGGCACTCTAATTTAATTGGTTTGTGATAATGGATTGACCTTCCAATATACAAAATTTACTAACTGGGCCTATAAAAATTATATTAACATGAATTTTTCATCAAATTAGTATCCCCAAGGGAATGGAGTAGCTAAGTCCACTAATAAAACTCTAATAGATTCCATCAAGATATCATACTAGAACAAACCCAAAGAATGGAATTTGATACTGAATTATGTACTATGGGTAGAAATAAAAAGTCATAATAAATCCATGAAGGATTCACCTTTCCTACTAGTTTATAGAAAATAACAAATTTTTACTATCACTCTCAAAAATACCAATGTACTAGTCTATACAATATTATATGAGACAAGATGAAAGAATCCAATCTAAACTACTCAATATAGTCTAGATGTAATTTTTATAAACTATATCACTACATAAATTCAAAAAACACTGACACATTATCAAAATGTGGTTTGACAAATTATTTAAAATCAAGGCTGTTAGTATTCAAACCTAGTGATTTTATGGAATAATGCATATGAAAATAAAGGGAGGCATGATAATTTCACTCCCTTATGGATTGGGACATATTAAATACCTTAAATCCCCGGTAAAAATGTGTTTCATCTAAAGTATATTGAAGGTAATAACCTCACTTTTATAGTCAATGGATAGTTTTTGAATAATTATTTCATGGTTGCTCCAACTAGAAATGCTTATGAATGACTATGATCACACAATTACGAATAGGAATAGATTAGGTTTCCCAATTTCAATAGTATATTTATTATTTCTTATATTAATATTTCTTTTTTTATTATACTAATTTATTATTTTATGCATTTACTTTCATAGTTAGTGTTGTTACTTTCTAGGTTAGCTTTCTTAAAACTATAAAATGATCCAACCACTTTCTTATGCAAGAATTATGACACACCTAACAAAATAAATGGGATGATTAAATAAGATCATAATTATCATACACCAAAATTTGTTTTGATAGTATTTGAAATTATGGAATTGAGTTATGTGTCATGACTAAAATTAGGTTCTACTTAGATTAAATGAGTTCACTAGGCCTTTATAATTTACTATGATATAATCATGCAAATTTTAGAAATAAATTTCACTTATAAAGATAAAATTTAATGTTACATGATAAAAATTGGATGAGGGATAATAAACATTGAAATGGATGCACACTAGTAGGGATATGTTGATAAAAATAAGGTTTTTTAGCCAATGGTGATTCCTTATCATTATTCCATCTATCCTACAATAAAAATCATATAAAATTATGAAGAGTGAATAAATAAATACTTACCAAGGCTATATATTCTTAGATTTTATTAGAGTAAGTTTTACGATGTAATCATAGATATATTTATCACATTTATAGACACCTAGCTAGAAATAGAGCAATCCTCGGGCTTCCCTTGATACCACTGTCATAAAATTAGAAATTAAAATTAAATATATAATGTATATCTAATTATATATATAAAAAATAATATTAATTGAATATAAATCTCTTAAAAATCATGCAAATATCTTGAGAATTAATATGGTTATTATATTGCATGAATAAGTTAGTGTCTCTTCGAGTTGACTTGTTTGCTTATTCTTAATTTTTACAAACTAACGTTCTGTCATGATGCACTCACCAATATTACATGTTATTAAATAATTTAGATTATTTACTTATTTATTATCAATTTTATGTGATCAAAGGGTGCTCAAACCTAGGTTTTTATCAAAGTCTAATTTTATTGCAAAAAAATTGAAAGAGAGAAAATCAAATCTTAGTTTTAGTTCATGAATTATTTATCACCTTCGATTATCTTATTCAATTTCAAAATGTATACTCCATATAAATTTAAATTTAATGTAATAAAAAAAATAATTAAGGTATGTATCTTATTTAATCTTTTATGTACAACATCTAATCCTAGAATTCCAAATTTTCATTAGGTTCCCTAGATCGCAACATTTTTTGTTAGCTAACCACATTTATAACCAAAGTATTTTAAGTCCTTATAATCATATTAACTAATGATATCATTCCATTTGGAATCATATTTTTCAATCATGATTTTTGGTTAATAAATTGCATTCAAAATTTCTTAAGTCGTTGTGGGCAATCCATATGTTAAAATATAATAAGCACAAGACACAACCATTTCTCATAAAATGTTTTAATTCCTTAAATTTTTTAGATTATTCCATATGGTTATATATCAATAACTTGGAGTCTACGAAAAGAAGGTACATGGTTTAAATTCTATGTTTATGAGATCTTAATATCATTCCATGTGGCAATATCTCATTCACCTTTAACTCAAAAGATCAAAGTAGGTCAATTATATTCAAATATCTCAAGTTCCCAAAATAATGTGAAGTGGTAGAATCATATTCACCCAAGGCTTATTAGTTATAAATTCATTGAAAATTTTCTAATTCTATGGATTAATGAGAACCATACACTTGGTCAGGTACCATTAACTTAGAACCTTCTAGATAAAAATACATGTTCAGAACTCTATTTTTTTTTTATTCTTGAGAAAATTCCATGTTACGTGATCTGAAAAACTTGGAGCTTATAATATGAAGGTACACAATGAGAACCATATTTTTTATAGATTGGCAAGATCTATCCATGTGTATTCATCTCAAAATCCCAAAACCTATCAATGGAAAGGTAAATAAGTGAAAGATAGTATTTTCATTGGGTTCTTAAGATTACTATATGTGGAATCATCTCATGCACTTAGAGTCTCCTAAAAAAGGTACATTTTAAAAATTACCAAGTCCCCAAGATCATAATAGCTAGAAAAATCTCATTAAATCTCAAGTCATAGAGTATATAAATAAGAATTATAAATATTACCCACTAGATAAATAAATCAATATAAGTGTAATCATATCAGAGATGCATAAGCAAAATACACATGTGAGAGTTGACAACTAGGTGAAAAGCTAAAGAAATGAGAAATAGACACATGTAGTAAAGTGATGATTAAACACTTATATTTAACAAAAAGATACCAAATGGAATAAAAGACACCTACCAAATATGAATTATCAATTTCAAAGAAAAATAAGAAGTAGATCCAAAAGTTATTATTACATTGACTTTACACAAACTGGGCATTGAAGTCTCAAAATTTAAGCAATATATGCAAAATCCTTAGAACATCAAATCACATTGACATTAATCCATGAGCTAAGATATGTGAATTCAATCTATCAAGCCTTTAAAATACCTAATTTCCTTGATAAAATAATTTATAAATCTATCTAGTTGAGATTATAGTAAATTTTATAATATAATAATATATTCTTCATCCTAAGTAGATAGCCAACCTCCTTCATAATATTCAATTACAGGAGCAACTAAGTACCTAGACACATTCTTTGATAGGGGTATTACCATTTCCCAATTACTCAGCTTTTGGAGATGAAATCAAAGACATTTATACATATTTAGTCTAATAGTAGATATATTATGATAAGAATATATTTATAGATTATTTAATTCCAATTAAAGTAATGGGCCTCCATAACACCTCCATAAAATATGAGGTAATGCCATGCATTAACTTAATTCATGATTTGTTCTTCAATGGCTCTATTACTAGAGACTATTTGTTCTTAATACTTCATAGGAATGCTGTTTATTATATCTCTTGTGATTCTTTTGATAATTATTTTCACCCATCAATGCCTAAAATTACTTACAACCAGGTTGCAACCAACACCTAGATAGACCATAGCACAATCAAGGGAAAGTTTAAGAAGTTTTTGACCAAGGATGAGAAATTAAATATTTGAGGGGTTATTTATTAAGTTACCTTAACCAAATTTAGGCTAGTAATTCATATAGTTATGGCCTTGTTTAATAAGTTTTATGGGTTTGCTATCATTTCCTATATTTAGGAGGAGTGGGTTCCATTACTAGACATAATTATAACCTCTAGTAAATTCATGAAACTTAGAGAAGTTATTAGTGTTATACATAAGGTACTATGCTTAAATTTAATAAAGGTCCATAAAATGTCAATTTTTACATTATGTCATATGTAATGGATTCCATCATGGGGATAATTCATATAAGTTATGGACAAATCTAGGATTAATCAACATAATTTGTGAAAAAGTGATGACTTTTCCATATTCCATGTTTATCGATTCAAGAGAGAAATAAAAATTATTACAAAATAAGTATACACACTCATGTACCAAGGTATTTGTAGGTGTTTCATGCCCAATATTTCTAGGAACATAAAAAAAAATATTGAAAATATGGGGGATTGTATGTATTATATTTACTATAATGTAATCATGATAGAGGAAACCAAGGCTACCCCTTTGAATCTCCCTCATTTTGTTTGTAAAACATTTTTAGAATAGGAAATAACTTTTCATGTTTATAATAGTGTTGATGAGGATTTAGCTACCAAGCATCGAGATTATTATCATAATACTCCTCTGAGCATTGGCCATATTTAGTATAGAAAAAAGAGGTACCCCAACTCAGTTGGGAAGACTAGAACCTGTTATTTCCTAAGTTAAACATAATTCAAAATATTTAGATCCCATAGATAGAATTAAATACTAACTTAGAGACCTTAAGAATAAGGGATTCCACATCCCTTATGACCACAGGATCCAAAATCATGATCAAATTTTAATTAATGTTGTAAATGATTCTAAGGTTTATACTAGGATGAATTAGCATAGAATTCCTATGATGGTATCTCAAGCCATTTAGTATGATATTTTTCTCATGAGGGAACAAGTAAAAAATATAATGAAGTAGGCAAACAAAGCTGTGAGCCATCAATGATCCAAAACACATGCTCAATTATCACTTGAGCATCATCATCCCACCTCTCCACCACAAATGGAAGTTGTAACAAAAGAGTATCCCTTAATGGGAGGTAGATCCATAAATATGAAATAATATCCTAAAGGGGATTTCAAGACCGTAAATAGTTAAAATAATGTATTCTCTTTCAATAACTATATGAGATTCATATCTTATAAGAAAATAAGTAGTGGAATTTTCTTTGGTACCATTATCCCCATTAACATCCATTTAGCAGGTAAGTATCCATGCATTCTTGTAAAGTTAGTTCACATTAATTTCATATAATATTCTAATATCAATACCTCCATTGTCTCCACCTGTGAATTTTATAAATCTAATTCCTACATCTCATGTTTCACCTACCTTTACTACTACACTTACACCTTCCTCTATTTATGTCCCTTTATTCCCCACTCCATCCACTTTAGGGAAAGTTATTATAACTATTAATCCCTCTATTGTCACTTGTACAAGGAATCCCAGGACTCCTCCAATTTCACTCCCTAATGTAAAATTAGAAGAGAGGTCCATTGAACACCCATTTTCAAAATGGGCTCTTCTATATGAAGAATAAGAGAAGGAAACAAAAGAATAAAAATTAGGAGGAAAATAAGTGGAGGTTGTCCATGTGTTGGATAATGATGAATAAGAGAAAAGGTGTGGAACTAAATAATAATGGGTTTCAATAAAAGATATAGATATAAAAGAGGAAACTAATTTATTTGAAGAAATTAATGAAGAAGAATATGGAGATATAGAGATATTAGAGGAGGAAGGATGAGTGGAAAAAGGGAAACATGATTTAATATCCATCATCTTAATAGTTGAAGATATGGCACTAGAATAAAATTCATAATGCATATAGAGAGAATCCCCTACTTTTGAATATATTATTATACATATATCCACAACTCCTAGTCCATCTTATAAAACTTATGTACCAATGTCATTTTCTCTAATAGTTATAAATTTTACTATCCAAAGAATATATATTCTCACTAATAAATAAAGGTAGTATTAAAATAAGGTAGTTTCTTCCATTAATTCTTCCATTACAGTAGTATATTTTAATGTAATTAATTTTACATGTACTAGTTTAGTCACTACCCCACTCTCTCCCCATAAATCATTACAAGAATATTATTTGAATACCTAGTCATTATATCCTCATGATTGTATTGAGGAATGTAAGTAACAATTTTTTTATTCTTTTGATTCTTTTGTTCATTTAACCATTGAACCAATAATGGATAAAAATAAAGACCATGTGATGAAGGTTCATTTTAAGGATTTCATCATGGTCAACATTTTTAATCCCTAAAATCCACCAAATCCATCCACCTAGTTAGACTTATCTATTTCTCAACATTTTCCAATTAAGTCGTGCATAATAAAATTCACAAAAACCTGAGGTAGATGATATATGTATTATAAGCCAAACCCTAATGGATTAATTTAAAATGGAGTGGGGTCACTCCTTAATTTCCCTAAATCCCTATCTAAATAAGTGCCTCCATGCTCTAACCAATTTGTATACCTCCTTCAAATACTCTATAGACTAGTTAGTT
The DNA here is from genome assembly GCA_037957365.1 of Torreya grandis. Taxonomy (NCBI): domain Eukaryota; kingdom Viridiplantae; phylum Streptophyta; class Pinopsida; order Cupressales; family Taxaceae; genus Torreya; species Torreya grandis. The sequence continues at coordinate 460,938 of JARHVA010001291.1, forward strand.
AAAAGAATAGGTAGAGATCAGTATACCTACATGCATAAAGGAGTCACAATAAAAGAAGAAAGATAGGATGGGTCTGGTACTCACTAATTTACCCATTTTGAAAAGAATAGTGGTACAATATAAAGAGTGAGGAAGAAGGGAGTAGACAATAAAATAGTGGAAAAATTAATGTTAGAGAAAAATAAAAATCAATTCTGTTATCCAAGAAATAAAATGAGAATCCAAATGACCCCATAAAGTATATAAATGACTTTTGTTCTATTATACACACAACAGGTGAGGGGATGAATGAGATGTACAAAAGTTAGTTAGAAACCAAAAAAAGACTTTTATAGTAGTAGAACATCAAATCTCCTAGAGAGATTTTAGATAATTTCCAAAGTGTATCCACTAATCTATATGTTATTTTTTAAAAAATTAAGAATTTTTAGGGTGAGTCAAATCCTAAATCAAAAAGAGTGATAAAATTTTAGAACTAGTTAAAAAATGATAATAGACTCAATTTATTGGTTCAATTCACAAGTAACAATTGATATAGTCATTTTAATTTAATGAGTACATGGGAGGTAGCTTGGGCTCTAAATAATGTAATTATTAAAAAATAGATGGTGCCTTTCATTGGCATACTTAGATGAATGTTTTAGTAACCCAACTCACAAGTTACAAAAATGAGGCCATATATATTTTGAAGGATATGGGGATCACAAAATTGATAACCTATATAGGGTAGGTTATAAATAAGACATTTAAATTCACTTATCAAAGTTGATGCTGATAGTTTTAAAGTTAAGGTAGAAGGCACTATGTACAAAACTAGCCAAGAGATTCTACATCTCATCAACTTTTCTAAGGATAAAATAACTAAGGTAGAGGCATTCTGATCTAGATTTAGATCTTTTGAAACTAAGCATAAAAGTTTTATGAGTGAATTTGGTAAAATATTTCAACCTTCTATGCTCAAGTTTGATATTATAAAGAAAGAATTTGAATTTGCTTATACAGTATTAAAAAAATTGAAGGTTACTGAAGAGGATACCAAGATAGTGTATATTACTCAAAAAATACCCACAAAGATAATTTAGATTGAACATCCATTTTATCATGTAGTTCTTATTTGTTCTTAGCGTACTAGTATTTTAATATTATAATAACTACCAACTATTCACACACAATGTATCCTACTACTTCAGTTGGCACATCAAGTATACAATCTCCTTCTTATTAAGATGGTATTATATTATTATGAATACTCATATTTTGACTATATTTTTAGCATGTATATATTTAAATAATAATTATGTAGGTTTGGTCAGCTATCTATTTTATATCATGTACATGCATACCATGCATGAGTTTTAAAATTAAAATTATAATTTTATTCTTTTCTTGGAGGATGACGCAACCCCTCCCCAAGATTATATGTACTTATATCCTCCCAATTACAAAGAAAGGATAATTTTGGCTACTGAGTTAAATAATAAATCTTTCATGTTGTATTTTAATTTGTCTTGACGTGAAAATTTATTCTTATCCAAATTTATGAGTAATTAAATAAGTTTTTTTATCGTATTATTTTACTCTTTGTGTTATGGATAATTATTCTTTTGATATAGTTATTCATAATTGTGCAGTGGATAATTTTAATAATTTGTGTGTAATAATCTTAACCTTCTTTTATAGATGTGTAATTATAATCTCATAAATGAAACAACCTTTAATTATGTGTACTAAATTTCATTATATTCTTATTTCCTTAGATTTTTAATCTTATTTAATTATCTATGTACTAATAATAACTTATAGTAAGCATAGGTTAGTTGACTACTTATCTAACCCATGGTTCAAGATCTTATCTCGAAAGGTTTCATCTTATTTTAATTCACAAACCTTATTTACCTACCTTGATATAATTTTGAGTTTCTTTTTTTCTCTCCACCTTAGTTAGATGCACTATCAATCTATTCATCTTAATCAGGTCTAGAATCATGTCATATCCAAGCCATCTAAGGTACAACATTGCTCTGCTCATTACAATTCCAACACTAGGTTCTTTATAAACCCTAATACATTGCAACTCATGCCCTAAATTGAATATTTTATCACTAATCATAAAAAATTAGAGGATACCTCATAAGGTTCCCTATTGTGCATAAAACCCACATTAACATAATGTAATTTCATATGTATATAAGATAAATTTATCACTTTAAGGATATTGCAGATGTCTATAAGATAAATTATATGATAGGATCACCCTTTTTGGATTATATTTATGTACTTTCACCTTATGCAACCTTAACTTGGGTATAAATTTTGGTACACCCTTTGATGTTCTTTTTTATATATTCTCATCAATTTTTACTATAAATATAATGTATATTTTAACTTTAATTAATTTAGATTCATGTACAAATCTTAAAAAATGGTGTATTATAAAATGTATTTCAAGAAGAATGTTATGGGATCCATTATAAATTACCACATGAAATAGGTCTTGAACTTTCTTTGGACCCACTTTAATAGGATATATAATAAAACCAATAGGCTACATATTAATACCATAATATCCCTTGTTGATAGTTGGAATGTATGTTATATCATCCATGCTATGTCTCATAAATTATTCAATACATATGTACAATATTCAACTACTATAAACCATTATTCCATATTTTTCACTACCATATATGTAAGACATTATTAATAAATGTCCATAAAATGAACTATTTTGTGGAATATCATTCTTATCAAACATAATCTAAATATATTAATTCTTTGTATTGATCAAATCAACCAACCCAAAAAAATAATCAAGTGGGTGTGTTAATTTATTCTTATAATTTGTTTTGTCTAACATATGTGCATTTTATTTGTTATTTGAATCAATTATATCATTTTATGAAGATAATGATGTATTCATGTTTTTGTTTGGTCTGTCCACTTGAATTTTATTCTGGTCAATGAAATATTACATATTATGTTTCAAATTAATACATATATTTGAATAATTATTTATGATTATATGATAATAATAAAATTAACTCATTCCAAAATAATTAAAAAATGGTTTCGAATGATCAAATTATCTTACTAGAGGAAAAGTGATCATGTTATGCTAAAATAATCTCTTCAAAACATTTGAACTTTCATCAATATTGGTTAATTTCATGAACTCCATCTATTGAGATAATAAGAAATTTATAGATGGATTTTATATATAATTGACCACATTTTTAGCATATGCAATAGGTTTAAATTAATTCTCATTGCCTTCAGCCATACATTTTTTTAATTTATAAATTTTACACCATTATAAGTTACATAATTTAACTCATATTTTAGTATAGTTAAATATTAAATTAAAAGTATTTAAGATCTTTAAAACATTTTTCAAAATAATTATAATTGTTAATGACTATAGTTTACTTAAATATTAGAAGAAAACTATTTGGATTAAAAAAAAAATTAATATAATTATTTGGTGGTTGATAACTCATCTTGGTAGTAATAGTCTTAAATTGAATCACATTCTCACTAATGGTTTGATTAAATATTTATTTTATTTGATCCAATTTTAAAAATATTACTTTCATACCAATATATTTTTAAAATGGTAAAATAAATCATTAAATGGAGTTTCAAAATAATGCATGGATCCACATACTAAAATAGTATACAAACAAAGTGTATAATCTTTCAAGCTCCATGGAAATAACTTATTCATTGTTATATAATCATAATAAAATTATAAGTAGGAATAAAATGATATAATTTAATGATAAGGGTATTCAGTTCCATTAGTAAAATAAAACTTTGGAACTAAAGACCATATTGTGAATGGATGTGTAATAACTTCATAAGACAAGGAGTTTAAAATAATAGCATTGGAATCTACCCTAATATTTGGATTTTAAGAACCTTGACAAATATTTTTTATTTTATTATCTAAGTCACATAATAAATAATGATATTTGTTTGAGTGAGTTTTATATTTAAAGAGGGTTATGGGATTAAATTAAGATTAGATATGATGGAAGTTTTGTTAAAATAAGACATCTTGTTATTATTTGAGAATATTATTTATCATAATTTGATACATTTTAGCAGCATTATTATTTATTATTAGTAAAAATAAGGTGTGGGTTCCCTATCCATTTCTTTAATTTAAAACTATTTTTAGATACAAAAATTAGTTTACAAATCCAATCAGACACCATAAAAAATGTTATTATAAACATGATAAATTAAAACAATACCAATTATATTTCATAGCTAAAAACCCTAAATATGATAGCAATTATGATGATTAAAATAATTTTAAATTCCCACCAATATCACAAAAAAATTGATAATATATTAACTAGTCATCTTTTTCACTAAGACACAAGTAAAAGCTTAAATCGAGGATAACAAAAGAACCTTATAAATAATATTTTTATATAAAAAACATATATATTACACAACATATTGAAATTATAATAAAAAATAAAAATCATTTTATAACTATTGTAACTTCCATAGAAACATCCGTAAACAAAATATATAATTAAAAACTACAATCATCTACCATACCAATTTAAAAAGCCACATTATTTTGATAAAATTAATGGATGATGTGTCAATATTTTATGTGAAATTTTTATTCTTGACTATTTTCCACCCTTAAAATTAACCGTATTAGAATACCCTCTAAAAATCCTAGACATAGACCCAAGGATTATGTCAAACCCCACTATATTTATAGACTATTCAAAAGAATAATATGATTTCAAGGTAGGAATAATAAAGGATTTAGGTTGATTCATTGCACTTGTATCCACAAAAAAATTTGAGGCATTATTTTAATTAAAATGATAATTAAAATACATATCAACAAAATTAGTCCTACCTAATTGGTGATTATATTCAACCACAACCACATGAAAAATGCTTAATGTAATTAACACTTGAATATATAGAGATAAAAAAATTGTGGGGGGGGGGAGGGGGGAGAGGGATATTTTGTAGTGTTTCCATGAATAAATCATGGGATATACCTCAAATAGACACACGTTGAGTCCAATTATTGGATCACATACCTCAAGCCCAATCTCTTTAGGAAAAACACCAAAAAAAAATCTAGCTTGACATTAATTATTATAAATGTAGGAATAGGATGATGATCCATTTATATAGGAATATACATGAGTGTTATTAATGTATTTTCAATATCAATCAATAATAAACTACCTACAACTAAAATAGAATGTTGAGCACACTAACCCAAAGTAGAGTCATAGAGAAAGTATGCATGCAAGGATTAAACTCATGAAACTAAGGTTTCATATATTTTTTCCCAAACCCCACAACCAAGTAAGGAATCAAATAATTAATCATATATGTACCTATAAACCACACACCATGACAAAATGACCCTAGTAAAAAGGGTAAACAAATATCTCCTTAGAAAAAATAGGTTTCTAATTGTTTGAGATCCATGAGTAAAATTTTGGAAGATAATACACTAGAATTTGAAATCTATAAATGAGCCTCAAATATGTATATTACCCCTCTTCAATAATAACATCTTCTCCCATCTCTAAAATAATATTTAACATAATTTTAATCACTTATATGAGTGAAGAATTAATATGTTCAAAAACCTTTGTATAGTATAGAGAATTGAGGATTTAATTACTCTTCCCAAGTACTTTAACACCATCATCCTTATATTTTTTATAGAAAAAGGGTTTTGAGAAATTGAGCTTAGATATAATCTCAGTGGACCATAATAAAGGAAAAAAAATCATAAATAAACAAAGATCAAATTTTTACTTCTAAATAAGAAAAATAAATCATAATTTTATAAATTTTAGAAGTGTTGGGAGTCATAAACAAATTTTAAATATATTTTAATCCTTGCATTTATAGGTCTACCTAGTAGATTTCTTTAAAAGAGTAGCATATTTAACATTTACCAAAAGATTTGTCTCCTTATATTACAAAAATACATCAATAATAGATTTTAAAAATCATTTTATTAAAACTTCTCTATTTTAAAACTCATAGAACCCATGAATGGGAAGATCAATGGTAGATAAACATTAGATTTGATCTCAATAAACACATAGGAAAAATAAAAATTACCAAACACAAATCAAGGAGAGATGATTGAATTAAAAAGGGAATTTTAATGGGAATGATTACCCATGATATATAAACCATATACTATTAGGCTCATATATAGTTAAGGAATATTTGATTATGATATGAAAATAACGAGATATTTTGGAGGAAATTGAGCAAAAACTTAAAAAAAAAAAATAGGAGCCATTAACTCAATTTTTTTTCCATATTTATGGTATGGTACTATTTCCATATAACCAAGATTTAACCTACTTGTAGGTGAAACCATAGATCTATGGTTTAATAAAAAAATTGGCATTTAATGGATTGAATAAAACCCCAACCTGAGGGTTTAGGATTTCTCAAATATAAATTGATACTTCACCTTAGTAGAGACATAAAGAGTAATAATGGTAAGAGGTAATGGATAAATTAGAAGAGGATATGATGATCATATACACAAATAATTAGTATAAAGCATCCTTACGTATCATTTAAATCTCAAATTATTTTGATAGATATAATTATCATATATAATTTATTCAAAGAGAATAAGATCTAGAATGTGAAATTAGTGTCAATGTGTAATAATAAATCTCCCTAAATTATTTATGAAAAATATTTATACATGAATGTCACACCATTAACTTCCACCATATACTAAGCTATCTATGGATACCTTATTGTTCACATAACCTTATTCATATAATGATTTATATTTATTTACGTTGGTAGCATTGTTTAATTGTTAAATATTCATAGCCTATGTAGGTTATATAGAAGAGATAGTGGTTAGTATTGATGGATAATATTAAAAATTATATTCTTATTGAAATTTTGTGTATTTTTTCCCCTTAAATTTTATTTCTCATAGATTTATAGTCATTTCATCTAATATCAATCATTTTTATAGATATGTTAATAATATTTTTATTCATTTTTTATTCTATACTCTTGATATTTATATTTTCATCCATTTTTATGATTGTTATTTATCTATGTATGTAATTTAATTAAAAATGGTATTATATATTTGATTTTGGAAAGTTCTTATAGTTAATTTGTTTAATTTTTATCTATTTATAGGTTAAAAATATAACTATCAATCTACAAGGAATTTAAGGTTTCTATTTACACCAGGTAGTTCATGTTTTTAAAAAAGGAGTCCATAATTTCATCCTTGCATAATATAATAATCATTGGATTAATATTTGTGTAACAATAATAATATAAGGAAAACTCAACCTTTTTCAATGCCTAATATTCACTTAACCCTAAACCATAAACCCTACACTCTAAAATATTGTGTTTGTTAAGACTACACATTAGGGGTGAAGGCAAGGGTTATAACACTGATAAAACAATAACAAAAAAGATATGGAACAAAAAACATGAATTTATGGATCTTATTTTTCATAATTTTATTTGATAGATGTTAAGGTGTGAAAAGTTAATTATAATGTGAAAAACATATTGTAAAATGGCCAACAAAGGAGATTTGAACAAAATTGTTAGTGACTAGATTAGTTAGGTAAAATGTTTGATCAATTATTTTCCTTAACAAATATTCCAAAAAAATGGATAAATTTCATTAATGTATGTCCAAAATATGTTGGATATTATATACAACCTGATCCTAATCCAAATGTAGTGCAACCTCATCCCTTGATTAATTATGATTTAGGGTCACAAAACATACTACCAAAACTAGAAAAGTGTAAGTTTAATGGGAAGGATTAAGTCACCTTGAAAAAATAAGTGGAGAATTTTTTTGATGTACATAAAATTAAATTTGGATAAAAGTTAAAAATGGTATCCTTATATTTTAAAAGTAACTAATAAATTTGGAATTGATAGTTGTATACTCAAAAGAAGAAGACTATGAATGTGACTTGGTTAAATTTTAATAAGGAATTGTAAACCAACTATATTATTGGTGTGTCTATGATTTAGTTAATATAGTTATTAAAACTAAAAAATATATTATTAATCAAGTATTATATTTAATAACTCCATAATCTATCCTTACTAATAGAGATGATCACATGCGAGAACTTGAACAACCTATTTCTTAGTGGACTCAAGGATTACATCAAACATAAGGTACATAATGTTTCATCTAATTAATACACACAATTAAAATATTATGGAATTAAAGGTGGATTAAATAACACAATCTAATAAAATTTACACATTCTCAAGCATATGGAAACAAAACCCTCCAACAAATGTTTTATTTCAACCTGCTTAGTTGAATCCTATACAAATTAAAGAGAAATGAGTAAAGGGGTTATTTTTTAATGATGATATATTTTAGTACCAATTAAAAATAATTGAAAACAAAAGAAATTTAACATGAAAAAATATTATTGAAAGGGTAAAATAATGGTTATTCATATTTAAAATAAACCCAATCTTTAGAAGCTTTCAAGGGTGGTTGTTTATGGGAGTAATCTACTATACAAGTCCAAAATGTTATAACCAACTACCTTATTTATCTTCACCAACATAGTTTATTATTTAGTGATAATATTGAAATAAAGGGGGTGTCTTTCATGAGATAATTGTCCCTATATAAATAAAATTAACTAATAAAAATAACTTATATGAAATGACACAACAAACCCACTTGATCTAAAGGGGTATAGAATATTATCATTTAAAGCATAAGATTGGGAAGTCATCAACATTATATATTACACCTAAAAATAACACACTATATATTATGTACTGATCAACTAATTCTACTTGACACATAGTCTTGATATCCCTTAAGTTTTGGCATGAATTATGAACATCTTAATGGTCATGTTCATCCTCTCTGACTAGGTCTGATAAAATACATTAGTCCACATAAGGTCTCACATACAAACCCATCTAGGGACAATATTTTACTATATATGACACATCTCCCTGATACAAAATGATTCTAACAAACCATGTCAACACATATAATAACTAAAAATAAGGCCAATAAATTCCCCCATATTAGGAAAGAGGTGACAATTCCATGTAGAAATAAAAACAGTCCAAAGATCTATGTTTTCTCCTCATCAATGATATCATTGAACTAAATACCAAAGATGAATAAAAAATAACAAAATACAATCCAATTTTTTTTGGCTATAGTATAACATGATTTTTGAGACATCAAATCACTCAATATGGGTGAAAATTTGTGTTCTTAAAATATGTAATTATGTCCATTTGGACCACATACCTCAACCGTGTAAGATACTTCAGGGTCAGATGATGTGTTAAAATAATTAGAGTAACTAGAGTAACTATAAGAAACTCCACTAGAGTGAGTTATGTAATATGTCTCTACATTCCTTATGTTCTTATGTTGCTTATTTATAGAAGGACATACATTTTGAATATGTCCAATACCACCACAATTATAGCAATATGGTTATTTTTTATGTCTAATAGAACTAGAAGATAAGGAGGAATCTATTGGGTAAAACACACCACATTACTTGAAATCTCACATGGGAACCCTCTTTTTATAACATACTTTTTTATTGTTTCTATTATTTCATACTTACATGACCTTATTTATGAATCATATTCAAGTTGATAAGAAAGGATTTCATTTTTTTAGTTTTAACTCAGGGTTTCAATGTGTTTGATGATTTTTACACAACTTCACTTGAATATTTGCTCATAATAATTAATAATCCTTTGTCTATGGTTTAAACATATAAATGGTATACTGAGGTATTCTTTAAAATGAGTTAAGCATTTCATTCAATGTATACATTTGAATGAGATTTATTTTAGGATCAAGATGAAGTGGTGCTTCATATGTTCATTTTATTATTATTTTGCTTTAGCAAAGACTTTTGGCTTAAATATAAAAATATCGGTATAATTTTTTCATTGTATATTCTAATGATTATTTTATAAATTTAAGCCTTAAAAATAAACATAACCTTTCCTTAAAAGGTTAAATTAAAAAGGATCAATTTAATTTCTTATCCTACTAAACCTTTGACTTTATGTTGAGTTATTTCAAGATTTGTGATATTTATTTTATTCATCTATAGTTCAAATTATTGTTTAAGTAGTCATATTATTAGTTTAAAATATTCATTTTGATTTTAAGATTGATTAATTTCATTAAAATCAATGATTTTTTAGCTAAGTTTTCACTTAAATTGGGCTTAGCTAATTTTTCACTTAAATTGGGCTTTATTTATGCCTTTTTTAGTATTTGATTATACAAAATTCTATGTTTTCTAATGCTTTATTTAGAATGATTTATTGATTAACTCACTAATGGTTTACTTAAGTCATTTTTTCCTTCCATTTATTCACAAATATCTTCTAAATAATTTGATCCATCAATCCTTTCTAGCTATCAAAATCTTAGGTCTTTCAAGTCCATAAGGGCATTCGAAAAGTGATAAGTTTATCTCATGGCTTGAATTCACATATTTGTGATGTGTGTTGTAAATAAAGAAGTTTAGGAAATCTATAAATTTTTATAAGTAGTGAGTATTCTATAAAAAAAAATTGAGTCCCAAAGTTATAATATTGTGACACATGGACACATCTCAGTCACCTAAAGCTCAAATGAAGGTATTCAATAATTTAATGTCATGATTTCCTTATATTTTATGAGTTTTCAATTTTTATATAAATCCTATGATTTGAGTGAATCTAATTTATATATTCCTCTTGAGGCTCAAATGTCTAAGATCATACCATGTGGCATGATCTTGGAGAACAAGGAAACATAAGGTCAAAGATAGTCCATAGAAATTGCGAGGCTTGAAGGCATATGATGACACCATGTGTCATCATCATGGATATCTAAGGACACAAATGTTTATTTTCTATAACATAAAAATTTGATTGAAGATTCAATATAGAGATTCTATGTGAAAATATCATTAGTTTAGAGCTCACCTCAAATATTTTAAACAAGAAAAAATATAAAATTAACTAAGTGTTGAGGGTAAAGGTACCTTGAGGTCATGTCATATGTGAATTTTTTTTTACTCCAAAGTTTTAATATTATATCATGATTGTATCTCGTAGAGTTGGAGTTCATAAGGGAAAGTACATAGTAAATAATTGAGATATCCCCAAAGTACTAATATTATGCCATGTGGTATGATCTCAATGACTTATTCAGTAGAATAAATAAGACCCATAGTGAATCCCCAAAGACCCTAAGCTCCATGGTTATTCCATGTGTCACCATCATGAGAGATAGAACATAAAAGACATAAAATACAAAGTAGTTGAGTGATGATCTCTTAGAGTCCTAAGATCATGTCATGTGTCATAATATTAGTGACTTGGCCATATAATGTATCTAAAGGCAACTAAATATTGAAAGACTCCCTAAAATATATATTTATAAAAATATCAAAATTTCATACATCTATAGTTGAAAAGTCAAAAAAAAAAAAACATATGGCATTACCCTATAGAAATAAATGACATTTGTAGATAGAGAACCTAAATAAAATGGCTAAACAAAGAAGAGAAAGGACATGTAAGTGTTGGTTTCATGGTATTCCAATTCTTAAGTAGGATAAAATAAAAATTAAGTAGAATCAAATGCTGATTCATATGGTTTGGTTTACAATAGAACATGAAATAGATCCAGTGGTAAAATACATAAATATGGGACATGATTATGAGACATATATTTCAAAGTATGGTTAGATTTTATTGGTGTATGGAATACACAATCAAAGGAAATGATTTGGATATAATATATAAACCCAATAATTCTTTTAGAATAAATAGACTATAAAATTATTTTTACAAGAGTGTGCATTAAGATATAGTCCCAAAACACCATTAGAATAATTAAGTGAGAGTTAGAGTAGATAAAATTTGAATCTAGATTAAGAGGAAAATGAGATTTTAAAAGATGTTTATGGTATGATATATGATATTTATAGATTGGAAAAATTTATTATTCCAATGCTATCCTATTTATAACATTTAATGGAAAAAATTTTCTTTTATAATAAACTTTTTTGTCATGCAAATAAGCACATAGAAATTTGGAATGGACAAAATATAACATGAACTAGTTAATTCATCATTGGTGTCCTTCAACAAATGATGTGTTTTTCCTATTTTGTTCATTGATTAATTTTTGAAAAGAATTAAAATTTAGTAAATTTTGAATCATTGGAGATAAAAATACATTAGATATTGCATCCCCTTTCATCCTAAAAGTGGTTATAATCTATGAATTATGCTAGACTTGTTTTTATCCTATTTTGATGTGTTATATTAAGAAATTGAGATATAATTAGTTATCACATTTAATTTTTTTAATTAGGCCATTAAATTTTGGTTGTGAATCAAGGCAATGGGTCTGATTACCTTACCTATATAAGAAACAATATTTTCCATTGTAATGGTTGATTATTTATTCACTACAACTCTATTGGAATTATCCCAAGATTAAAAATAGCATTCTCTTTTATTTTTTCATGATTATATACTAGAGGATATTCATTTGAGATCATTAATACATACCAAGAAGGTGTTTGAAAGTTGGTTTTCAAAATGAATATAAAATTAGATTATGCAGTAGCTAGTTTGATTTGTTCTAAATTCTCATTCAGTTTATTTTGAAGCTTTCATTAATTCATTATGTGCAATATCTACATGTTTTCTTATTTTATTTATTTTGATATATATTATGATTTATATGTTCAAATTTTTCCTTTGGGTCTTTGTCATTGATTTACTTAAGTTATGCAATAATAAAACTTGATGCCTAGTGATAGAATTGTATCCAATCATGATCTTCATTTCCTAAAACTAAAAAATATGATATTAGTCAAAGAATAATTAATTTAATGCCTTATCATTTCCATATTTTTTACATTTTTTATGATAATATTTCCTACTTAGTATATCATAGCTTCTATATCTTATGAAAGAATATAGTAAACCTATGGTTTCAATAAGTCCATATCACTAGATAGTTTTAACTCAGATAAAAATATTAGTTAAAACTCTAGTGGTAATAGTTTCTACTAACCCAATTGAATATTTTTGAAATTCCTTGGCCCTTGTATCACCAACATAATCCCAAAAATGAGGGGACATTCTTCCCATGTGATGTTGACTTATTTTATCCTCTTAGATTAGCTAATTAAATAATTACATTTTAAGTGGGTCACAAATTGAGCCTAATAGAAATTGGTGCTAGAAATAAGGATCGAACATTTGATATTTAACCTTTGAATACTATAATTTTATAATTAATTATATATTTTTGATGTTTTAAGTTATCCTTATAATTTTTTATTTTTTTCCACTTAAAATACATACCAATATAAATTAGTGTTTGTCACTTGAAAGTCTTCTTCAAGGATCACATCATTTGGAGTTAGATTGAGTCACAAAAGATTAATTATTTATCCTATTAAAACTCAAAAATGTCATAGATATGATCACGGTAGATCCAAAATATTTATTTACCCAACCACACCATCTCCATAATCTTACACCAATAGACTAGTCTAAATGGGTTTAGATTGGCTAGCTAGATCAACTATAAATCTTCATAGTGGCAAACATGATTTGCCTAGAAAATTTGAGTGTTATCTTCCAATGTTCAGTCAAAAAACTTAAAGTAATAAATAATAACATGTTACATATTATAAAACATCCCTCAGGTTACTTGATTTTTAGCATGAAGATATAGCCTATAGGTTATTCCATTTCATCTTGATTTATCATTCTCATGACTAGTTTTTCAACTACCTAAGAAAATAATACTAGGATGGAATCAATTGAGTAATACATTTTTAGGCTAGTTTGGTTAGGTGGTGGATCCAATAATCTTATTTCAATAGTTTAATTGAATGATAATGTAATATAATAAACCTATACGTAATTACAATTCATATTTTCAAAAGAAGTATAGTAGGGTAACAACCTATTGAGGTCAACATACCCCTATTTTTGAAAAATGGGGAACCTTGTATCAAATTATGAAAATTTAAACCCTAAATTTAAAAAATCATCTAATAAGAGTACCATTAGAGTTTTTTTCACATTATATTTATTTGAATATCATCCACACTTGATTTAGCTAGCATATTTATTCATAATTCTAATTTAATCTTGCCTAAAGTTGTTAACATTTGATCTATATGTTTTAGGTTGTAGCTCTAACATAGTAAATTTGGGATGTGTAGTGTCTAAGGTTCCATTTCTTAATGTTAATATGATATTTTAATAACCTTTGGTCTATTGAAAATTAAATTTAAGTCATGTTTAATCATCTTGAAACCTTCATTCAAATTGCCCTAGCTCAAATCCCTTTGAATAAAATTCAATTTTGGTGGGAACAATTTATGTGGGAATAATTTATCATGCCAAGACCTAGTTTAATTTTTATCCTAAGGTTTAGTCATATTTTTTAACATGATCAAACCTTAGTCCAAAAAGTTTATGTTCAGTCTCTTTATTTTCTTGAGCCCTCTTGGTCCCTTTTATTTCCACATGGTCTAAATAAACAAAGGGTCCCTTTTACTATAGACCTAACCTAAAAACCTTACACTAAAGTTCATTGTATTTATTAATACAACAAACCTTAGGCTAAAAATATATGGTATGTATTTAATTATTCATGAGGTCCCCTTTATTATGTCTCAAAACTTATCTTAAAATGTTTTGCCTAAGGTATTGTCCATATTTATTAACATGAATTAAAACCATAGTCCAAAACATTATGCTAAGTTATTTATTTTCTTGAGCACTATCTTAAATATCATTTTTATTCATAGGATAAATGATTCATTTTTTCCCAAATGAAAGAGATCAACAATGTAGGATTAATGTTGAAAAATCAAAGCTTGGACCATAAGCTAAAGTTTAAATATATTCCAAAGATCAACAATACATGTTTGATTCGACAAGATTGATCCAATGATGTGTATTGAGTCAAAACTTCAATGGAGACCTAGGACAAGTGATAAAGTTAAAAGTGTCATAATCTCAGCCAAATAACACTCAATAGCCAATGATGTTTGACCTTTTAGATCAATATCAAATTAAGTGCATTTTTTCAGATGAGGATGATCTATTGGTGTGTATAAAACATTGAAAAGTCAATAAAAATGTAGAAATGACACATTTCATAGCTACGAGCCATAAATTAAATTTTAATCATCTTTCAAAGATCAATGGTATGTAGATGAGCATACACATTCTAATCAATGGTCTCTAGATTAGGAGGTATACTTTAAAAGATCAAAATTTATGGAGCATGATTGATTTGTGCAATAAAGATAAATAGTGTGAGATAAACATTGACATTTCAAAAAATCTTAGAGCAAATACTGAAGTGACATGTGTCATAATCATGAGCAATGTTGTAAGTAGCTAATAGCTTTCAAGTTATCATATCAATATAAATGGTCCACATTGATATGTATAATGATGATCTAATGATGTAAGATCAAAGTAGAATTTTAAAAGGGAACAATCACTTTTCAAATATGAACAAGCAAAATGCCATGAAAATGTCATATGGATGCCACGGTGATGCCACATTAGATCCACATAAGTATAATGTACTAAGTGGAAGATCTTACAAACTTGATAAATGTAAGGTCATAAATACACAATCTAATTTGGATCTAAGTCATGAATCATGCACAATTTCAAATATATACCACCATTAGAGAACTTTAAAAACCTTTAGGATAGCCTTGACAAGTACAAAAGCCCTAATTTAATGTTATATTTTCCATAATCAAGCTAGAGAAGATGAATTATCATCTATGTAAGGGTAATTCAATCAATAATTGAATTATAGACCATTAGTGAGAAATTTGAAAAAATCCATAGCCAATGGTAGAGATAAAGGGATAGAATAAAGGATTCGATCAATATATTGATTGAATATCAAATCCCTAATTTCAAAATAATTAGCTTGGATCATCTAAACATATTCATGGGATTATTTGTGGATAAGATCAAGAGTTTGAAAACCTGGTCTAAGAACATGTAAAACCTCCATGAGGATGAAAAGCAAATTCAATACATTATGGAGGAATTTCAACCACAATCACCAATCCCACTACAACTAGTTCCCAAGGCCTCATCCCTGATGAAGAGCAAAAGTCAAGGAAAGAGTGGGATGGATAATAGTAGGATCATGGGGATGGTATTGACAATAGAAGAAAAGATTATTGAAGCTAAGATAATTAAAAAGGATTTAATAAGAAATGATATAGATCTTAAAATCCTAATAGGCCAAGAATATGAACTCTTTATAGAACCTGTTATTAATTTGAAGTTAATTGATGAAAAACATCAGAGAGCAATGAAGATCTTACAATAGCGATGGGGGACTTGAATAGAAAAAGGGTCCCAAAGATTAGTTGAATTAATATTATTATTCTTATAGCTAAATATTGTATATTTTTAAAATGGAATATTCTTTTTGTAAAGGCATGTGCATCTTGTAAAACACATTGCCTATAGATAAGTCCATTAGGGAAAGTTTAGTGTATTCTAGAATATTTGTAGAAAGGATAGTTGTCTTAACACTTGTAATTTTTTAATTGGATATGACTGATAGACATACTTCCTTGCATTCTATAAAAGGATTATTTTCAATTTTAAAAATGGAAAGAGTTATTACAACTAAAATTACTTTGTAAACTTGGAGCAAGTTGTACAAACAAGGAATTCTAAAACTTTTGTCCATTATTTGTTTATGTGTTTTCTATTATGGCTTCTATCTCACATGTTTGGTTTAATTTACATATTTGAATTTTTATTATGAATTTTGATGTGCACCTTTAAATGTAGAGTTATTTACTTATGCCAATGCTAGGTTAATTGAAAGTTCTTAGGTTCAATTATTTTTCTTTAATCTTCTTGCATTTGGGCTAATGTTATTTGCTTATTGGAGTAAATATTTAAATTGAATATAGTTATTATTTGTATTATTTCATACCATCCTTAGATTTTTCCTTGATGTGTGATAGGATTTGAGCTTATGCTACTTCATGTCATACATTGGTTAAGTACAAGTCTAGATAAAATTTGAACTTTGTCATGATGTTTGGAATGAAGATCAGTAACATGTTTCCTCTCTACCCTAACCTTCCTATTGCTCCTTTTTAATCAATTCACTATAATTTAATTTTCATTATAAATTCCATTTTAGATTAGTTCTTAGATTATATTTTGATCATAATTAATTATTCTTAGCATATAATACTTCATAGTTTACATAGGTTAGTTATCTGGCCATGATGGCTCCCAACCACCAAATTAATATAAATTTATGAAATTGATCATGTATTCTACCTCTATTTTATTAATGAATGACATGATTATCATAACCTATAACTCATGCATTGAATTCTTAGGAATTTATAAATTAAAAGTTTTTATTAAACACTCTTAGAACCAATGATACATATTTAGGCATTAATAGAAGGGGCTTCACTAACGCTAGAAGGAGGGCCTAGTTATATCTTTGTAGATTTGAAGTAATTTTTCTCATTATTGTGAATTGTGTTCAAAGGTTGGTGTAATATCTACATAATTGTGTCATTATTTACTTAATTATGTAAAGATAATTGATATTTATGGTCTTAGACCAATATTTGTGCTTCCTTTAGACAAATATCAACATTCTTTGAAGGTATATTCTTAATTATGGTAAAAATGGCTTAAGTTTTTTCAATTAAATAGGTTTGAGGTTAGTAATAGTTGTTTTGATCAATGATTGATAGATAATTTATAAATTTGAGTTCATTTGAGCTTAAAAATATAAATATCAATCATACTTACATGTTTAGATACATATTTGAGCTAACTTAGTTAAATATTATTGTCATTTTTCATCCTTTATATAAATATTTGCAAAATTTGCTTAATGTGTAAGTCTGATCATTATTACCTGTAAAGATAAGATTGAAACATCATATTTCAAATAATATTCAAATCCCACAATCTATAATTACCAAGAATTAGGACAAGGTCACATTTAGAGACTAGAGAACTTATGCTTTCATTAGAATTATATAGGATAAATAGGTGAGATAAAGGTAAAAAAAACTTTCAAAGTTTTTTCCAACTTCACCAATTTGAGGTGCTCTTATGTTTGATCCCTATCAATGTATGGCTTGGATAGGTGGTTCCTAAATCAATTTTCTAGGTGTGGTACATGACCTTCATCATAATATTAAAAAGTATTTGCCAACATTTAGTCCTAGTGGCATTATAACTGCTCAAGAACACATTTAGAGTTTCAAAGCTCTTTTAAAATTATTGAATGTGACTCATGAAGATGTAGCATATACAATATTACATTTTAATTTCAAAGATGTTGTATATGAATGGTTTCTCAATATTCATAAAAATTACATTACTAGTTTGGTTTATTTTAGTAATGTTTTCATTGATCAATTTGTTAAGATCATTAGTCCTCATATCCTATACTATAAATTCACCACTATGAAAAGAGATGAAAATGAGCCCATAAGAGTAGTCAATTATAGATTATAAAATATATTTAGTATTACCATATCTCCTTACATACCTAATGAGGATTTATCTTTACAAATCTATAAGGATGCCTTGGATCCCATATATTCTATGTTTATAAAGAGAGTTGGGCCCATGAAGACATTAACTTTAGCTTATGTCAAGGATGTGATCATTAATGACTAGATGCAACCCCAAGGACAATTAGAATAATCCAATACTAATGTAAATATACATTTACCTATTCTAAATGTTATTCCTAATGCCAATGAAAATGTGTCTACCCTAGACCAACTTCCAGTCTTTAACTAACTACCTCTTGACTCTTGTACATCTTAATCAAAACCTAGGATTCTTGAACAATATTACTAATGGATATCATCCACAAGGTTATAAATATTTAATTCCTACAAATAATGCTAATACTCAATTTCATACTTTTGAGGCACCAAAAAATGAGAGTGACTCTATCCTCAAAATGTTTTAAAAGCTTAACACTAACTTCCTTCAGTTGTAAAAGTAAGTAGGCAAAACTGGAGAGAGTGCTAGTAGGAATTTCTCCTTTAAAAGGTTTAATAGGCCCAAAAATATATTTTAGAATGATATTTACCACAAAAATAATAATAATGAGCCATCTACTAGTAATAATGTGCCTAACATAAATCTTGTTGATGTTGCTTTTCTTAACTATTGTAGAGTTCATTGCACTTCTAAGCATGGGGAAATAGACTATGCTAAATTTTGTAAGTATTTTGAAGATTTTCAAAAAAATTTAGATACTTTTTAATTTTTCCTTTATAAGGATTATGATGTAGGTATATCTAGTTCTTCAAGGTCATATAGATCATTTGATTCAACTCTCATGGTGGAAACATTTGAGTTCCCTTTACAAGAGGACAATGAGCTTGAAGATATTCCTAAAGAGATTCATGATTATAAAAAATTTTAATAAGACTTCTAATTTGAGAAATATGGATCAAAAGAAACCATTGACCACTTCAAAACATCTAAATAACTTTGACACTCCTCTTAATACTACCTCAGACAATAATCTAGACCCTCCTAAAGGAAGTACTTCTAAGCATAATATTGATAAATATAATTATTCTAATAGGACTAGATATAATATTGTAGTGGACATGAAAAATATTAAGACTAACATCACATTACATGAGTTGACATAGATTAAGTAACATGGGGATTTCTTGTTATATTCCTTGAGTAAAAAGCCTATTAATCCATAAAAGATTACACATGCCAATGTTAAAATATATAAGAACAAAGTAGATGTACCACCTTTCTTATGAATAGTTAGAATATTTGGTAAGAAATTACATAATTATTTGTTAGATTTAGGTGCATCTATAAACATCATGCCTACATGTATTTGAAATCAACTTGGTTTGACTCTAATTAAGTATGATAGTGTTGTAACTTATTTAGATAAGTCAAGAGTCAAAGTAATTGGTGAGTTGATAAATGTTCACATGTAGATTGCCTCAGAGCCAAGGATCCAATAGTTCATTAATATCCAAGTGGTGGGCATACCTGATGCTTATGGTATTTTGTTGACTAGAGACTGAACTAAGAGTTTAAATGGTTATATGTCAATAGATTGTTCACATATGTGGTTACCTTAGAAGGGAATCCACAACCAAATTAGGGTAGAAAGAGATCCTAAAATGAAGCATATGATCACTAAGTACAATGTTTTCAATGAAAGGGTTAACATGGTAAACTCTAATTTAAGAGTGTACACTCTTGAGACTCTTAAGGTCTATGACTCTAAAGTTTCTCATATTATTCTTGGACTATGGAAACTACATTTATATGTTTTTAGGTGTAATTATAGATTTTGATTATGAATTATTATAACTAACCTTATTGGAAAATAATATCATGCTTCTTATAGGCTTTTGTTTCCTTACACTAACTATATTCCAGAATATGAACCGTTATTATTAGTATTGCAACTTGTCATCAAGTATAAATTTAAGGATATACTAGTATATAATAACTCAAAGCTAGTGGTTAATCAAGTAATAAGTAAGTACAAATTCAAGCTATCATATCTTAAAAGATACAAGTTTAGAGTCTGGGATTTGATTTAATATTTTGATGCTTTTAACATTGTTTCCATCCCTAGGGGTGAGAAAAAGGTAAATGATGAACTCACCTTAGTATCTTCTATTGTTATGCCAAACCAATACTCCTATAACCTTAGTATTTAGTTGGATCCATACCCATCAATTCCTAATAATGTAAACCATCTACAGGTATTTAGTGATGACAAATAGATCTTAGACTTCATGACTAGCTCAAGAGCATTTAAATCCCATGCCATAGATGAAGTCAATGAAAATAATCTTGAAAAGGTTAGAAAGCTTGATGACAAGGTCATGAAATTGAATGAAAATAAGATCCCCAAAGGCATGATTTCCTTAGATAAACTATTTGAGATAGACATACTAGCTAAGACTATGAAAATTCCAAAAGTAAGTGGGAAATATTATAATGAAATTTATCTTGGATATAAAAGTCAACCTCAACTAGTTAATATGTGTATATATTGTATAATAATTTAGTCCAAAAGAGCAAAATAATTTTTAATGAAATATAAATATGTCATAGCATGTTCCTATGATGACCTAAAGATCTTTGATCCAAAGGTCATAACACATACCATACCTTTAAAGAAAAACTACAAACCTTTTAGATAAAAATAGAGGACTATCAACCTGGTCATAGAACCACTGATATACAAAAAGGTCAAGAAGATCTTATATTCCAAGATTGTGTTTCCCATTAGGCACTCCATATGTATATCTTAGTACTAGTCAGGAAGAAAAATGGTAAAATTAGACGATGCATTGATTTTAGGAATTTGAATATATTATCTAAAAATGACAACTATACTTTGCCTTTTCTTGACACAAGTGATCCAAATTGTATCTGATTCTACTATGATGTCTTTTATTGCTGATTTTTTATGGTATAGCTAGTTGCTAGTAAATTTAAGAAGATAGGATGAAAACTATATTGACTACTAAGTGGAGCACCTTTGCATACAAAATAATGCCATTTGGACTTATAAATGTAGGAGCCAGTTTTTAAAGGTTTATGGATCATGTTTTCCAAGGTCTTATAGGTAAGTTCATTATCATATACATGGATGATCTGACTATATTTTCTAAAAATAGGGAGGATCATATTATGCACCTATAATAAGTATTTGAATGGTGCAAAAGGTATGAGATTTATCTCAACCCAAAGAAAAGTATGTTTTTATGTTACTAAGGAAAAACTATTAGGACATGTTATCACTAAGGAGGGAATCTCTATAGACCTTAATAGAGTAAATACAATATCTAATATATATCCCCCTAATAGTAGGAAGGAATTGAACTCATTTTTTGGTAAAACAAACTTTGTAAGAAAGTTTATTTTTGGTTTTTTATAAATAGTGAGACCTTTGAATTAAATGTTGAATAAATATGTTAAGATCACTTATAATGAAGAGACAAAGAAGGCCTTCAAGTAAATCAAAGAAGCAATTGGACAAACCCCTATGGTGATAAGTCTAGACTTTACTAAAGACTTCTATTTTTACTTATTTGATTTTGATCATATAATTGCAATTGACCTAACTTAGAAGATAGATGGATCTGATCATCTTATTTCTTTCATGAGTTCTAATTTTAAAAATGTTGAATTGAATTATTCTCATATTGAAAATCAAGCATGTTCTCTAGTCAAGGTAGTAATATAATTTAGGCATTATATCATTAGAAATAATATGCATATGATACTATTGTCCTTGACACTAAGCTCATGATTATTCAATATGAACCTAGAGAAAGAAGAGGTAAGTGGATCTCTATTATCCAATAATATGATCTAGAAATGAAGACTACAAAGTTGGTAATATGCCAAGATTTAATTCAGTTGATTTCTAATATTAATCCCAAACTAAGTGTTATGTAGGTTGATCAATAAAAATTTCAATCCTATGATTGATATGATCTTATTTATCACTTGTTAATCAATGGCTATTATCTTGCAAGGTTAAGTAGAGATCAAAAAAGAGATTCAAGGCTCAAGCAGCTCATTTTTTGATCAAGGATGGAGTGTTTTAGAGGAACTTTGAAGATATTTACCTAAGGTGTGTTTCCAAGGAAGAGGTGGCTTTTAAAATTGTCCACTTTCCATGAAAAAATAGGAAGTGGACATCCATCTAAAAGGAATATAGCCCATAATATCCTTATAAATGATCACTACTAGCCTACTATCTTCAAAGATGCTCACAAGTATGTGAGAAAATGCCATTCATGTCAAGTATAAAAAATTAAGGAGCCCATGGAAGCCATGCCATTAAAGAAAATAATGATTAATATACCCTTTCCTCAATGGGGACTATATTTTGTGGGGGTCATTAACCCTAATTCCTCTAGTGGTCATAAGTATGTTCTAACTGTTATTGACTACTACACTAGATGGACTAAAGTAGTTGCAACTAAATAATATAAGACCAAAGA
This sequence comes from Torreya grandis, assembly GCA_037957365.1. NCBI lineage: Eukaryota > Viridiplantae > Streptophyta > Pinopsida > Cupressales > Taxaceae > Torreya > Torreya grandis. The sequence goes on from JARHVA010001291.1 coordinate 484,082, forward strand.
GGTGATCAAATTTTTAGAAGAAAACATATGTAGAAGGTTTAGGACACTAGTATCTCTAGTTTGTGATAATGGATCTACTTTTATATCCATTGAGAGGAATGAATGGGTATATGATAATGACATTGTCCTCAATTTCTCATCAGACCATTATTTGTAAGGTAATAGAGTGTCAGAATAAAAAAATAATAACTTGATGAAAGACATAAAGAATTTAGAGCTAATAAACCAAGAACATGGCACAAGCTACTTAACTATGCCCTTTGGGTAGATATAACAAGAGTCAAGAAAGATCTTAAGGCATCACCATTCTTGTTAGTATATGGTCAAGAACCTATATTCCCTATAACACTCTAGCTACAAACCTATAATTTTATATAAGAGTACATGGAAGAGGACCAACAATTTGTAAGTTTAAGGTTGGTGGACATCATATAAATGGAAGATGTAAGAGAAGAGGATTTTAATAATTTTAGTAGGCACCAAACCATAGTGAAAAGGTGTTTTGATAAACATTCAAAGTTAAAGGTGTTTAGTTAAGGAGACTTAGTTCTTATTTAGGATAATGCATCTTAGCCTAAGGGTAAAAATGAAATGCTCACACCTTTGTGGATAGGTCCCTATCAGATTGCTAAGATACTTGGATAAAACACCTTCAAGCTAAAAGACTTACAAGGAGTAGAGTTCACACTTCTTACCAATGGGTAGTACCTTATGCACTGCTTCTCTATTGTCCCACTTGGGGTCTTCATGAAGTAAATTGTAAGACTAGTTAGGGCTAGTATAGGTAGCCTAGGTTAGTTTATTTTTATTATTTCCTTCCTACCCCTTGTTTTTATATATTTATTTTCTTATTTATTTGTTTTCTACTTGGTGTGTTTGATTTTTATGCTTTTTTCATTGCATTTAGTAAGTTTATTCTAGACAACCCTCAATTCAAGATTTATATGATGCTAAAAAATAATTCCACTATTCCAAAATGTAGGTATATTTATTGCACATTAGTTGACCATAGATTATTGAAATATGAGCTTAATGTTATAGTTTAGAGAAGCTAGTGAATAATAATAAATAGGTTAATTGTTACTTGAGACTATAAACCTTGTTTTAATTTGAGTTTAGTTCTAAGAAGGATTTCACACTATTGATGCCTCTATGTGTATCATAGGTGTTCTTAGTGTTTAAAGAACACTTCTCATTTTATAACTTAGGGAGTTCAAAGCATGAGTTGCAGGTTATGATAATTAGATTATCCTTGGTGAAATATAGGCAGAGCACATGGACTATTCCATAAAATTTATATTAATTAGTGTTTGGGTTCCACATTGGTCCTTAATAATCTTTACAAAGATTATAGCATATGTGCTAGTAATTGTGAACTATGATCAAAATCTAATATAAGATTATTCTAAAATGAGTATTCACAGTGATTGTAAATTATAATGATTTGATTAAAAAAAAAGAGAAAGGAAGGGTAGGGTGGAAAGAGGTATGTGATTGCTGATATTTGTCTCAAACATCATGATAGGGTTTAAATTCTAGATGAACATGCATTCAATTAGTGTATAATGTGAAATAACATATACTCAAATACAATTACACACTAGGCTAGTTTCTAAGGATAATATGAAAAATACAAGTATGAACTACATTTACTTTAAAGATTTACTATTACAATAAAATAACATAGCACATATTCATGCATATTAAAATGAAATGAAGTAAACTTAACTATATTGAGCTAATCTAGAATTTTTACAAATTAGCAACCTTGTATTATAGATGTATGTCCAGAATTCTTAAACACCATTCAAATCTATGACATAGAATAGACAATTGAGAGAGAAGCCATGATGGCACATCAGACAAACAAATTGGGACAAACTTTGAAATATTCCCTGCTTGTATTAAATTTCTCAAAAGTTACAATGTAGTTTCTAGTTCTTAAAACTCTCCCCCTTTTACAAATGGTAATACTGCCTTTTATAAGAAGCTAAGGTAGTATGCCAATCAATCATGTTAGTTACAAACATGCAAAAGTAAGGATAGTTGTCCATTTTTTTTAAAATTTTAGAATACATTTCCCTTTTCCTAAGTGGACTGACCTATAGGTAAATGTGCTAACAAATTTGCACATGCCTTTATAAATCAAATATTCCATTATCAAATATTACAATGTTTCCAAAAAATAGAATATTACTATCTATCTAGTGGGACCTAAGTTGAATAACTCCCTTGTTGCTACTAAACAATCCTCATGGCCTTTTGGTATTCTTCATAAATTAGCTTCAAACTAACAATAGGCTCTAGGAGGCACTCATCTTCCTGGTTAGCCAAGTGTTCAAAATCCTTGTCATTTCTTGTCATGGATTATTTGATACTCCTTGCCTTACCAGAATTCTCTTCTATAGTTTGAATCATATTCATGATCCTATTGTTGTCAATCCCAAACTTACCTTAGATCTTGATTCTTACTTCTTGCATGACCAAGGTGAACTTGTGATTGTACTCATCATCTTTAATGATGCCTAAGGAGCTAAATTTTATGGGTTTAGTAATCATGGTTCTAAGGAGTTTTTCAATTCTACCCATCAACTCTTTGTCATCTCTTATGATCCTCTCCAAATTCCTTGAGCATGTACCCAAACCTTGGATTTTGTCAAAAATTAATCCCATGATTATGTACAAATGGGAAAGAATAATGGTTTTGAAATAAATAATTTTATCCTCAACCAGTATGTTGATTAGCACCTTCATTTTATCCTTTAAATTCTACCATTAGGCTATTAAACCATTGGCTACTACATCTTCCTAGGTTAGTGGACTCTTCCTCTCCTTCATTATCTTTAAGGAGTTAATCATATCATAAAAAAGATTCCTCAAACATCTTAATCATTTACTTAGGGATGAAAGAATAGTCTGCATCTTAATATTTTCCTTTTATTTTTGTAGGTTCTCTATTTTTTAATACAAGCCTTTGATGCTTAATTTTTATTGAGCTAAATGAGCATCAACTAATCCAACTATATACTCTTCATGGATTGGGTCTTCCCTAGGTACCTAAAATCCTACTAGATTCAAGCCAATAAATGGTTTGACTCTCTAAAAATTGAGTTCTTCACCCCCAGCCATGAATTTATTTATTGCCACTCATTCCAGTCCTATAGTCTTTGGGTTGAATTTCACATTAACTAATGATTTTGTCACCATTGGAGGATCTAGAATCTCTATTTGTGTGTTATTTGATCCCCCAAGAGTGTCCACCTAAATGCCACTTGACTCTCTACGGGATGTCATCTTTATTTCTTGCTCTTCATTCATCAGAGAAACTATCCATGGCTTCAGGTCATCATGAATAGTGATGTTGACTGCCTTGGTCATGGCCCATGAATGATGTAAGGTTAGAATATTTTGCATTTTTCCATTTATGAAACATTTAAGGATGATTTTCCCATGAGTAATATTCTCATCATTGAATATGGTATCTTCATTCAAAGGATGAGTGAAGGTTAACTTTGGTTTCTTCTTTCTAATTAGGACTAATGCTAACTAAGCCTTCCTCTTTTATATGGGTGTAACTAGAAATAGGTCCAAAGAAATCTCCTTCCCCTTTTCTTTTTCTACTTCTTTAGCTTAGTCTTGAGGTTCCTCTATTTTTTCCTCTTCTTCATCTGATCCATAGGCATTAGCAATTACTTTGAGTGCATCCTCCACTGTCTCCTTAAGACCTAGTACAATCATGTCAATATACTCAATTAGGGACTCTAGCTGACTAGGTTGGGATGAAGATGGTGCCCATTCACCAAGTCTCTCTTTGAATCTCTCTTTCTCAAACCTTTGTACAACTTGTAGTTGAAATTATTGTACTTATGCTTGTGTCTAATTTGGAGGTGGCCTAGAAAAGGGTTCAGGTAACAAGTGGTATTATATGGGTCCTATTTGCCATATTTTAGCATGTGATTTATTATCTCTAGCCAACCTAGCCTCAAGCCTGATATTATGATTCTTTAGCTTGGCTAATACTTTTGTGAAATTAGAGGCCTTGATATACATTACATCATGGACATTAGGTTGGTGTTCATAAGTCTTGTTTATTTTTTTTGCTTTCAAATACTTCATAACCTTATCATAAGGGTACCATTTCCTCAGCTCATCCAACTACAAATTAAAGGAGTCTTTTTTTTGGAGATAGTGTCTACCTACTCCCAAGTCTACAATTTAGTCTTACTAATGGCTAAAGGAAAAGGGTGGAGGAGTCCCTTCCTTTTTATCTTACATACTATATATATATATACGATGGAACAATTAGTATGATATTTCTAGCTCTATTAATTTAGTAAGCACATGGACTGGTAATTTGTGTGGTTAAGTCAATGTTCCTTATATTTTAATTATAGTGTAGTTTGGGTATAACTATATATCCCTAATTAGCTCCACATACTTCTTGATTAGAGGGCTAGCCCTACCCATAGGGATCCCTATGATGGATTCTACTACAGTTGGATATAAAAAATCACAAATGAATTATATGTTATGTCTATATTTGAATATATTTAATTTTGAATAGTGACTAGAAATAGTTGGTATACCCTCAAGTGAATAATTCTTCATATTAAGGATTTTGGTGGTGGCTAGTAGGGCATCTAAATGATATGACATCATAAAGAAGTGATTGTTGTTTTTCTTCTTTATGATGGAGAATTTTTGTTTCAAGGAAATGTTGATCATTTCACCTATTGAGGGAGTGAGTCCCTTTTCCACCATGAAATATACATAATTCACACATATTTTGTTGACATAGGTGGTGGAGGGGGGCCCAAACAATCTATTTAGTAGTGTCATAATTATTCTAAGTCCCTCCCTAAACTAGTTATTTAGGATTTTACTAGTGGGTCTATGACTATGTGGATCCTTGAGTATAGCCATGGGGTAAGGATGAATTTCATGTCATTTATGCTTGACCATTCTCTAATTGTGGGCAAATCCATTCGAGCATCAAATAATTTTTAATAACTTCCAAATACAAGAGGGGATAGATATGCTACTTTTTTGAAACTATGTTCTGGCACTATCATGTCCTAATCAATCTTTTAATCCTTGAAAATAAGAGGAATGACATTGATATAGTGAAATAACTCATGTTTTGAAACCATATAGTGGAGATGAGTCATTTGGATGGAGACTAGGTCATTGTATCTCTGGTTGATTGTGGTATTCTTTTGCTCTTCCCTTATGATGGCTTGTATTTATTCAATAGTCTAAAAAAGTTTGGACCAATTGTTATCTCTAGTGTTTAATGATGGGGCATCAAATTCTATGTCCTTAAAGATCTTTTCCTTCATGTCTAAGGTTAAGTACAATTATGTTTCCTCCCTTTACTATTGTTTTCAAGCCACCATGACTATGAGCTTTGAATATTGTTCACTAATGGCCTACAAAATATATTTGAATTAGTTCACACTTGTCTAGATGGTAGTAGGACTCTTTCTAGCTCAACTTTGATCAATTTGGGCTCATATTAAGGATTTTTGTAAAGGATAAGGCTTCTATATAGATTTAATGGTCACATTTGCTTGAGCTTAGGTAAATTCATTCTTTGGATTTTATTTAGACCCTTCCATTTATACCTTTACCTTTTTGTGCCACAAAATATTTGATTTTTTTGTTTTATGCTTTCATGACATCTATGTGGTAGCCATATGGCAGTTTTCATATAATTTTCATTAATGCTTTCAAATTACTAGTCATTGCCTTTTAAAATTTTCTATATCACACCATCGGATCTCCGTGCATGAATTAATGTGGGTCATTGATCATGATCTTGGAGCTTGTACCCTATTTTTCCTTCTTTAGATTGGGATCCAAAAACACACCACTTAGCATCCTTGCTAGCCTTCTAGACTCTACACCCTATTAGTTGCATAGGGAATACATGGTTTCCATGCATCAAACCTATGGGCCCTCAGAGGTCATGTTAACAGGTCATGTTGATTATACTTTGTATAATCATCTTGCTTTGATTAACCATGAACCATCGATGTTGTAAAGGTGAACAAGCTTTAATTAACATCAAGATATAAAATGGAACATAAGCTAAAGACTATATGTTAAATTTTATTACATGTTTATAAACATGATATAAACTTTATCGTAAATTTTTAAGCTATGTCCCACAACATAATATAAAGGGGCCCTCCCCCCTGGATGATTAATAGACCTAATGTAAGGCTTTGACCCAAGTTTTTATCATGCTAATAAACAAAATAAAAACTTATAGACCATAATTACTAAGATAAATACTTTAGGTTAAATTTTATTACATGTTTATAAACATGATATAAACTTTAGGGTAAATTTTTAAGCTATGTCCCATAACATAATATAAAGGGGCCCTCCCCCTGGATGGTTAATAAACCTAATGTAAGGCTTTGACCAAGTTTTTATCATGCTAATAAACACAATAAAAAATTATATACCATAATTCCTAAGCCAAGTCTTATCATGATGGGCCTTTTTGGTCAAACTAAGCTAATTAGGTTTACAAGACCATGAGGCTTATGTAGACTAAGGTTTGGATCAATGTTTAAAAACACAACTATATCTTACCATGATGTTCAAGCTTAGTATATATAAATCTGAACCTATTTACAAGGATCTTGAGTTTAAACATGGATTCAAACAACCAAATTAATCTATCGATGATCAATTTAGGCATTGATAAGCAAGACTTAAGTGCATTTTATTTTTGAGTGAAATTGGCTATTTGAGTTAAATTTTGATGGTCTCATGGATGTCAATGATAACCTTACAAAAATATCCTAAAATTCATGAAAACATCAAAATTAAGCTCTAATAACCTTTCATATGGGACTAAGATTTGATATCCTCACAAACATTAATGATGGCCTCATGAACATCAAATGATAGGTGTGAGAGCATCAAATTTAAGTCTGAAATGTAGTTGGTCCTATAAAAGCCTAGGTTTAATATGTTCTATTAGATCATCCCCTAAAAGTAAGCACATACCATAGATCATAATCTGAGTGAATGCACACCATTGGTTCCTATAATCATGACGAGGATCGAGTTAGCTCAAGGTCATTTATAAAAATTAGACTAAGTTATAAGCCTAAGTTTTTAAAGCATGATAAAATAAGACCCTTAAAATTTATAGTGGTAATCTAAGGATTTAGCATAAGGTTTCATTATATTAAAAAAAATAAGCCTTAGGTCAAAAAAATAAAGTTAAGTCCACATTTTGATGTATGGGACCCTTTTAAAATTAAGCTCAAATGCATGACATGTGGTGATTCTATGGGGCTCCTAAGATTTGACCCTGCTAACCTTGGGAAGGACCCTCAGACCTTCAATCGAGATCTAAGTTCTTAAGATGGTGACACATTTCATCCTTATAGTAATTATATGGGTCTTTGACATTATAACATTGTGTCCACTCCAAATATATTTCATCTAAGCAACCATGGACTGTTGATCTTGATCTAGGTACTTGTATGTGATAGGTTCCTATGATCAAAAATGGATTAAGTGAGGTTAGGACTATATAAAAATAGGATCAAATTACCATATGATTCCTAACCCTTTAAATAAAGGATCCTTATAAATTATTAAAGTGACCTAACATAATTTTTATCCTAAGGTTTCATTCTATTAATAAATACAATTGATACCTTAGGGTAAAACTTAGGCTGAGTTCATGTTTAATAAAATGGATCCACTTTAAGCTTTGATCCTTGTTTCATACTGTAGGATCTTGGACCCCTACTTAAGCATGGACCATTGATATTCATCTAGGTGATCACATGGGATTGGTTCGATGGATAATGGATTTAGACTCATCAAGATTCCTTCACTCTGTCTGATCATCTGATCTCGATGAAGTGAAATCCATAGATTCTACAAAAATGAAATATACTTAAGATAATGATATTTAATTTGGGGACTTAGGCTAAGGTATTAGTACTAAGGTATATTTCATGTTAATAAACATGTATGGGGCCTTAAGACTAAGACCTTATTCCATGTTCATGACAAAAAGGACCAATGACATAAAGAGAGACTAATTTAAGAAAATAAAAGGTCCTTAAAAACATAAAAGTTAGACCCTATTTATAATAAAAGATGAACAAATGAGCTCAAAATATAAAAAATCCAAACCTATAGTTTGAGACCAAGGTTTGGTCATATTGTAAAACATGACCAAGCCTTAACAAAAAATTTAGGATTAAGTCCAAAGCATGTTTAAAATGTTCCTATGAAATTTGCTCCTACCAAATTGGATTTGAATCAAGCGTCTAAGCTAGGGTTTTTTAAAGGAAGTATTCAGAACATGAATTCAACTTTGAGTTCTCATAGACCAAAAAAATATTGAATAAAATTAATCTATAAACTCCAAGTGTAGTCTATTACCTGAGGGTCCCATGAAACTTACAATTGAAACATGAAGATCCATTTTCAGTAATAATAGGCAAGGTTAAAGTAGAACCATGAATAAATAGGCTAACCTTATTAGGTGTGGATGATCTTCAAATTCAAATAATATGCAAAACATGTAAATTTATTCAGTGTTAAGGTTCAAAGTGTACACAAGGGTCCTTATTTTTAGAAATGGAGTATGTTGACCTAAAAAAATGTTGACTTTCAAAGGAAACATATCAATATGTTATAACTTAGAGACTCCGGTTTAGACAAATAACAAGGTCACTTATTCCACTTGATCAAATGATATTATCAAGATTAGTTCATTGTTGAAAAAAACCTTATATGTGGATAATTGGGATCAAACATCAAACCATAGTCATACTATGTGTGTACTTGGATTCCACTTACTATTTTACATGGGATTTAGGGGGAAACTTCTAGGTTTCATGCCTTTAATCATTAACACTGACTTGGATCTTATCTAGATATTCATTAAGAACCATGCTTATAATTTAGGGGAGGCATAGGAATTGCTCTACTATTAGCCAAATGTACACATTCTTGATAAATATGTCTTTACTTATACTCAAAGCCTTACTCAACTACTATCCAGGTGTCCATAGGGCTAATGTAAATTACTATAATCACCTTTTCTTGAATATATTTATATTTTGTAATAAGTTTTTATTTTTTTATATTTTTAGGTCTGTTAAGATTTCCAACAAAGGTTGGGAACTAGGGTAGCCAAGTTTAAATATTTTTTCAAGTGTCTAATCTTCATATAATCACTTATGATTTCAACATTTATCCCAAACAAGGATGTTTGATAAGTGTAAGTGTGACTGTACCCTAATAGATTAAGCTTTTATTCTACATGTAAAATTTTTCCTAAAACCAAGTTTAGGTCAAGATAATGTTTAAGGTATTATACAATAGTTAACCTACCCATCAATCCTCACTACTTTCCTTAAGTTATAACATCAAGCTCATCTCTAAGATCCATGGTCAACATATGAATAAGGTTCATACCTATATTTTGAGCTTATAGATTTTTTAATAAAACTACATGAATTTTGAGTTGAGGAATGCCCCAAAAGGACTTACTAGAAGTAAGAAACACAACAAAAAAAAGGAAATACACAACAAAAATCAAAGGAAAAGTATACACATATATACAAAATTATGAAATATAAGGGATAGGAAGGAAAATGACAAAAAAAAAACTAAACTATCCTGCCCATGATAATTCTAACCATTCTTATAGATTTACTCCATGAATATCCCAAGGGGAGTAGTAGAGAAATAATGTTTGAGATACTACCCATTTGTGGGTAGTGTGAATTCTTTTGCTTGTAGATCCTTTAGGTTGAAGGTGTTATTTCCAAGTGTATCTAAAATATGATAAGATCCAATCCATAGAGGTGTGAATTTTCCATGTTTTCCCTTGGGTTTAGATGCATTGTCCCAAATAAGAACTAAATCTCCTTATCTAAACACCTTTATCTTTGATCATTTGTCAAACTACCTCTTTAATATATTCTAGTGCTTGATAAAGTTATAAAAATATTTTTCTCATGCATATTCCATCTGAATAATGTCCAATAGCCTTGAATTTGGAAATTTTGGTTCTTCCTCCATATTCTCTTGCATAAACTTGTAAGTAAGAAGATTGAGGATGATGGGGAATATGAGTTCTTGGCCTTATAACAAAAAAAAGGGAGATGCTTTAAGGGATTACTTAAATATTATTCTATCTATCCAAAGGGTATATTTGAGGAGATTATGCCATGTTTTATGTTTTTCTACAATAGACTTCTTAATTGCCTTCATCAAGTGTTTGTTTGTTTATTTAGACACCCCATTACCTTAATGGTAATGGTTAGATCATAAATTGAGGATAATACCATTATCATATGCCCATTATGTCATCTCTATAGATATGAATGTAGACCCGTTATTACATACCAAAGAGAGTGGATTCCTAAATTTGGTGTATATATTTTCTTCTAAAAAATTGATCACTTCTTTAGTTCTACACTATTTGGTAGTTACTACCATAGTCCATCTAGTGCAATTATCAGTTGCTATCAAAACATATTTATGACCTTATAATGAGATAGGATTGATGAATCCAATGAAATCCATCCCCCACTATGTAAAGGCTTTATCACTCATTATCAGTTGCAAAGACATTCCTCTTTTTGGTTCTTTTATGCTAAAGATCTAGTATGAATGGCATTCTCTTACATGCTTATGAGAATATTTGAAGATGGTGGGATAATAATAGATAGCCCTATAAATATTATGAATTATGGCTCTTCCAAATGTGTGTCCACTTCATAACCTTTCATGAAAAATGCTTATTATCTTAGTAGTTTCTTCCTTAGAAACACACTTTCGGTACACACCTTCAAAGTTATTTTAGTATAGGATTCCATCCTTGATCAAGTAGTGAGTTAATTTGAGATGTAGAGCTCTTTTCTAATCCCTGGTTAATCCTACGTCACAAGTTCCATTGATCAGCAAATGAATGATGGGATCATACTAGTCATTAGGTCTAAATTTTTTCTGATCAACCTACATAATACTTAGTTTGGGGCTAGTATTGAAATCATTTGGATCAAACCTTCACACCTTAAAAAAATTTTAGTCTTCATCTCTATGTCATATTCTTAGAGAATAGACATCCACTTAACTCTTCATTATCTAAACAATTTATCACATAACATTAACTTAGTGGTTATATCTAGAAGAATGACATGCACTTTATTCCTAAGAATTTAGTGCCTAAATTTCTTGACCACTTTAACTAATTCAAAGGCTTGTTTATTAATTAAAGGACAATTTAAATTAGTATTTTTTAAATTAGTTCTCAAAAATACAATTGTATGATCACACCCATCAATATTCTATGTTAAAATAAAAGTAATGATGTTCTTTCAGGTAAAAGAGTAAAGGAAGAAATCCTTTGAAAAGATTGGACTTATCAAGACTAGATCCTAATTGATTGACCTTTTGATGTCACCAAAGGCCTTCTTTGACTTATCATTCCATAATACTTTAGCATCCTTATTAAACACATATTTAATGGTTTGACAATTTATACAAATCCAAAAATTAATTTTCTCACAAAATTTATCTTGCCAAAAAAGGATTTCAATTATTTTCTACTATTTGGAGTCTCTATCTTTGATATGGCTTCCACTCTTTTAATATCTATGGAGATTCTATCTTTATTGATAACATGGATTAACAATTATCCCTTAATAACATATAAAATACTTTTCTTAGGGCTAAGGGAGATTTCATACCTTTTACACCTTTCAAATACCTATTTTAAATGCATGAAATGGTCCTCCTTGTTCTTAGAAAAAATAATTAGATCATCCATGTAAATTATAATGCACTTATCAATTAAGCCTTGAAAGGCATCATATATGACCTTTTAAAAAGTGGATCCTACATTTATCAATCCAAAAGGCATTATTTTGTATGTAAAGGTGCCCCACTTAATTGTGAATGTTGTCTTTATTTTATCTACCAGTGCCTGATTGTACCTTAAAAAACCATCCAAAAAAGACACCATGGCTACACCTAAAACAATTTGAATTAATTGGTCAAATGATGGAAGAGGATAATTATCCTTTTTAGATTCCATATTTATATTTCTAAAATCAATATATAATCTAATTTCACCATTATTTTTCCTAATTGGCACCAAATTGTCAACCCAGGTAGAGTGCTTGATGGGAAATTCAATATAGCATCTAATAATCTCTTTAATTCTTTTAAAATCATGGATTATAAGATAGTATTTATAAGTATCTAATTTTTACTGAAATTTTTACAATTTTTTTTGAGAGGTATGGTATGGGTGATGAATCTTGGACCAAAAATCTTCAAGTCATCATATGACCAAGCTATCACATCTTTGTATTTTACTAACTATTCTTTGGCCCAATTATTTTCAACACTGGTATAGGCCTTCCCAATGTTGAGCAATTGAGGTTGATCTTGAGTTATAATATCAAATATATTTTAATCTTTCCCATTTACTTTGTGAATATTAGAGGATTTATCTAGCTTATTTTGGTCAAACAACCTTTCAAGGTCATTCATTCCTTTGGGAATCTTGTTGTCATTTAGATGAATAACATTTCCATAAAATTTGTTCACAATGGTGGTTTCATTAGCATCATCTATGATTTATTCCTTAAATTCTATTGAATTGACCATGAAGTTTAGGATTTGTTGGTTATCACTAAAGACCTCTAAATAGTTTACATTGTCTAGGATATAAGGACAAGGTATCAGCTCAATGCTGAAATTTGGTGAGTCTTGGTTAGACATAAGATTAGCTACATCAGAGGATAGTTTTAAAATAAATTTATTTTCCTCCCTAGCGATAGACATAATATTTAAATCATCAAAAGACTCAACTAGATCCCAAACCCTATATTTATACCTCTTAATGTATGATAATTGGTATTGATATTTGTTCCTTACTTTATTGACTACTATTTCTAAGTCATGATAAACTAATATTTCCTTTACATTATTCTTGATGGAAAATTGTAGTCCTATGGGGAGAGACTCATATTCTACAATATTGTTGGTACATGAGAATTTTATTTTGTAAGAATCATGATATTTATTACCAATAGGGTCAGTTAGAACAATGCCCACCCTAGATCTAGATTTGCACATAGCCCCATCAAAATGTAGCTTCCAAAATCTAGTGATAGTATGAGAAATCTTATAGTAACTTTAGTATTTTCAATGGTGAAAATTCCCAAATCAAAGTCAACTATGTTCACCTTTTCATTGACAACATTATATTCCATGATCATATGTTTCATCTTTAGTTCTATTTCCACTCTGATTTGATTTGGAACTAATGTCCAAGGTAACCACATATCTGAATTGTCTATGGATATATATCCATTTAAAGGTTTTATACATTCTCTACTTAGAAGTAGTCTATAGGCATTAGGGATATCTACCACTTGGATATATATGAATTGTTAGAATCTTAGCTTAGAATCTAGTTGCATGTAGACAACTAAAAATTCTCTAACCACCTTGACCCTAGACTTATCCAACTAGGTGATAACCCTATTAAACAAAATGGGGGTTAAAATTTTTTTATTAAAAATAATTGAAGGAATAATATTAATAGAGGCACCAGAATCCAACATATAGTAGTGCAAGTTCTTACCAAACATTCTGAATGTAATCAGATTATATCTTAGCTTTGTACATAACTACATTTGCATTTCTAGTTTCAGAGATCTTTTTAGATCTCTTGGACAAGGATTCCAGTAATAGGTCTCTTTTCTTAGTTATCTATGTTAATTCATACAAAGCAATGTTAGATTTAATTTTACTCATATCCTCTACAATGTTATACCTAATTTTATTTGAATGAATAGATGTATCAGTAATCTATTTAGAAGTAATTCCCTTTGGAGGTTTTGGGTTATTATCTGATGTAGTGTCTAGAAGAGTGCCAAAGTTTTTTGAAAGAGTAGAATTGGTCAAATGTTGCCTCTATTTTCTATTCCTTAGATGATATGTCTTATTTAGGAACTACTAGAAGACATGAACTTCTTCAAGAACATCAACAATTTCATTATCCTCTTAAAAGGGCAAATTAAACATTTGCACCATGAAGGTTTGGTCAGTAGGCTTGTATATTTAAGTACCTACACCATTATCCTTGTTAGGTTACATCAAAAGTGTCCAAATCTTCTTGAAGGGCTTCAAAGTATTTAGAAAATTTAATGTAATCAATTTCTCCATGCTTATAATTATAGTGAAGTCTATAGTAATTTATTAATGCAATATCTATCGGATTAATGTCCACATAATTCATATCATTAGATGATTCATTGTTCTAATTATTATGGAAGCTATATTATAAAACCTATTATTAGTTCTATTAAACCTCTAAACAGAGAATTTACTTCCTAAGATTTCACTAGTATTACTAACCTATTTTTGTAATGCAAGGAAGTATGTGCTAAGATTTTGGACCATTTTTAAAATAGAGTCATTCTCACTTTTGGGAGTCTCAAAGTTATGAACTTAGTTAGAATTAGAGGTTAGTACTAATGACTTTTGATTATTTGGATGAAATCTGGGTGCAACATGAACTAGGAATCCTAAGTTCTAATTAGGGGTAACATAGCTCAAGGGTAATTGGTTTAGTGTTGGGATTTGATTTAGGGATAGCTTATTCTAATTTTTGGTGGGAAATATATTCAATTTATGAATATATGGATTAACATTTCAAAAAAAGTAGGCCATTTTTCCTTGGGGTTGCATTTGATCATTTATGATTACTACTTTAGAATAGGCATGAGATAAGGTGGTTATGATCAGGAGAGATCTCTTCAATAACATATAAGTCATAGGATCTACTACATATTTATATATTTTCAAAGCCATAACATCATCAATTTTATAGGGCTCTATGGTCTGGTTATGCATCATTTGAAACCTATCATTAAATGCCCTTATGGACTCACTATCATCTCTTATGATGGTGGTAAATTATTGGTACAAGATGGATGGACTGATGACCTTGCCAAATTGGTCAATAAAGACATTGTTAAAACTATCCTAGCTGGTAATGTAATTGTCATCATTCATATGTGACATCCTTGAATGTAAAAGGAAACAATATACAAGCTACATCTTTATGGATAATGTCTAATAATCTTAATGCATATTTGAATGATTTGATGTGATGTTCAGTAGTTACAACACCATTTAGGCTAAATGTTAGCAAATATTTCTCAAGATTATGAGGGAGATCATGTACTACACCTGGTACATTGATGGAAGAATCACCTAACCATGACATACCTTGATGAAGTTTGAATGAAAAAGTACCTTGGAGTGGTGAAGCTGGTGAAGACTTTAAACATCTACACATAGATTTCTTGTGGATCTATAGTTCTAGCAAAGGATCTCTTGTTTTAGAATGTGATCTCATTCTGATTCTAGGTAATTATAGCTTGAGAACTTTAGACCTATTTGAAATATGATGTGTCAAATCAACCATTATAAAGAATAAGAATTAGACTTACACATTGAGAAAATTTTGTAAATATTTATATAAGGAACAATAAAGGATTCCAAATTTTAAATAAATTAGCTCAAAGATGTGTCTAATTATGTAAATATAACTAATATTTACACTTCTAATCTCAAATAAACTAAAATTATTAAAAAATTTATCAAATTTTGACAAAAAAAGCTATTCTAACCTCAAATACTTTGGATTCTTAGATATTAAGCTATATTTACTAGAATTTAGGGTCTATATTCAATGAACTTCAATCTTTGTCTAAAGGAAGCATAGAGATGGGTCAAAGACCATAAATATCGATGATCTTTACACTTTTGGGAAAAGGACTATGAAAATATTTAAAGATAACACCAATCTTTGATCAAAATGCACCAAAATTAGTAAAGATCCTACAAATTCACAAAGATGGTTATCCTTCTAGTGCTAGTGGAGCTTCAACTTGTTGATGCCTCTATGTGTATTAGAGGTCATCTCAGTATTTGAAGAACACTTCTCATTTTATAACTCAAGGAATTCAAAGCATGAGTTGTAGGTTATAATAATAAGATTATCCTTGGTGAAATAAAGGTAGATAACATGGACTATTCCACAACATTTATATTAATTGGTGGTTGGGAGCCACCTTGGTCCTTAATAATCTTTGTAAGGTATGTAGCATATATGCTAGTAATGGTGAATTGTGATCAAAATCTAATCTAAGATTGTTCTAAAATGAGTATTCAAAGTGATTATAAATTATAGTGAGATGATAAAATAAGAAGCAAAAGGAAGGGTAGGGTGGAAATAATGTTTGTAATTGTTGATATTTGTCTCAAACATCATGACAAGGTTTAAATTCTAGTTGAGCATGCATTCACCTAGTGTATAACATGAAATAACATATACTCAAATCCCATTACACACCAAGCTAATTTATAAGGATAATATGAAATAATATAAGTAAGAACTCAATTTACTTAAATATTTACTGCTACAATAGAATATCATAACACATCTTCATGCAAAGTAAAATAAAACAATGTAAACTTAAGTACATTTAGTTAATCTAGTATTTACACAAATTATCAACCTTGTAATATAGATGCATGCCAAAAATTCTTAAAAACCATTTAAATCTAAGACTTAGAATAGACAATTGAGAGAGAATCCATGATGGCACTTCACACATTTAGGACAAGATCCCCATACCTAGACTATAACATCAGACCCTAGGGTATCCCATTTTCAATGCTCCTATCCAATTGCATTTTGATCCCAAATGATCATTTCAATATAATTCCTATCCTTCATCATGTTAGCCTAGCATGAATACATTTAATGCATGACCAAAAGTTTTCTATAAAAAGTCCATTCAAATTTCATCTACAAAGAGGGAGGTAACAAATCTTAAAAATCAAGCAAGAATACAAATAAACTAATAAGGTAAATTTCTCTATTCTCTGCATACAATCACCCAAGACAAATGCAAACACATTCAAAATCTCATACTATTCCCTATCCACCTCAAGAACTCTCAATTTGGCATTTTTGCATCTGTATAAAACTATTAATCAAAGCATATTTAGGTGGGAGAACTACATATGGCTTGATCCCTATTTGGAGTATTGGTATGTTGGTAGTGTGCCCACATAAGAGGTGTGGATCACAAATTCATTACATCTTACATGTACTAACTCCACCTCTTTCTCAATTTTTATTCAATAATAATGAAGGTCTAGGGTTTGAATATTAAATCATCTCTACCAGGAGCTCCGTTGACATTCAACACTCTAGATTTCATAGGTAAACTCATGTAGGGACAATAAATAAAACGTATAAAAATTAGATCTCTGTGACTAGTTTGGACAACAATGGCAGGAGTGGACTATAGCATTAGACCCTGAAGTTACCTATTTTTGGTGCTCTTATCCTTTCATTTAATGAAAGTTAGATTATAATTTGTGACACTATCCCAATCCTGCATAGCTAGTTTCAATCTCTATCTCAGCTATTTCAATCTAGTTTTAAGATAAGTTGTATTTCTCCTTATTTATTTCTACTTTTAGAAATGTTTAAAAGAAACAATAAATTATGCAAATCAGTATTGTATTTATTGAAATATTATTTACTAATTTATTATTCCACCTCCCTTAAACTTAAAACAAATTCAATTCTTACAAGGTAAGGTCCAAGCAATCTACCATTTTGTATCTCAACTTGCTTATAAAACTTAGTCATTCACTCAATTATTAAAGAAAGATACAAATGTTGTCTAGGACCAAGCTTGTTAATAAATATTTGACATAATTAAGTAATATCTTCTTGATCCACCTATTCTAATACCACCTATACATGATCAACCTTTCTTACTATATTTATAAACAATATATCATGCATTAGGATCACTCATAACATAACATAATTATTAATATACTGAGTAAATATTTTATTACATCAATCACACATTAGTTTATTATGAAAAAAATTATTCTATGATAGAAAAACTATGTCTAGAATTGGTTTTTTCCACACAAAAACTTTGACATTACATGGTCAATAATGAGACTCAAATCACAAAAGTAGACCCCTTAAAGTTTCTAATGGTAAAACCACATTTCTCTAGTTACATCATAAAATGAGACATGTTATTAACATAATTTGACTTAAATATAGTTCTTTAGAAATCAATAAAGGGACAAATCATTATAGATAATTTGGAAGCTGCACCACTCTTTGACACCAATCCTATTAGTGACACATTTAGAGTTGATTTTACTACCTATTCTACTCATTTATACACTTGTACCATGTTATTTGATGGTTCTCAATGTGCATTTGATGTAGGGACAAGCATTGTCTTTGTTGACCCTTTTGATCACATAGTTCTTAATACATATCGATTAAGTTTCTCCTAAACAAACAACATTGTAGAATATGAAGCAATTATATTTAGTCTATTTACCACCCAATCCCTCCAAATTAGATCTATTCAAGTCTGTAGTGATTCCCAACTTATGGAAAATCAAGTTAGTGATGTCTATTAGACAAAATAAGAACATCTTATCCCATATCGGAACATGGTACCATATTTATCATCATAGTTCAACTATTTTTCTATATAAATTATACTAAGAAAAGACAATCAACATGCAAATTCAATGGCAAGTGCCACATATTTTATTCTTATCAACATCAATGATGATCAATATATTTTAAAAATTAAATGATTATAATCACCATCAATATCTAACATCTATTTGATTACACTATCCATCTTAACCACTACATGCAATTCTACAACTCCAAAATGGTTCTCTAATATATATATATATATATATATATATATATATATATATATATATATATATATATAACTTTCTAAACAAATATATTATACTAGACACTTTTTCATGAAATGACAAATGCAAGTTACACAAACAAACACTCCATTATGTAATTATTGGAAAATACATTTTTAAATGATCCTTCGATGGATAATTGTTTTGATGCTTGACTTTAGTAGAAGCCAATATTGCTCTTACATAGATACACAATAGTGAGTGTGGTGGTCACTTTAGTGGAAAGGCCATGTCACACAAATTAATTTGACAAGGGTACTACTGGTTCACCATGGAAGATTAATGTTTACAATATGTAAATCTATAAGATAAATGTTAATGACATAATAACCTATAACATGCACCATCATAATAATTGTAACCTATTATCTCTCCATGGCCATTTATGTTATGGGGATTTGATCTTATTATAAAAATTAACCCTAAATATATCGACAAGCATAAGTTCATCATCATAGCTACAAAATATTTTACCAAGTGGGTGGAATCCATTCCACTTCAATCTACCATAGGGGAGGACATTTGTAGCTTCCTCATGACTCACATTATTTCACACTTTAACCTATCTGTAGATTTCATTTCTGATAATGGAAAATTATTCAAGAATAAAACTATCAAGAAAATTTTCATAAAATATAAGATTAAACACATACTCTCCACTTTATACTATCCAAAAGGAAACAATCAAGTAGAGGCTACTAATAAAAATAATCAACAACCTTTTGAGCAAAATAATGACCAAATTTAGAGATGATTAACACAATCAACTATTATGGGCTTATCACACAAGTATTTATACACCCATAAGAGCAACTCCTTATTCACTCATTTATGTCATAGAAGTAATTTTACCATTGGAATTAGAAATCCCGTCTCTCTATGTATCCCTTAAAGGTATTTGCACTAATGACTAGTATAAAAAAAAGTGTCTACACTAACTCGAGTAGTTAGATCATACATGCATTCAAGCAACTAAACATCTAAAAATCTACTAATAATGTATATAATGATCTTACAACAAATGAATTCACAACAAATAATTTGGTATTAATGATCTCATTCCCAAACAAAATATTTACAATGTCAATGCCAAAGAAGAAACCAAAGGAAAATTCAAACTAAATTAGCTAGGTCCATACCTCATTACCAAAAATATTAGACATAAATTTTATCATATATCCTCACTTGAAGGAAAAAATTCAAGAATCTAATGAATATTATGCATCTATGCATATTCCATGTATAGTATTTCATTACACACATTATTTTTTACATAGTTTCCTTTCAGCTTACTTGTACATAATTTTTCAAAATTACTTGTATATAGATTCTTTTAAATTACTTGTACATATTATTATTATGCTTATTTCAAAAATATCAAAAATAATATAACATCTCAAAATCCAAAAACATTCAAATAAATCAAAAATACCAAAAAGATTACAATTGTATGCATTATGCATGATTTACATTTCTACTACCATGATAGACCTACATTTTGCTATTATATCCTATTATTTGTTAATTTATCTACATTACCATGCTTCACTTGATCTTATTTGAGTGTGTGTAGCAACACCTAGATCCTTGATTGCTTCACTCTACCCATTGAGGGGGCATCTTACTTATACATTCAAAACATATATCAATATATCTACCCACTAAGGGCATCTTTTACAAGACTAAACCATCCAAGTTATATCATTATTACACCACAAACTCTAATTATCATGTTGATATATAGTACTTATTACCTTACACACATTTCTCTATCGACATTCACTAATATATAACACTTTTGTATTTCTTAGCATATACTTAGTCTTGTACTCCATGTCTTGCATACTTTCACTTCTTTCTTTGATTAGTTAGATGTGATTATATTTCTAACATTTACATGATTTCCTTTCTTTATTTCCATATCTAGATGTGATTTCATTTCTCAGTTCCTATTTTTTCTCCTATACATGATTTAAGACATGTACTAATTCCTTTTACTTTTATTCTTTTTTGTCCTTAGTACATTTTCCAATGTCCTTTTCTTGTATTCTTCTATGTTTTTGTGGCCCTCGTGCCAACCTTGCTTATTTGTCAATTTTAAGCATATGTGGGAATTTTAACATGCCTTGTATGTTTGATTTCTATTTTGAGTGACATGTGCCCATGTCCCTTATTTACATGGCCCCTTGGCCACTCTTGTATGCTTCTTACTTTTGGCCTTGTGTGTTTGTTTCTTGTTTGATTCTCACTATTTATAATGCCATGATCCACATCATGCATTATCTCACTTTCTTAGATGCCATGATGGACATCATGCTCCATCCCTCCTTGACAACTAACAACTAACAAATAACATTTCTAGTTTTAATTCAGTACATTCCACATGTCATTAGATCACTACATCTATATAGGCATACCCCTACTGATCTAACAATCTCCAATACAAATTGTGCTATATCTTGAGACATATTTTCAATTATCATTGCTATATCATGTATATCATAGCATAACACACTTGTAGGGTTGTTTATTCTAAGGGTAGTCATTGTAGGGTATTCATTCCTACCCTTAGAGGAGGGGGAAACAAATAGGGGTTTTGTCATAGAGATTAGCTCCTTCTGTTGGTCAAAAATTAGTTTTTAGAACACTCAAAATAGTAATCAAAGTTCAAACTAGGTAGAACAAACCATAAAAATAATTATAATTATAGAATAGTGATAAATATTATAAAAGGAAAAGAGCACCAAACATAGACAACAACATTAGACACCAAGGTGTCCTATTTTTAGTGATCCTATCTAAACAAAAAAAGACCCAAATTTTCAAGAAATAGATAGAAAGGTAAGTTTAGTTATAGTTTTGTCACCTATAGTTAGATCAGATTCAATAGTTTTAGTATAATTTTTATCAGAGAATATAGATATAGGGGGTATCATGTGTGACATGATGGATCTCACTTCCAATTTTAGATTGGGTAGTTAGTACAAATTCTATATCGGAATCATGTTATAGACACCATTGATTGGGGGCAATGTGTGTAGCACATTTGAATTTTTTATTTTAAAGTTTAGTACATTACCTAGGTATTCTTAGTAGTAACATTCCTTATTCTATCTACAGGTGGTTATCATCATTCTTGAGTGGCTTCCACATAAGATTAGTTCCCAATTTTGGAGTGGCTTTCATACAAGCCTAATCTTCACCTTTCAAATGATTAAGCTAATTTCTAGTACACATTCAACTATCCATGCCACATTGTCACATTTTGGGCTTTAGGAGCCATCTCATATGACACATAGTCATATCGATATTAATTCATAGCTTCACTTAGTGGGAAATGATGGAGCCAAAGGACTAGCTAGCCTTTGTATTCTTGAGCCATCTACTTAGAGGGATTAGACATGTATTAACACATGCATTATTGCATAACTTCACTTATTGGGTGATGATAGAGCCAAAGAGATAGCCTTTGCATTCTTGAGTCACTTTCAAGGAATTAAGAACTTAGATCTATTCATGATATTACTCTTAGTATAACATATACTTATCATATACCCAACACATACTCAAAATATACCCAACATATACCTAGCATCATTTAGCATCATGAATCTCTATGGGTTTCACCTTTACAATTTTAGGTATGCTTTCTACTTTTTCCTTTATCCTAGTATTTCACTTTGATACATCACTACAATAAAGGAGGGGTACAAATGTATTCATACAAAATGTTTAAATTGGTAGTTTGAGTGTGATTTGTGACATCCTAGCCATAAATCCTCTTTTCATGCTCTTATGACCCTTCTTTTTACTTATTCTCAATCATCCATAGCCTTATAGATGATCATTCCAACTTAGTCAGGCTCTATCTCATAGTCTAATCCTATCCCCCAGGTCTTGAACCTATAGGATAAGAGTACCATATCTAGATTATAGTGTTGGAACATAAGGTGTCCTAATTTTGATGCTCTTATCTAATTTCATGTTGAGCTCAAATGACATTTTCATCTGATTCCTATCATTCATCATGTCAGCCTAGCACAAATACATTTAACCCATGACCAATAGTTTCTTATAAAAATTCCATTCAAAGTACATTTACAAAGAGGGAGGTGACAAATCTTATAAATAAAGAAAGAATAAAAACAAACTGCTAAGGAAATTTATATATTCTCTACATACATTCACCCAACATAGCTACAAACACATTAAAACTCTCATACCTATCCCTAGCCACCTAAAGCACTCTCAGTTTGGCATGTTTACATTCACATAACACTATTTCATAAAGCACATTTATGTAGGAGAACTACATATGGTCTGATCCCTCTTTAGAGTATTGGTATGTAGGAAGCATTCACACAAAAGGGGTGTGGATCATATTTTCAATGCGTCTTACACACACTAACCCCTCCTCTTTTTCAAGTTTTATTCAAGCATAATGAAGGTCTAAGGTTTGAATATTAAATCACCTCTACAAATAGGTCCATCAACATTCAACAGTTAATATTTTATAGGTAGACTCATACAATGATAACAAACAAAACCTAGAAAAATAAAATCTCTATGATTAGTTTAGATAATAATGGTAGGAGTCAACTATAGTGTCAAACTTTGAAGTGTCCTATTTTTAGTGCTCCTATCTTTTCATCAAATAAAAGCTAGATTATAATTTACAAAATTATCCCAATCATTCATAGCTAGTTTCAACCTCTATCTTATCCATATCAGTCCAATTTTAAGCTAAGTTATGTTTCACCATATTTATTGCTATTCTAGAAAGGTTTAAAAGACACAATAAATTATACAAATTAGTACTATAATTATTACAATATTATTTACTAATTTATTATTCCATATCCTAAACTAAAATAGGAATAAAACTCCATTATTCCCAAAAAAATTAAATCGATTACAAACATACAAATGTAAGGATAACTATCCATTTTTATAAAGTTTCTAGAATACATTTTCCTTTTTCCAAGTGGAGTGACCTATAGGAAAAATATGCTAACAAATTTAAAAATGCCTTTATAAAAAGAATATTCCATTCTCAAATATTACAAAGTTTCCAAAAAAATAGAATATTACTAGCTATATGGTGGGCCCTACATTGAATAACTCCCCCGTTATTGCTAAAAAATAATCATAGCCTTTTGGTGTTATTAATCAACTAGTTTTAAATTGATAGTAGGCTCTAGAAGGTACACATATTCCTGGTCAACCAAATCTTCAAAATCCCTATCATCTCTTGTCATGTCTTCTTTGATACTCCTTGCCATGATAATATTTTCTTCTATAGTTAAGATCATATTCATGATCTTATTTTTGTTAGTCCTAGACTTACCTTTGCTTTTGATTCTTACTTATTGCATGACCAAGGTGACTCTTTTCTTGTATTCATCATCTGTAATGATGCCTAGGGAGCTAAGTTTTTTGGGTTTAGTAATCATGGTTCCAAGGAGTTATTAAATTATACCCATTATTTCTTCATCATATCTTAGGATCCTCTCCAAATTCCTTGATCATGTACCTAAACCTTGGATTTTGTCACCAATTAATCCCATGATTATGTTTAAATTGGCAAGACTAATGGTTTTTAGACTAGGAATTTGATCCTCAACCAGTATGTTGATTAGATACTTCATTTTATTCATTAAATTTTTCCATTAGGCTATTAAACCCTTGCTTACTAAATCTTAATGGACTAGTGGACTCTACCTTTCCTTAATTATTTTTAAGGAGTCAATAATATCATAAAAATATGCATCAAACATCTTAATCATTTCTTTAGGGACTGATAGAATAACCTGGATCCCAAGATTTTCCTTTTGTTTTTTCAAGTTCTCTATTTTTTGATATAGGCCTTTGATGCCCAATTTTAATTAAGCTAAATGAGCATAAACTAATTTAACTATATCCTCTTCATGGATTGGGACTTCACTAGGTCCCTAACCTCTTACTGAAATCAAGCCAACAAATGGTTTAACTCTCAAAAAAGTGAGCTCTTCACCCCTAACCATGACTCTTTGTTACCAGTCTTTCCAATCTTGTAGTCTCTAGGTTGAATTTCACATTGACTGATGATTATGTCACCTTTGGAGGCTCTTAAATCTAAAATTGTGTTTTATTTGAGGCATTATTAGTTTCCACATGAACACCACTTTACTCTCTATGGGTTGTCATCTTTATTTCTTTCTCTTCTTTCATTTGATTAATTATCCATGGCTTGAGCTCATCATGGATAGTGATGTTGACTACCTTGGTCATGGCCCATGAAAGATGTAAGGTTGGAATATTTTGCATTTTTCCATATATGAACCATTTAGGGATGATTGGACCATGAATAGGATTCTCATCACCTAATAATTTAACTTCACTCAAAGGATGAGTGAATGTTAACTTTAGTTTCTTCATTCCAAATGGGTCTAATGCTAACTAGGTCTTCCTCTTTTGTAGTGGTACAACTGCAACTAGGTAAAAATAAATCTCCTTCCCCTTTTATTTTATAATTCTTTGACTTGGGCTTAAGGTTCCTCTACTTGTTCTTCTTTTTAATCTAATCCATAGGCATTAGTAAGTACTTTGAGTACATCTTATGCTATCTCCTCAGGACCTAGTACAATCATGTCAATATACTCAATTGGGGACTCTGGTCTACTATGTTGGGATAAAGATGATGTGACTTCACTAGGTCTCTCTTCTAATCTCTCATTCTTAACCATTTGTATAACTTATAATTGAGGTTATTGTAATTTTACTTGTGGCTACTCTAGAGGAGACCTAAAATAGGGTCTAGGTAACAAGTAGTATTGCACGGGTCCCATTTTTCATATTTCACTAGGTGGTTTTTCATCTCTATCCAACCTAGCCTTAAGCCTAATATGATGCTTCTTTAGCCTATCTAATATTTCTATGAAATTGGATGCCCTAATATACATTGTGTTATGGACAACAGATTGGTGTTTGTAGGTCTTTTTATTATTTTTGATTTCAAATGCTTCATAAAAATATCATAAGGGTCCCATTGCCTCAACTCATCCAATTGTAAATTGAAAGAGTCCTTATACCTGGAGATATTTTAAACCTAATCCCAAATCTGTAATACAATCCTATTGATGGCTAAAGGAAAAGGGTGGAGGAGTCCCTTCCTTTTGGTGTTGCATACTCTATCTATACAATGGAATAATTGATATGATATTTTTTGGTCTACCAATTTAGTATGCACATGGACTAGTAATTTGAGTGGCTAAGTCAAGGTTCATTATATTATAATTATAGTGTAGTCTAGGTATAACTAGATATCCCCAATTAGTTCCACACACTTCTTGATTAGAGGGCTGACCCTACGCATAGGGATCCCTATGATGGATTATACTATAGTTGGATATAAATAATCATAAATGAATTTAATGTTGTGTCTATATTTGAATATATAAAATTTTAAATAGTGATGGGAAATAGTTAGTCTAACCTTGGGTGGCCAATTCTTCATGTCAAGGATTTTGGTGGTGGCTATTAGGGCATCTGAAAGATAGGACATCATAAAAAAGTGATTACGGGTTTTCTTCTTTATTATGAAGAATTATTGTTTCAAGTAAATGTTGATCATTTCACCTATTAGGGGAGTGAGTCCCTTTTCTACCATGAAATATACATAATCCACCTATATTTTATTGACATAGGTGGTGGAGGGGGCCCTAGATAATCTATTTAGTAGTGTCATGATTATTCTATTTCCCTCCCTAAATTTGGGAGTTAGGATTTTACCAGTGGGGTCTATGACTATGTGGGTCCTTGAGTACAACCATGGGGTAAAGATTGATTTCATGTCATTTTTGTTTGACCATTCTCTTATTGTGGTCAAATCCTCCTAAGGTTTGGATAACTTGTAATAACTTTAAAATGCAAGAGGGGATATATATGCTACTTTTTTGAAACTACGTTTGTGCACTATCATGTCCTGATCAATCTTACAATCCTTGAAATTAGGAGCAATGACATTGATATAGTAAAATACCTTAGGTTTTTCCATCACATAGTGGAGATGAGTCATTTGGATGGAGACCAAGTCATTGTATCTCTAGTTGATTGTGGCATTCTTCTACTTTTCCCTTATGATGGCTTGTATATCTTCAATAGTCCAAAAAAGTTTGGACCAGTTGTTATCTCTAATGATTAATGATGTAGCATCAAATTCTATGTCCTTGAATATCCTTCCCTCCATGTCTGAGGTTAAGTACAATTATGTGTCCTCCCTTTGATGTTGTCTTTTAGCTACCATGACTATGAGCTTTGATAATTATTCACTAATGGCCTACAAATTGTCTTTGGATTAGTTTGCACATATCTAGATGGAAATAAGGTTCTCTTTGGCTTGACTATGATTGAATTGGGCTCAAATTAGGTCTTTTTTAAATGCTATGAATTTTATACAGCTTTGATGGTGATGGTTACTCAAGCTTAGGTGAATTCATGCCTCAGATTTGATTTAGACCCCCACCTTTATACCTTTGCCTTTTTTTCCCACAAAATCTTTGATTTTTTCATTTTATGCTTGGATGGTGTCTATGCTAGCCATATTATATTTTTCATGGAATTTTAATTAATTATTTCAAAGCACTAGCCATTGAATTTTAAAAATTTCTTTGTCTTACCCCATTGGATCTTTTTTCTTGAATCAATGTGGGTCATTGATCATGATCTTAGTGATTACATGTTATTGCTCTATGTCTGGCTTAGGATCTATAAACACACCACTTGGCATCTTTGTGGGCCTTCTATACTTTGCACCCTATTAGTCAAACCTATAGGCCCTTGAAGGTTTTGTTAAATAGGTCATGTTGATTATGCTCCATCTGATCAACTTTCTCTGATTAACCATGA
Source organism: Torreya grandis (assembly GCA_037957365.1). Taxonomy (NCBI): domain Eukaryota; kingdom Viridiplantae; phylum Streptophyta; class Pinopsida; order Cupressales; family Taxaceae; genus Torreya; species Torreya grandis. The sequence goes on from JARHVA010001291.1 coordinate 511,838, forward strand.
GCCATCAATCTTAAAAATGTGCACAAGATTTAATTAGAATTAAGAAATAAAAGGGAACATAGGTTGTAGACTTTAGGTTAAATTTTATTTCATGATTAATAAACATGATATAAACTTTAGGTCAATATTTTAAGCTAAGTAAAAGAACATAATATAAAGGGGCCCTCCCCCAGAATGATTAATGGACCTAATGGAAGGCTTTGACCTAGGTTTCTATCATGTTAATAAACATGATAAAAACTTTTAGATCATAATTCCTAAGCCAAGTCTTATCATTATATGACTTTTTTGTCAAACTAAACTTATTATGTTTAAAATACCATGAGACTTATGTAGACTAAGGTTTGGGTCAATGTTTAAAAATTTGACTATATCTTAGCATGATGTTCAAACTTAGTCTATACATATCCAAACCTATTTATAAGGATCTTGAGTTTAAACATGGCTTAAAATAACCAAATTAATCTATGGATGATAAATTTAGGCATTGATAACCAAGACTTAGGTGCATTTTCCTTTTGAGTTAAATTAGATATTTGAGTTGAATTTTGATGGTCTCATGGATGCCAATAACAACCTCATAGATGTCTCCAGATGATCATGCAAATGTAAATATTAATCTCTAATAACCTATCATATGGGGTTAAGAATTGTTGGACTCACACACATTAATGACAACCTCATGAATGTCAAATGATGGACATGATAACATCAAATTTAAGTTTTGAATGTAGTTGGTCCCATAGAAGCCTCAGCTTTATATGTTTTCTTAGATCATCCCCTATGATTAAGTGTGGATTATACATCATGATCTAAGAAGATGAACATCATTGGTTTTATCAATCATGAAGAGGGTCAAGTTATCTCAAGGCCATGTATGGAAATTAGACTAAGTTATAAGCCTAATTATTTAAAGAATGATAAAATAGGACCCTTCCAACATTATAGTGATAATCTAAGGCTTTAGCCTAAGGTTTCATTGTATTAAAAAATACAATAAACCTTAGGGTAAAAAAATTAAGTTATGTCTACATTTTTATGCACAAGGCCCATTTAACATTAAATTCAAATGTGAGAGTGCCATGTGGTGATTCTGTAGGGATCTTGATATTTGACACTTCTAACCCTATGAAGGACTCACAAACCATTGATCAAGATCCAAGTTCCTGAGATGGTGACACTTGTCATCCTTGAAAGAATTTTGTGGGTCTTTAGCATTATAACATTATGTTTACTCCATCAGATCTATTCTATGTGAGAAACCATGGACCATGGACCATTGATCTTTATCTAAATACTTGCATGTGATAGGTTTCTACTATCATAAATGGATTAAGTGAGGCTGGGACTATATAAAAATGGGATCAAATTACCATATGAGACCTAAGCCTTTAAATAAATGGGCCTTCCAAATAATTAAAGGGACCTAAGATAATTTTTATCTAAAGGTTTCATTGTATTAATAAATACATTAGAGACCGTAGAGTAAAACATAGGATAATTTTGCATTTGATAAAATGGATTACCTTAAACTTTGATCTCGATGTTACACCATCAGATCTTTGACCCCCACTTTAGCATGGACCATTGATCTTCATCTGGGTGATCATGTGGGATTAGTATAATTGATTAAGGCTTTATATTTGTCAGTCCTCCTTCACTCTATTTTATAATTAAGTCCCAATGAATTTAAATTCATTGATTCTATAAAGAAACAAGATACTTAAGTTAGGGATAGTTAATGTGGGGACTTAGGCTAAGGTCTTAGTAATAATTTCTAGTTCATGGCCTTAAGACTAAGACCTTAATCCAATTTCATGACAAAGAGGACCAATGACATAAAAAAAGACCAAGTTAAGAAAACAAAATGTCCCTATAACCATAAAAGTTAGACCTTATTTACCATAAAAGTGGGGACAAAGAGGCTCAAAATATAAAAAAACCAAACCTATAATTCTAGATCAAGGTTTGGTTGTTTTGAAAAACATGACTAAGAATTAACATAAAATTTAGGCTTAAGTCCAAAGTATGTTTAAAATGTTCCCACCAAAATTTATCTGACTAATTTTGATTTAAACCAAGGGTCTAAGCTAGGATTTTCTAAAGGAGGACTTTAAAACATGAATTCAACTTTGATTTCTCACATACCAAAGGCTAGTAAAATATTGAATATGATTAATCTGTGAACTCCAAGTGTAGTCTATTACATGATGGTGGCATGAAACCTAAAAATGAAACATGAAGATACATTGTTAGGAACATTAATCAAGGTTACAGTATAACCTTGAACAAATAGGCTAGCCTTATTAGATGTGGATGATCTTCAAATTCAAATAATGTGCAAAACATGTCAAGTTATTTAGTGTTAAGGTTCGAAGTGTGCACACATGTCCTTAGTTTTTATAAATTAGGTATGTTGACCTCAACACACACATAGGGTGAAAGATTGTATTATTAGGGGACACTCATGCTTGCACTTAAAAAATAGTAATTTACTGGGATAAATTTAACATTCAAAGGTGATTTTATAAAGATTAAACATGTGAAAAAATACCAAAACCTTTCTAATCTAGTTCCTAACATTTACTAGAAACTAAACAATCCTTAAAAAGGCAAAAAATAAGAACTTATTACAAAAGTCAAAATGATTTTTATGCAAAGGTGATTCAGTAATCTCTACTAGGGCTATGGATGCCTAGCTAGTAGTGGAGCAAAGCCTTGAGTGAATCCAAAGGTATCTCTATCATGGATATGGATGCCTATCTGGCAATAGATTAATGCTCAAGACTTCCCTGAGCTAAAGCATGGTTTTTAATGAATATCCAAACATGTTAAAAGTTAGTGTTAATGATTAAAGTCATGAAATATAGAGATTATTATCTAAATCTTATGTCAATTAGTAAGTAGAATCAATACACACACATAACATGGATATGTCTTCATTTTTGATCCTAATTATACATGTGAAATATTTTTTATAACCATGAACTAATCTTAATAATGGTTCCTGAACAAATAAAATAAGTAGCATAATTATTAGTCTAAACCAAAGTCTCTAGATTCTAACATATTTTTATGTTCCCCTAGAAGTCTCTATTTCTTGAGGTCAAAATACGTCAATTTTTTAAAAATGGGGACCCTTGACTTAAATTATGCAAATTTCTACCTTTATTTGAAAATTCATATAATCAGAGTACCATTATATTTATTTTAAGATCATCCACACTTGATTTGGTTGGCATATTTGTTCATAATTTTGATTTAATCTTGTGAAAATTTTCTAACATTTGATATATATGTTTTAGGTTGCATATCCAATGGAGTCCATTTTGGATGGGAAATGTCTTAGGTTCCATATCTTAATGTCAATCTAATATTTTACTAACTTTTGGTGTATTGAAAATCAAATTGAAGTCATGTTTAATCATATTGAAACCCTCATTTCAATTTCCCTAGGTCAAGTCCCTTTGAATCAAATTGAAATTTGGTAAGAATAATCTACAAATAAGAAATTTATCATGCCATGGCCTTAGTTTAATTTTTATCCTAAGGTTTATTTGTGTTTTTTAACATGACCAAAATTTAGTCTAAAATGTTTATGTTTGGTCTCTTTATTTTCTTAAGCCCCCTTGGTCCCTTTTATTTCCACATGGTCAAACTCAATAAAGTGTCCTTTTTACTATAGACTTATACTAAAATATTTACCCTAAAGTTTATCATATTTATTAATACAAAAAACCTTAGGCTAAAACTATATGCTATGTATTTTATTATTCATGAAGTCCCCTTTATTATGTCTCAAAACATAGAATAAAATGTTTTTGCTAAGGTCTTTCTCATGTTTATTAACATGAAATAAAACCATAGTCCAGAACATTATGCTAATTTCCTTATTTTCCTGAGCACTGAATTAAATATCATTTTTATTCACATGATCAATTATCCATGTTTTCCTAGACAATCAAGATCAATGGTATAGGATTAATGGTGAAAAGTCAAAGCCTAGACCCTAAGCTAAAGTTTAAACATCTTCTAATTATTAACATTACACATTTGCTTAGGCAAGATTGATCCAATGATGTGTATTGAGTCAAAACTTCAATGGAGCCTAAATACAAGTGAGAAAGTGACAAGTGTCATAATATCAACCAAAAAACACTCAATAGCCAATGACATTTAATGTTATAGATCAAGATCTAATGGAGCACATTTTCTCAGATGAGGATGATCCAAAAATGCATAGTAAATGTTGAAAAGTTAATATGAATGTGGAAATGACATGTGGCATAATTATGGGCCATAAATTAGATCTTGATCATCTTTAAAATATCAATGGTATGTAGATGAGTGTAAACTTTCTAATCAATGGTCCATAGAGCAGGAGGTATAATTCAATATATCAATATTGATAGAGCATGATTGATCCATGCAATCAAGATCAACATTATGAGATCAATGTTGAAATTTAAAAAAAAATAGATTGAATTTATAAGTGACAAGTGTTATAACTATGGTCAACATATGAACAAGTCAATAGCATTCAAGTTCTTAGATTAAGATCAATGATCTACATTGATCTTTGGAAGGATGATATAATGGTGTAAGATCAAATTAGATTTTCAAAAATAAATGGTCACTTTTTATATATGAATAAGAAAAATTATATAAAAATTCCACATGGATGCCATGGTGATGCCACATCATAGCTACATAAGTATAATATGTGGAGTGGAAGATCTTGTAGACCCAAAAAATGTAAGGACATAAGTACACATTACAATTGGGATCTAAGTCACAAAATGTGCACAAATAGATACCACCATTAGATCACTTTAAAAACCTTTAAGATAGTCTTAACAATTACATAATCCCTAGTTCATCCTTGTACTCAACATATTCAAGCTAGAGAAGCTAAATTATCATTTGTGTAAGGGTAATTTGATACAAAATTGAACTGTAGACCATTAATGAGAAATTTAAACAAATTCATGACCAATGGAAAAACTCAAGGGATAGAAAAAAGGATTTGGTCAATATATCTATTAAATATCAAATCCCTAATTTCAAAACAATTAGGCTAGCTCATCTAAACATAGTCATGGGATTGCTTGTGGACAAGATCAAGTGTTTGATCACCTGGTCTAAAAACTTAGGAAACCTCTTTGAGGATGAAAAATAATTACAAGACATGATGGGTCACTTACTAATAACCATGATCACTGATCCTAATGCGCTTAGTTCCATGGGCCTCATCCCTAATGAAGAGAAAAATCTAAGTAAAGCATAAGACGGAAAATAGTAGGATCATGGGCATGATCTTAACAACATAAGAAAAGATTAATAAATCTAAGAGTATCAAAAAGGATTTAGAAAGAAATGATAGATATCTTAGAATCCTAGTAGACCAAGAAGATGAACTCTTCATGGAACCTATTGTTAATTTGAAGCTAATTAATGAACAAAATTAGAGACTAATGAAAATCTTACAGTAGCAACATAGGACTTCAATAGTATAAGGGTCTGAAATATTATTCAAATTTAGAATATTCTTCCTATAGATAAGAATTTTATATTTTGAAAATGGAATATTCTTTTTGTAAAGGTATGTGTAGTTTGTAAAACACATTGCCAATAAATCAATCTATTATGGAAAGTCTAGTGTATTCTAGAACATTTGTAGAAAGGATAGTTATCCTCACACATGTACTTTTGTAATTGGATATGACTAATCAACATAGTTCCTTGTATTTTATAAAAGGAGTACTGTCAAATGTAAAAACTAAGGGAGTTCTTAGAGCTAAAATTACTTTGTAAACTTGAAGTAAGTAATACAAGCAAGAAATTTTGCAAAGTTTATCCAATATTTGTCTGTGTGTTTGTTATCATGGCTTCTCTTTCACTTTCTTGGTTTAATTTCTAGATTTGAATTGTTCTTATAAATTCTTGATGTGCACCTCTGATTGTAGAGTTGTTAACTTATGCCAGTGCTAGGTTAATTGAAAATTCTTAGGTTCGTTTATTTTTCTTTATTCTCCTTACATTTAGGCTAATGATGTTTTATTATAGGAGTAAATATTTAAAGTGAATCTGGTTATTATTGACATTATTTCATACCATCCTTAGATTTTTGTTTATCGTGTGATATGATATGATATTATGCTACTTCATGTCATACATTAGTTAAGTGCATGTCTAGATGAAATTTGAAATTTGTCATGATGTTTGGAATGAATATCAACATGTGTCTTCTCTACCCTACCCTTTGTATTGCTCTTTTTTAATCAATTCACTCTAGTTTAATTATCATTGTAATTATCCTTCTTATATTAGTTCTTAGATTAGATTTTTATCATAATTCATTGTTATTAGCAAAGAATACTTCATATTTTACATAGATTAACTATTTGGCCATGGTGGATCCTAACCACCAAATTAATATAAATTTGTGAAATAGATCACTTATTTTGAGTCTACTCCATCAATAGATAACATGATTATCACAACCTTAAACTCATTTATTAATTCTCAAGAATTCAAAAATGAGAAATGTTTTTTAAACACTCTGGGGACATATGATACATTTTTAGTCATCAACACAACCTTATAGTGACCAAATTCCCATCTAGCCTTATAAATTTTTAAAAATGATTTAAACTCTTTGTCTACTAGATACTTAAGGAGAGATCTAAGTGTCATTGATTTTCCCCTTGAACATGAAGAAATAATAAAAGTGGATAGAGAACTCAATAAATAAGGGCAAATGTTGGCTCCCATTTCCAATTTTTTCCCAAATATTCCATAATTAAAATTAATCCCACTTATAAATCATAATATTCCATTGTCATAACCTCTAGTTATGAATCAACTCCCTCTACAACATCTTACTTATAATTAGAATTTAGGATTTCTAAATCTGATTGGTAATGAAGCTATGCCATAATTTTACAACCAATATTTAATTCTAGTTTAAATTAATAATATTCAAAATTCTAATCAAGACCTAGCCAAACATATGTTATATTCAATGCAAATAATGGTATAGAGACTAAGCAATGATTTCTTAAACTCGTAAAAATAAGTAGGTAGCTCAAGTAGTGGAAATTTTGTCCTAAATTTTACTTACTAATGTAATTAGAGGCCGTTATATTTATTTTTTAAACAATTTGATATTGGAATAATAATGGTTGAGAGGGGGGTGGCATGAATCAGTCTTAAAAAAAATTAATCAAGGACATCCACTTATCTATAAACTATAAAATCGCAATAGTGATCTAGAAATGCATTAAGAAACAATAACATAATCATGAAACAAGATAACACATCACAAATGTGGGAAACCCTCATGGGGAATAAAACCCATTAAAATAAATCTTGGATAATCTATCCTATAATATAATGTATCAAATTTAGTTGAGCACTAACCCAACATGGACCACCAACCCCATATTTATCAAGCACCCACTTGACATTATCAAGCACCCACTCTCTAAGGCACTATAATAACCTATTAATAAGCACCAAATTAGTTATAGGACACTTATTCAAGAATAAACCTACAAGGAATCTCCAACTCCCTCTTTACCAAGCACCAACATGCAAGTAAGATTTAATTCCCTCTTTGACAAAGCATCAACTTGGACAATCACACTTCTTCTATTCTTCCATCCATATCTATATATTATATATATAGACTCTATTCATTAACATACATAAATAACATATCTCTTATGAAAATCTAATATCCTCTTAATATACAATGATCACTCCATCAACTCTACTGCACTTGATCTCTCTCAAATTTGCCTCTAGACTTTTTTGATCAACTAGCCCTCATCAAGATTGAATATGTCATATGAAATTGATATTAAATTGAATAACACATATATTATCTTCATGATATTATTATCTTCTATTTATTTATGGCTTTAAACATGTTATCTAATCTCTTAGGCTCGTTGATTTATCAATTAATTTGATTCTTGTATACACACTTGCTTGTATAACCCTCATAAACTCTAATTAGACCATGTGTCATTGATGTATACAATATAAAAAATTAATGAGTGATTCTATGCTTTAATTTAAAGGGTTTTAATTCATTCCAAGTAATTTTTATACTCAACCATACATGATCCTTTTCTCTCATTGCTTGCATGCTTAAATAGGCCTAAATTACCTTGTATATATATTAATATCTTGTTCACATATCACTTGGTCAACCACACACCATTAAACTCTTACATAAGATATATAATAGGTATTAGGACATCTCATAAACATTATTAAATAAACTTTGAGTCCTTTTTGGTTTTTCATGACTCAATTAGGCCTCACTTCACTTTTAGGTCTCATGGAGATCTAATTGCATTAGATTCATCTTCTTCATGGAAAAGCTTGATAATATTAGGGCTATAGGGATATATCCCAAAAAAAACCATTAAATAACTTATTTAATGGCCTCTACTAACCTCCTTCATGTTTGGTTAGACAATTATCTTTCATTCATACCATGAAAGTTCCTTTATGACAAACTGCCCTATTAGGCCTCTATGCCTTAAAAGTTTGACGTGAAAAATGAGGCTTAAAAAACAATTAATATATTTAATTATGAAAAAATAAACATTTAAAATTTTTATTCATCACCTTAGGTTCATCACCAATTTATTGGAACACTTTCAATTAGGAGATAAAGACTCAAGAATGTCTTTGCAACTTACTCACTCGGAACTCCCAATATACCTTATAGACTAGTCATGGTGACTTAAAACCTCCAACACCTATGAATAAACTTTAAATGACTAATAATTCATGTATATGGTCATATTATATCACTATGCCATACTCATATATAAATATCATATGGTCTAATGGTAAATATTGATCTTGCAGACCAATTTCTTGACCTAATATCACATTGTGTTATCTGAACCAGATAGGTCAGCTTGTGAGTAAAATTTTCACCATATTAACTAAAATTAAATTTTTTTTCCAAGCATTAAAATTAATTAAAATTCCTAAACAACATATTCATGAACTTGGTTTCATCATTCTATCATGAAAACACACTTAAATTCATCCTCTCAATGTTGCCTAGGTATTACACTATTTACACTATTAGGTCTATATGTGACTAGATAACTTATAATACTAATTTATAGTACATTAATGGTGTAACCTATCATAAAAAAATTATGGGAATGTATTAGTATTCTCTATATCCTTCTTTCATCCATTTTCTTTTCTTAACAATTACAACTTTTGACCATTACAATAAATTCTTCACAAACAAGCCCTTCTCTATAGGGTCTTCTCACTCATCTGATAACTTAATACCACCTAGAGGTGACTAATATATTCTATTAAAATATTAAATATGTTTCCTAAACATTTAAATCCATTCTAATTTAATTTGGGAAACATCTTCTACATTGGGTCCTTGTTAAGGGTTTAAGGAGGTTTAACATAGGTTTTGGTGTTAATGATTGTTCATAAAGGAATGAACCTTAAATACAAAACCAATGAATGTATATATTATATAGGACCCTTACCTATCTCTATTTAATATCTCAATTTCCCGTGTAGAGGTTACACATGCCAATGAACACTTGAAAGTCCTTCTCGGGTTTGCATACCTTCATTTTTGTTCACTCTAGAGACCTCAAAACCACTTTCCATGCCTTTCTTACAAAAATGAACTCATAATTCATGATCAATAATTAATTAAATTTAGTTTCATCTATCCATTCTATCATTCACACATTCACCTTGAAATAGTATCCTCATGCCTCATTAGGCTAGGCATGGCTAAAAAATGGACTATACACAGACTAAGACTAAAGGACCTACCTTCAAAGATTTAATTTAAAACATTAATGAGTGAATCCATGCCTTATTATCATGCTAAAAAAACCTTAAAAACCTCTCACCTTCCTAATTTCACTCACCTCATCATGCCACAAGCTCATACCTTCACCATGCCATGACTAGTCTCAAACTTCCAATGTACTTGACACCATGACCTATTCCTTCCATGTCATGACCTCAGTAAAACATCAAAAAATTAGACATAAGACATCAAAAAATACTCATATCACTACACCATTATCTTTCTGATGACAATAATCTTCCATAGCCTCATACACACCTAAAATCACATGACCAAGGTTCATATGATTTGACATCTCTCACTGCTCATTGTCACATCACATAATTTTTTTCATTTATTTCACTATGCTTCTTTAACATGGCTCACCATAAAACTCTTCATGTCATTACTATTCAACACTATTCACATATATTCCTGTACACATACCTCTTCATATGACTTGTACATAACTTTTCATACACTAGTCTTCTTATGTAGACATAAGTTGTCTTCAAACATTTTCCATGACCTGTAGCTTCCATGCTCACAACACTAATAAAAATTCTCGTGATCACACTCTTATGTAAATTTACATATTACATACTTCCATCTATCCTTAATCACCTATGACATCAATCCTAATATAAACATTGACATCAATAACAATAAAATTTTGACATGATACACCTTTTTGACATCAATGAGAACAACATGGTAATAATTGAATCTTAATACAACAAATTTATTGAGATGAATATAATGAATATCTCCATACCCAACTAGTATCACATGCATAACATAGTCCAAAATGGGTAATTAGATTGTGTTGGATTTTTTCAACTATTTGACATTATTCAAAAATAAATGAAATAATATGAGGTTTTCCCAAACTATCATTGTACTTCAAGTCATTCTAATCCTCCTAGTTTATCATTATCCCCTAATATAGCCATGGTTTTATAGACTTTAGACTTTCATAATTTACAAGATAATGAACATGAAAAAAATGTCAATGACATTAAAGCTTTCCAACATTACCAAAGAGGAAACTATAGTATTAAGAGTAAAGCACATTAAACTCTAACTACTGTAGATCTACTAATTAATGTTTCTACAACACCTGATCCAAAATATAAAAATGATCTACCTCCATGAAATTTTATGTTTACTTTTTTATTCCAAGGACTTTGATAGGTAGGCAGTTGATGAGGATGAAATGAGTGATTTGAATGAATAAAATTGTGATGCTAATGGAGTGATGAATTTTAAAGACAATTATGTTCTTTAGGGAATGATATCATCAAAAAAATTATTTGATCTACATAAAACTTCAAATAGACTTGAAAATATAATTCATTCTAATCACAAATTATAATTGTTTTACATGGGGATGCCTAAATAAAATGATGAATAAATGGAATGGATAATAATAATATTTATATACTATAACTATGTCATTTATTAGACATATATAGACCTAAAATTATTTGATCCTAGCATCATGACACAAAATATTTCTTTGAATCTTGATCAGAGACCATTCATATAATACCAAAGATGAGTCAATAATTTTCTTGATCCACTTATCGAAATTGAATTTCAAAATTTATTATCAACTATAATAATATTTATGATGTGTCATTTGACCTAGGTGGCCAACCTAGTGTCAGTCAAAAAGAAGAATGTAGAAATTTGTTAGTGTGGATTCAGGAAACCAAATCAAGATTCAGATAAAGACAATTATACTTCACCATCTATGGATGAAGTCATTTAACAAGTCAATGTGTTTGAGATGATTTATTTCTTATATGTATTATTAGGTTATAATTTAATTTTGGTTGACAAAAATGTTATCTCTAAGATAAATTTCACTAAAAAAACGGGGAACATTTGCTTATAAAAAGCCATCTTTTGTTTTGATCAATGTTGATATCAATTTATAAAGCGACATGGAAATTTAATTTTAATTAATAATGTGTAAGTTCATGTTTTTTTACAAGTATGATTAAAAAGTTTTTCCTAAACACAAATCATACCAATTTAACCACTTATATAAGATTTTTGAATTTTGCCTCAAATTGGGTATCTCTCTCAATCCAAAAAATTGTATTTTTGTGAAATAAAAGGTAAGATACTTGTTCATGTAATCATAAATGAAGGTATTTAAATTGACCTTGATCAAGATAATTTCATTTAAAAAATTCAATTTACAAATTGTGATAAATAATTAAAATCTTTTTTGGATCAGTTAAATTTTATTTGTAAGTTCATATCTAGTTTTATTGAAATAATTAAACCTTTGAATGGTATGTTAAAACATGGAGCCAATTTATATTTTAACCCTAGTTTTGAAAAATAATCTAAATAAATCAAGGACACCATAATATAATCCCCTATTTTATTCATTCCAAACTATGCCAAAGACTTCTACATGTATTCATTTGCCTCTTATTATATAATTGCAACAATTCTAATATAAAATTTTGAAGATGGAAAACACCCTATAGATTTCATGAGTACCAATTTAAAAGAGGCTAAATTTAGGTACTCTATGTTATAAAATCGATATTATCCATTAGTGAAGGAAATAAATAAATTTTTACATTACATTATATGGAACAAGGTCTATGTTATGGTTCATGATCTTGGTTTCAAGTTGATGTTAGGACATAATGAGCTTGGAGAAAGAAGATGATAATGGGTCTCAAATCTTCAATAATTTGACATAGAATTTAAACCTATTAGGCTGGTTCAAGGTCAAGGTCTGTCATAATTTATTTCTAAAGTTTATCCTAACATTTTTGTTGTTAATGTAAAACAATCTGAAATCAAACATAACCCATGGTATGATTCAAATTTTCATTACTTATTATATGGTATTTCACTAGGTAATCTTGATAGGACATAGAAAATAGCATTAAAATTAATTTTTTTTCATTTCATGCTTAATAAATTTGTCTTATACCATAAGAATCATGAATGGATTTTCCTAAAATTTTTACCAAAATAAAAGTGCAAGATGTCATGATTTATTTTCAAGAAAAAATAGGCAGTGGCCATCTTTATAATAACATGACTACACACAACATCTTAAGATTTGTTTATTATTGGCCATCATTATTTAAAGATGCTCATGCACATGTGAGGTATTATCATCCTTTTCAAATATTCACAAATAGATAAACTCATGTTTCCATGCCTATTCAACCAATGATTAAGGATCATCCTTTTTTGTCAATGAGGTCTAAACTTCATTGGTGTCATAAATCCCAATTATTCAACTAGTCATAAATTCATTATTACAACCACTAACTATTTCACAAGGTGGGATGAGGTAAAATAAATAAAGAACACTATTTTTGAATAAGTGATTAAATTTATTGAAGTACAAATTGCGTCTATATTTGTCACCTTAGTAGCACTCATGTCTAATAGTGGGCATGTCTTCCAATTGGCTAAATTGACTAACTGGGCTTGTCATAATGGAATAACATTCAAGTTGTCTTCAAACTATTACCAACAAGGCCATGTTTTGGTTGAATCTAAAAATAAAGAAATTTTTAATGACATTAAGAGAGTAGTATAAAATAACCCGTGTAGTTGGAATTTATTACTCAAATATGCTTTGTGGGCTGATCAAACAAGACACAAGCAAAGTCTACAGAGTTCAACTTCCAGGCTAGTTTAAGGTGTGGAGCCAATATTTCCAATGACACTGAATAAATACACATATCATTTCATTCATGACTATGTGGAATAAAATGAGATAAGTCAGTCTAGACTATTAGACTTGATTAATTTATAAGACACAAGAGAAGAAGTCTTATATAATTTTAGCATATCCTAGGATACCATGAAGAGATGGTTTGATAAAAGAGCATAAGTGGAATGATTTTACATTTTAAACAAGATTTTATTATAGTACAATCATGATAACAAGGGTTATCATTCTAAGTTTACTCCTTTTTATATTGGACCTTATCAAATTTCAGAGCTACTAAGATGAAATGCATTCAAATTGAAATATTTTCAAGGCAATGACCTTCCCTTACCACTCAATCAACAATTTTTAAAGCATTATTTTTTAGTTGTTCTATCAACTAAAATTTTAAAATGAAGTCTAGGAGGTTAATTTTATGCACATAATGTATATAATTTCATGTTTTCTTAGATTTAATTATGTTTCTTTCTTAGTTTAATTTCATGTTTTCTATTATTTTGTGTTTTTCTTTCTTAGTTTTTTTGCTTATTATTTCTATTCCTCATTATTTTATTTCCGACCGCCCAACTTATTTAAGTTGGTTTATGTTTTTGAGTTATTAGTGGTTTTTGTGTGCTTTTCAAGATATTAGAGATGATTATTTTTTGTTTCAAGAGAATTTAGTCTTTCATAAAGTACACCCTTGGAATTGTTGTTTTTAATCTTACCTTATTGCACTTTTTTCATGTTTTGGTCCTAGAGAAGTAATATCGAATCCCATTCAGTATTATATGGTAGTTAAGTTTGAGAAATAAACATAAATTTAGACAAAAATATGTTGAAGCAATATTGTGTCCCTACACTTTCATGGGCTAGGAATTTAAAATGGTTGATGAATGTATGAGAATCATTCAAATTTTAGGATTTAGAAGTTAAGTAATCATTTTTGAATATTTGCATAGATTACTACAAATTTATTTGTATATTTTTATAATTTTAAAGGCCTATAATTCAAAATAGAATATGTGAATTTTATAAATATTTGATTTTCTTGTTTAAGCTATCAAATTATACTTAATTTCACATATGAATCAAAATGGAAACACTAAATTTAATTGACTTTATCTTGATAGTTATGATTTTTTTAAGTCTATAATTTTACCCTTGGATTAGTCACCAACCCTCAATGGAGTAAAAAAATGAAATATTTTCAAAATAAATAAACTCAGAGGAAATTGAACATAAAATATAAAATCCAAATTCTTTCATCAAAAGTGTGATTCAGGCAATCTCCATCACAATATTTTTGGCATGGCTGGCAGTAGAGCAAGGCCATGAGTGGGGACATAGTTATATCTATTGGGCCTATATATGCTTGGATGGTATTAGATTAATTTCAATTTAATTACCCCCAAGTCAAGCATCCAATTTGTCCCTTTTCATAAGTTTTGATTATTTTAGACAAGTTTAAATTTTTTTATGTGAATTCAAGAGCTATAAAATAATTAATCACTTTGACACAAATCTTTGGTCTTGGGAAAATATAAAACTTAGTATGTCACATACTAAAGAAAAATTAGTGATTTAATATTTCTCATTTTGTATAAAGATTTGACTATGGTTTTTGTGTTTGATTATTCAAGTTTGAATATTTACTATCTAGGTTTTGAATATTGAACAACATTCTTCATGTGGAAGTCACCATTTGTTGGCTCCAACATGCCCCATTACTCAAAATCTAACATGGGGACCCAATTTTTTTAACATACTTGTTTATATTTTATGATATTTGATACTTATATGACCTCATCTATGAATGATATTCAAGTTGATAAGAAAATATTTCATTTTTTTTAGGTTTTAACTCAAGTGTCTAATGTGTTTGATGATTTTGACATAGCTTCACTTGACTATTTGCTCACAATGATTAATAATAATTTATTTAGGGTTAAAAAATATAAATGGTATATGTAAGTATTTATTTTAGCTAATAATTTCATTAAATTTTGAAATTTGAACCCTATTTATTTCATGATCAAGCTGAAGTGGTACTTCATATGTTCATTTTATTACTAGTTTGATCTAGTAAAGACATTTGGATTTAATCTTAAAGTATTGGTCTAAAATTTCATTTTATATTTTAATTATTATATTATATTATACGTTTAATACTTAAAAATAAACATGAAATTTCCTTAAAAGGTAAAATTAAAATGAGATAATTTCATTTTTTTATCTTATTGAACCTTGGACTTCATGTTGAGATATTTAGAGATTTGTGATCTTTATTTTATTTTTGTATAATTAAAATTATTATTTAGGTGGTCATATTATCAATTTTAAATATTCATTTATAATTTTATATAATTTTAATTAATTCAAATTGGTGTTTGTTTAGATTTGTTTTCATTTAAATTTGGATCAATTTATGCATTTTTAAGCATTTGCTTATATAAAATTTCATGTTTTATAACACTTTATTCATAATGATTTCATGAAACAAGTCACTATGGTTTGATTGAGTCATTTTTTGCTTGTATTTATTGATATATATCTTATAAATACTTTGATCCATTGATCCTTAGGTGTTTAGAGTAGGTGAGTGCATTCAAAATGGTTAAGTCTATCTCATGGTTTGACTTCTTATATTTGTGATGTGTGTCATAAATATGTAATACCAGGTGATATAATTTTTTTGGAGATATTTAGTAATATATAAAATTATTTTTATCCTAAATTTATTATATTATGACATGTGGTCACATCTCAGGCACCTGGATCTCAAAGGGTGGTAGTTAACAGTTTAATTACCTAATATTCTAAGATTTTTGCATTGTCCATGTGTCAATAGATTAGTTGATAGAATAGAATAAAATTTTTATATTCATCCTAAGGATTGAATGTTTGATATCATTTCATGTGGGATTATCTCAAATATTATGGGAGAAGAAGGTTGAAGATATTCAATAGAACTTATGAGGCCTAAAGGCCCATGATTACACCACATGGCATCATCATAGACCTTTAAGGACTTAGAGGATTAGTTTATAGATTTTAAGAATTTGAAGTAATATTGAACATATATATTCCATGTGGTAATATCAATAGTTTATAGTTCACCTAGAAAATTCAAAGAAATAGAATTGTAAAATTGGTTATGTTGAAGGTAAAAGAACCCAAAGATCATGCCATATGAGAAGATCAATTCTTGTAAAAATGGATAACTTTTAAAGACTTTTGAATCATAATATCATGAAATATGGAATTATCTTGATAATTTATATATCAAGGAAAGTAGTGCACAATTCAAATTTTTTTGAGTCAAAAGTTTTGAGATTGTAACATGTGATTATATCTTAGGGAGTAAGAGTTTGGAATGGAAAATACATAGTGAAATTTTGAAATATCCCCAAATTAATAATATTATTCCATGTGAAACTTTATAAAATAACCCAAAAATGGAATAAATAAGATCCATAATGAATCCTTGAAGACCCTAAGCTCTATAATTATGCCATGTGGCACCATCATGGGATTCATAACACAAAATACATAAAACATATATCAGTCAAGTGATGATCTCCAAGAGTCTTGAGATTATTACACAAGGAAAAATATCATGGACTTGGCCCACATAATGTATTTAAATGAATTTAAATCAAAAAATATCTCCACCAAATCTATATTTTGACAAATGTCAAAATCTCATGCATCTATAGCTATAGAGTGTAAAAAGTGAAAATCTAACATGTGGAATCACCCTGTGAAAGGAGATGGTGTCTTTAGATAAATACCCTAAATTTTATGGCATAATAAATAAGATAAAGGATGGGTAAGTGATTATTTCACTATATTCCAAATGTTAAGTATGATAAAATTCAAACTAAGTAGAATAAAATTATAAGGTGGGTGGTTTGGTCAATTAAGGAACTTGAAAGAGGTCAAGTGGTAAAAGACATAGACTTTAGAAATTATCATGATACATATATTTAAAAATATGGATAATTTTATTAATATATGTATTAAATATTAAAATGAGATAAATCAATTATAATCTATGAACCCAATTATTGTTAGATTGACCAAAGCATACAATCATTCTTATAAGAACATGTATGAAAATCTAGTCTCATAACACCTATTGTCACTTGGATTTTCACCCTTTAAGGAGATATAAAGATCCATTCATCCAAGTTGCACAATGGAATAACCTCTAGGATTATGGGTAGCTTAAGGAATGACGTGAGTTTTTGATAGGGCTAGATCCATTAATGTACCACTTGACTACTAGTACTACTACTTTTGGGGGCGAAAAGGGTGAGAGATAAATGAAAGAAAATATAAACTAAGGAGGTGATATACCAAATCAATTTTATTAATTAAAACCAATTTCATCCTACATTTAAGACCAAAAGACAAACTAAACTTACACTCCTTCAATCTTCATCATCTCACATCAATGTTACATTATGAGGTTATGGATGGCTGTGCAAAGCTAGGATGACTAGACAAGAGGCATTAAATGCCACTAATGAGATTAAAAACTCACTAAACTTTTTTAATCTCCTAAAACACTTCACATGCCCTATAAAATCTATTTTCAAACTACAAAAAAGGTGAAAGAATGAGACCACATGCTAGGAATCTATAGTCTTCACTAAGCAAGATTCATCATCAATATATAACACACTTATAAACAATAAAGAAGAGGTATAATCTAGTCATTTTATTGATAAAAATGTATATAATTTATTATTGATTCACCATACTCAAGTGGAGCATCCCCTACACTACCAAAATTGCCAACTCTTATAGAGTTTGAGAGAGAGAGAGAGAGAAAGAGAAGTCCAAGGGTCAAAAGGACACTTGTAAAGCTGATAAAAGGATTTACTTGTGAATTTTATAAATAAATTGGATGAAACATGTAAGTTTTGGATGTCTAAGTGTACATAAAAGTAATCAAAGTTATGGAAAGTGGCCTAAAACTCCTTTTTCTTGCATATAAAAACTACATTCATGATTGGAGCTATTTGAACATTATATAACTAACTAAAAGTAGTGAAAATGATTGGAATTGAAGGGTAGGATATCATACATGCCTCTCCATGTATGGATTTCATGATTGGTCCTTTGGAAACCTCTAAAAGTGAGCCATCATCATCTACCATCCAAAAAATTTCCCTTCCATGCATCCTTCATAATTGCCCTAAAAAATGCCTTTAGTTTTCCATCAAAATACATGGTAAGGAGTAAATGACAAATTTAAATTCACTCCATGTTATTTTAATCATTATTAAAGATTTAAAATCAATTCAAGTTAATCTTTTCACCCCTCTTACTAGCTTATGCAATAAGCTAATTTTGATTGGTTGAGTTGAAGAACCTATTTGAGAAACTTATGAACATTTTAAATTAATTAAAATCACATGTGGAGTTATATTGAGTCTAAATATTTCCATCCATGTGTGTTTCATCTCATTGAACTTATTTCAACCTAAAAAACACATAAAATAGTGATAAAAACCTTGTTTTTGCCTCCATCCATGCAAGTTCATACAAAAATATGACATGGGAAGGAGATTGAGTGAGTCCTCTCCAAATTAAAATATTTTTAATAATCAAAATAGTCCATATAGTGGCATTTACAACTCCATTTTCCAACATTGGTCCTTAGAAAGGGTTTATTAGGGTTTTAGGCTTATTTTCACCCTTAACCTTGTTTCATAAAAACCTGACATTGGAGTTGAAAAAAATTCCAAAAATTTGTTTTAGGAGACCCCCTTAGCTTATCTAAATTTCTCTAGTCTCCATGCAAAGCTTTATGAAACATATGAGTAATGGAACTTGTCTATTCATTCTTGTTTTCACCATTTTATACTAGTCTAAGTTGGTTTTGGACCAAAAAATGTTTCTCCTTGGTTTTATTTAAAATATAAAATATTAGACACCTCTTTAATGGCCATATGAACATGTTACAATAGTTTTAAAATCATGCTTCATGGTGGAATTATGACTAACTCCTCATTTAATCATTATGCCTCAACCTTGCCCCTTAGGTTTGACTATAACCTGAAGTCCAAAAATGGTTTTTATGGTTCTTGTACATAAAAATATATCAACCACCTCTATAATTACCCTATAGGCATGTGTTTCTATCTAATGTTTTTTTTCTAAGTGTGAAAAGTAGAAACTAATTATGAAGGGTGTGGAATAATACCTATTGAATGTGCATGCATTGGATCCAAGTGAATGTGGAGAGCTCCTCTTTGGATCAGGAAGATTACCTAAAAATAATAAAACACTAAAATAAACTTATTTATTAGATAAGTAGATGGGTGGATTGCCTAGTGGTTTGATAAAGGTAAAAAATGTGATTTGGTTTGGGTTTGAAATGGGTTGATATTGTGAAGGGTAATGTGTTCAAGAAAACAAGAGGGATAAATGGTCAAAATAGGGGCAAGAAGGTAAGGAGTAAACGGTCCAAAATGAGGCCAACAAGGCAAAGGGGCAAATGGCTAAAATGAAGCCAAAAATGCAAATGGGGAGACAGTAATAAAGAAGGCAAAGGGGAAATGGATAAGAGGATAAAATTACAATATGGTGATGAAGGAAATAAGTAAATGAAGAAGGCCAAAGGGAAAGGAATATAGAAATTAAGATAACCAAATAACAAGATTACCTCAATGCTTGAAGATGTTTGTCGATGAAAATTGACTTGTTGATAGTTGATGAAGAGTTGAAGTAATTTTGGTAGAGTTTTGTTTCTTGGGTTCCTTCTGTTAAATATTATGACCTTGATGATACCTCAAAATTGGAAACACAAATGTTAATAAAAAATAATAACTTCTAAATTAACCTTGGGTGAAGGAGACGGTGGTATTTATAGAATTTGATGTGAAAAAAGATGCCAAAATAGAGGAATAGTGAATCAATTCAAATTTATCCAAGTAGGATCATGAATTAGTTAAGGATGAGATTTTTAGGGATTCCCACTTTGATTTTAATTCTCCCATTTGTGGTTGGTGTGTCTCCCACCTTGTACATGAGTCTAATTTTGAATGGGAATCATGTACATGGGTTTAAATGAGATCAAATATTTCTCACCACCCTTTCTTTCTTTCACACAAGAACTTATAAGGGTGGTACATCAAATTTTGGTGCCTTTTTATATGTGGGTGATGAAAAGTCCAAGGTGAGGCTATGGAAGATTCCCATTTGGGTTGAGAAGTCTCCCATTTTAGCTAAGAAGTCAAAAATGGGTGCCCTTTGTCTTTCCCAAAGTCTTAAAGAGGTAGGTATCTATTTTAAAGTCCAATTTCATGTGGGAAAGATAAAATACATGTTTAATAATGACCATTTAAGGGGAAATTCACCATATTTCAAGGGGATAACTTTGTGATGTTAGAATGAGGTCATTAGGCACTTTGGGAAAGGATCCCAAGTGGGGTATGGTGTCCCACATCAATCCATGTCATTTATAAGCCATGTCACTTGCCATATCATCTCTAAATCACATATTAGATCACATTCCATGTCATCATGAATAGTGATAGTGGGTCCCATAGTGAATAGTAATGGTGAATAGTACTTTTGAATAGTGATTTTGAATGGAATTATATGACTATGATAATAATTATTTGATCAGGTTAAGAGGGGTTTTTGGAAGGTTTAAGAAGTTTTAGGGAATCTTGAGGCATTTAGGCATCAAAAATTATAAGTGTGCAGTTTTCTAGTGTCTACATTTTTCAATTTTTATTATGTAGCCTTGAATTGACAAGCTACAAAATAAAAATAAATCACTTGGTCAAAGTTCAAGGTACCTCAAGTATGGGTGCAGGTATTCCCCCTCAAACCAAAAGTTTATGAATAAATGTCAAATTGAGTGTAGGTTTGATAAGTAGTTGATGGGGAAGCATTAGGTGGTGCCACAAGGTAACTAGGTATGTGAAATGGCAATAGGTTCACAAAATACAACTAAGTGCAATAGTCAAGATTACATAGGGACTAAAGGTACCAATATTGATAACAAAAAGGTTAGGTTCTAAGATAAATTCTAAGGTAAATGGTCCCTAGTGTTGGTCATAATTGTTCAAGTTAGTATTATCAAGGCTCTTAGATAGGGTCAATATTGACTCAGGTATCCATGGTAAGAAGTACTCCCAAGAAAAAATAAATTGTCTAGTTTTGCATGAGATGGTGAAAACATTAAAAATTTCAACATGGAAAGGTTGGTCATTATGGTAAAAATTTATTGCAAACAATACCAATATTTTGAGTCAAAAGCAACAGATGTCAAGGTGGATGTGGTGAATGAGTGGGTGGATTGGGTATGGGTTTGAAGGGGATGGTTGAGATGACTCTAAATTAAGGGGGAAAGTGGATGCTTTCTACATAGTTCCATGGATAGGAATCCAAAAAAGAATGTTAAGCCAAATGTAGTTCTTTTGAGGTGAATGGTGTTGGTTCACTTGGTTTCCCCAATTTGATATCATATAGGTAGGTCCAGGTGAAGGACGTTGGAGAAATGGAAGCACCAAAGGGTGGAAAAGATGGTTATCAAATAGTTTATAATGGGTGTGATAGAAATAGTGGATGATTTGAGATAGGATATAATTAGATGATTACGTTAACTACATAAAATAAATATGTATCCATGGATAATTAGGTTTATGCATGAAATTTATGCCACCATTATAAAGAAAAGGAAAGGGAGAAATATGTTTTACCAGGCTTTGGAAAATTTGGAACTACTCAAATTACCAGAGTGATCTGATGGGTTCTTTCATCACCATCCAAATACGCTGACATTGTACACATTCCAAAACAATGTCATTAATAGGATATGGAAGGTTATTATTCAATAGTTTAGGGAAGAAACATAGTAGAGTGGGTAAATGAGAAGTGGTGAAGATGTGAAACCTTGACTCTTGAGTCAGTGGGGCCCAAAAATAAGTAAGCATTAAGTTTTGATGGAATTCATAGAAAGATGCTAAGGGGTTTTGGAATATGGAGTGAGATAAATAATAATATTAATTTAATGAGGGAGTAGGTTATGGATTTGTGTGTTAAAGTAAGGGTTATTTCAAGGCACAATAAGTTGTAGTCAAGGAAGGGAAAATCAAGGGGAATTATTGGAAGGTATGGTGTAGGTGAGGGTGTGGCTAGAATCCCCATGTGGGTATTCCTAAAGCTTCCATTTGAAGGTGTTTTTAGTTTTGATTCTAACATCTTCAAAGGTTAGAGTAAAAGGGTTGAAAATAGGCAAGAATAGAAGAGGTGGGGAAGGAATTTTCATCTTTATGGCTTAACAACACTCAAGCTTATTGGTTGGTTGTATGAGCCTATAGTCTTATATAATTATTTTATAGAGACATAAGATTAATATGTATCTCATAGTAAAAAATAATTGAGTGGAAAACTTTGGAGGTCATAGCATGCTCAAAATGGGTAGAGGATTTAAAAGTAAAAAGGTGATAGGTAGGGTGAAAGGAGTAGTTAGAGAGGGACAAAAAAAGAATCCATGAAAAACATATAGAGGCATTAAAGGAAGATAGGGATGATCCTAAAGTAATGATCCTAACCAAAATTCATGCATTGAGGAAAGGGTGTGGAGGATATGAGGAAATAGATAAGGAGATTAATGTAGAAGTAGTACAACTAATGACTACACTTTAAAGAGGTGGAGGTTGAATTGGAGAACATAGTGGAGATTTAAGAAGGGAGGAGGTAAAGGTGAACTAGGAGATGGATGAAGATAAAATAATGAGGTCACATATAAAGATGAAGGTGGAGAAGGATGGAATAATCCATGCATGGTCATATAGGTTGGGAAGAGTAAGGAAGGGGATCAAGGGAGATGAAAAAAATCAAATGAAATGGAGAAAAGAGAAAAATAAAAGGTAAAATATGGGGGTGTGAGATGTACTAAAGAATGATAGATTAAAAAATCAAAAAGGATGGGGAGAGAAGTGTAATAATATTGAAGGGTAAGGGGAGGATGGTAAATGTGGGGGCCATGAAAGGTTTGAAAATAAGACTAAAAAAAGACCAAGGAGAAAATAGTTTTGTGATGAAAATGAAAAACAAGGAAATAAATAAAAGAAAAGGAAACAAGAGAATGAGTGAAATGAGGACACAAAAAGGATGATGGGAGAGTGAATAAATAGGTGGTATCTAGACTAAGTAAGCATGGATGATTATGGATATTAAAGCAAAGTAGATGGTGTTTTTGGAGATGAGAATGGGATGGAAAATGGGTTAAGAAAAATAAGGGGAAGCAAAGGATGGGTGTTAATCAGCTTGTTAGAAGAGTTGAACAAGCTGAAAAAGGGTGAGGTGGTGAAGAAATAGGGTAACACAATAAAATGGAGTGAGATGAAACTAAGGGATGAAGATCAGGGATGATAAGGACAAAAAGGAATAATTGAAATAGCGATACAAGGTATAGATACTCACATAGATGTGAAAGATAAGTGAGTACCAAGAGGGAAAGATGAAAAGGGGAATGTAAAAGGGAAAAAAGAAAAAAGAGATAAGAATAAAAGGGAAATTATGAAAGGCTTCTCAAAAGATAAAGGCCTAGTTAGAAGCTAGTTGTGGAGGAAAAAAGAAGATAAAAAGGATTAAAGGATGGAAAAAAAGCAAACAAGAAGAATGGAAATGGGAAAGGTGGGAAGAGTGGTAATATGACATAGAGTTGTGGTACACATAAAGAAAAAGTGAAACAATAGAAGAAATAGAAATCCTACAAGATGCACAATATGATGTGGAATGGGTGAGGAAAATAAAGTGATAAGGGGGTTACAACAAATAGTCAAGGTTGACGGGAGATGATGAGGATGGAGAATGAATTTGAAGGGGATAAAGGGAAAGGTTGGTAATAAGGTGAAAGAGACTTATAAAAAGAAAAAGGTGGGTGGGGAAGTGAGTTGTGAAACATGCACAAGGAAAGATGATAGGGAGGTCAACGAAGTAGAGTACGAAGTGGCTTTATGAGAGGTAAGAGGGGCCAATGGAGAAGGCTATCAACTCTTGTGTTAAAAGAGATTGACAATCTAGAAAAATGGTTAAAAGAGATTGTAAAGATGAAGGGAGGGAGGTGGTGAGGGATAGGTAGATAATTGGAGGAAAATATTTTAGGTGAGAAGGGGAAATAAAGCAAAGGATGTGGTTGAGATGACCTTAGTAACTGAGCACTACCTACATAGTCCAAAAAGACCTCAGGCCAATGTAGTTCTCCCAACAATGGGGAAAATACTTAAGAGGAAGTATTAGATGGTGTTAAAACATAAGGACACTTAATAAATAATTAAAAGATTCCTTGATGTAGGATGCCTAAGCAAGAGAGCACTATTAGTGGTGGAAATGAGTGAGAAGAAAAAGGGGATGAGAATTAATTGTTAGTGGCTGAGCTACCCCTAAAAGTGGAATAAAACCTACATAGTCCATGGACATCAGACCAATGTAGTTTAACAGGGGTTAGAAAATGGTACTCAAATTAGATGCCCCAATTTGATGGATGACATGGGTTGGTTTGGGCTGATGGAGAAGGTTTTATAAAAAACATTTTTGGGTTTTGGTGAAGGTGTTAGTGAAAGTGAATGGGGTAGGTTTGTAAATAGTTATAATAATGATCCCACATTTATTAATATGAGAGATACGAATGGGTAAGGTAGGATCAATTAGAAGGGAACACAATGTTAAGTACCTCAAATGATCTTCAATGGATCTAATCCAAAGAAGAGGTACCTTTGTTAGGATGTTACACCTTTTAAAATTATGTGAGGGTATGAGTTTGGAGATAGTGTTTATGACTATGAGTTAATTTTTATGAGGTGGGGGTCTATCTATATCTATAGAGTTGTTGTCACTAAGGCTAATCACTGCTAGGAGCTAATTTTTAATGGCAATAGTGAAGTGATGACCTGTAATGAATTTATTTGACAGTCAAGTATATTTTAAAAGTAAGGAAGTTGGTAATGTGGTTAACAATAGAGGACAAACCTTGAATAACTAAAGAGCTACATGGGTAGTCTAGATAACTAGTGACCATGTCTACATCCTCTATCAAAACTCTATGAAACTAATGAATTAATGGTTTCTCTAGTTTAGGCCTAACCAACAAGAACATGCATGGATAGGAGAATATGGTGGTTACCTTGCTATGAATGAAAATTTGACTAGCACAAAATAAAATACTACCATGTTCAAGCAAACCATGATAATGGTTGGGGTCTGATGCTCAGAGCATGTGTTAATAGGCTAGTAGGAATAAGAGGAAAAAAGGGCAAAAAGGTGAATGTATGAATATGAAAGACCAAACACAGAGTATTATTCTTTCCTTATGGGGATGAATGTGGGAGAGGAGAAAATAGTACACCCTTTAGCAATCACTAAGATAAGGAATTGTAAAGATGTTAGTCTAGGGAGTAATCAACTAGAATGATGGTTGAACACAAATCCAGAGTTACCAAATAATTGGTCTAATGTTTAGGTAGGAAATAATATATGTAGGGGATTTAAGTGAAGCATAGATAGTCTAATAACTTTCTATGTTTTATGGGACTCCTCGCACCTGAAATAAAATATTTCATAGTTTACTATAAACATGTACAAAATGTGCTAGATATAATTTGTTGAATGTTATGATGCTTAAGGTTTTGTGGATACATATTGTTACGGTTGATATAATATTACTTAATATAAAAATAATTATTATTTTTGTGTTAATACTAGATGGTAAAAGTTATGATGAAAACATCAACCAAACACATTAAGAGAGGAATAGGGCACAATGCTTTGTTTTTGATAAAGACTAAAAATGGACCTAAAGTGGGATTGGTTTAATGAATATATTCCCTTAAAAACTATGAGTGAGTGGTATTTAGTTGATAAAAAAAATTATTGACCATAGAGTGTCAAGTAAGCTCTAAATCCCTTGATTTACAAATAGTCTAAAAGGAAGATGGGTGATAGGTGGTGTCCTGGGTAATGGGTGATATGTATGATAACCTCATGTGAATTATTTTACCCATTATATAGGTTTCCTAATTGGTAATATAAAATTCAATATCATATGCTAGATGTAGACTAATCAATGTAGGACGTCTAAATGGGGAAGCCGATTGCAACTTTAGAATTTGTTGTGATAGTAAATCCTTCAGTTTATTATTATATATGGGAATCTAATTGATGTGAGAAGATTCCAATAAATTTATCTTCTTTTTAAAAAGTTAACTTAGTCATCCTTCAAGGGAGTGGTATAAGCTTATTAGATGTCTAAGTTTTTGATAGTTATCCTTCAAGGGATCAGTCTACCTTACATGTGGCAATTTTTATATTATTTTTGGGTAGCTATCCTTCAAGGGAGAAGTATATGATGCTTAATATATGGACCCAGATTATTTTGGGATGTAATGTGTTTAGACATGGACAAGTCTAATTAGGTTCAGAGGTTTACCTTTATGAGGTCAAAATTTGAGAGACAATGACCGTGGGATTCCATCTTGTTAGAGATAAAAAGTATCCATGAGAACCATGCTATGGGTAGAGAAATGGTACCAATATTTAGGATTAGGCCATGATTTTGATGGTTTATAAAATGGTTTTATTTTTTAATCAATTTTCATAAAGAGGGGATGAGGAATGTGGGTGAAGGTTAAAATCTCATAATCAAGGGACGAGCTTAAGCTAGACAAACAAGTGAACTTGATCCTTATTTAACAAAAAAAATAGATGCATATGCAATGTTTTGAGAGGATGAAGTTCTATTTTGCCTTTGAGATAGGAAAAATGATAAGCTCCTAATCCATACTTATGGGTGATGATGTAGTTTCCAAGCCAATTGAAATTAAACATGCTTTGTTTACTCCTCTCCATATTGGTCACATGTTGGTTTTCCTTTAGGATGATGTCTCCAATATTGAATTCTATAGGTTTGAGGTAAGGTTGATTAGGTTTGATGAGGATGGGTAATATCCAATGGTTCAATGGGAGAATTTTTACCCCAAATAAGTTAGGTGGTGCTCAAATGGGTTTCCCCAATTTGATATACCACTTGGTTTAAGTTGGGTTGATTGATATGTTTGGTTGATAGGTTGAGGAAAAAAAGCTAAGGGTTAGTTTAGTTAATGGTTAAGGTATGGTTGAATTTAATAAATGGTTAAAGCCTTATGGAAATAAATTCCCCTAGTTTACTCTTTGCATGCGTGGGAAGAAAATCCCAAAGTGAAGGTGTTTATGGTTAGGTTTCCCCAATTTGATATACCACTTTGTTCAAGCTGGGTTGATGGATATGTTTGATTGATAGGTTGAGGCAAAAAATCTAATGGATATTTAAATTAATGGTTAAGGTATGGTTAAATTTAATAAATGGTTATAGCCTTCTAAAAGGAAAGTTCCCCCAGTTTACTCTTTGTATGGGTGGAAAAAATATCCCAAAGTGAAGGTGTTTGTGGGTGGGTTTAGTTAGAATGTTGAGTGTTTAAAGGGTATGTTTTTAGAATGGAAATTTTATGCTTTCCATTATCATTTTGTTGAACCTGAGAGTGGGAAACCCTATAGATGGTGTGGATAAAAGGAAGTGTTGTTTTAGCTTGCTACTTTGATTCCTCTTTACTCTTAGGTGAGAATGGCGGAATAGGGAAGTATTGGGTAGGTTTCATTGATGGTTGGGTTGGTAATGGGATCAAATTAGGTTCATTTTATAACATATTATCCTTTCCATAAATCTAGTGTATAATGGTTTTAAAATCCTTGTAGTGTTTTGTATCATGGCCAAGTATCCAATCATAAGAGCACACATGGTGGTCATTGTACCATGATGGTTTTGGGTGTGAAGGGTTGAAAGTTTGATAGGGTCGAAAGGTTTGATAGGTGGTAATGTTAAGCAAGAGGTTTTAATTAACCTTTATAAAATGGTTAAATAGGATTAATGTAAAGCTATTGGAGGTGATAGGTTTTTATTTTTGGGAGCCTTCCTAAAATTAATTTTTACTACAAAAGTTATGGGTGGTGGGGTAGTTTTAGTTTGTCAGTTAGGTTGGGATGGATTGGTTAAGGGAGGTTTATTTGATAACATATAATACTCATATAAGTTATGGATGAGTGCTTGGAGATATTTTAAATGCTTTGTGTCATATCTAGGTGTTTTATGCTATGCATAGACTAAGCTGGCATTAAACAATTTTGGTTAAGGATGTGAAGGGTCAAATGTTTAGATAGGTTATAAATGTTTAAGAGGTGGTAAGGTTAAGGAGGAGGTTTTCAATAACCTTTGTAAAATGGTTGAATAGGATTCAAGTAAAGGCATTGGGGGTAATGGATTTTTAGGCTTTGGAGTGGGAGTCTTCTTAGGAGTAGGCTTTACCCTAGAAGTTATTAGTTTTGGAATGGTTTTAGTAGATTGGTTAAGTTGGGGTTTCTTGGTTGGTTTAGAAGTATAAGATTTAGGATAAGGTGGGGGGGGCATGGGTCTATTTTGAGATGGTTTAGGATATTCCACTATTTTAATAGGTTTAGTCAAAGTTTTATTTGATGGACTTGATGGAGTTAGGTCCAATTTAAAATATTGGTGAGCTATGCTAGAAATAGGAAGTATTCCTAGATTCTTGATGGGTTTGGTCAAAGAGGTGTAAGGGTATTTAATAATTTGAGATATAAGTGGGTTAGATGGTTCCATTATGGTTTTTGAGGATGGAGTGTCTGAGGATGGGGTTGGGGTAGTGATAGGTTTGAGGGTGGATTCAAGTGAAACTAAGGTTTCTTGTTTATTTTGGTAAGATAGGCCAAGATGATGCCAGAAATTGGCTCTATTGAGATTGGGTTGAGAAGTGAAATCTAGGCTTTATGCTAGCCTATAAAAGGGCTTGTAGATAGGTTTGGTTCCTTGATTATTGGTTTCAAATCTTAAACCCTTGGGTGGATAAGAGGGAATGGTTTCCCCATATATGTTTTGGGTGGAAGGTTCAAAATTTAGAGAAGATGTTTCTTCCATAGATGGAGTGGATAACATGAACTCTTCTAAAGGAATGATTTCTAAAGGAAGAGTAGGTGAGTCTATGGTGGGGGAGGAAGGTGTAATGGTCTCAAGTGAAAGTAAAGGAGTGGTTTCTTCCTTTTTTTGGTCATCCAAAGGAATGGAAAGTGATTCCCCACTTCAATGAGTGGGGTGGAAGTAGTAGTAATAGGTTTATCAATAATAACATTGATTGTGTGCACCTCACAAGTGTCAAATGATTTTGTTTGGCTTTGATTCACTAAAAGGGGAAGTGGAAAAGATTGTTTGGTTTTTTTAATTATGGTTTTTAAGGAAATTTGTAAAGGTTATACTAGGTAAAAAATTGGATTGGTTAAGGTTGGTGTTATTATAGCTTCTTCAGTTTTAGGTTTACTAAGTGTTAGAAGAGGGTGTACCAATGTCTCAATTATCACATTAGGGTGTGATACTATTTGTAAGTTATTTGGTTGGATTGAAGAGGCTATTTGGTTTGATTGGTTAAAAAAAAAATTGGGTTGATAGGTTGATGAATAGGTTGGTTTATTACTTAAGGGTGATGAAATTGATTAGGTTAACAAGGTGGGTTGAGGTTGATGTGATGGCTAGGGGAAATGGCCTAAGCTTTGACAAGGTTGAGGTGATGATAGATGTTGATAGGTTGTTGGTTGGGAATTACAATAATAAAATAGATGATGATACATTGTTGGTTTTTTTTAAGTGATATTTTATTGATCATGGATACCTTAAATAGATGTCCTAAGTTTTGACTCTAATCTAGCTATCCAGTCTATTATCATTGCAACAAACTCAAGTGGTAGTTTAGGTGAAGGTTGAGATTTTGTGGATTAGTTAAATTTGGATTTTGATGAGTTATATATGAGGTTAGGATGATTTTAAATAGGGTTGGGTTCGATGTAGATAGGATTAGGTTGGTTGTAGACAAGGTTGGGTTGATTATTAGTAAGAAAGTGAGAATAAGTGGCTTTCGATGCAAGCTAACACTTTAAAGCAAAAGGATTATTCTCCAATATCCTAGAAAAGTTAGGATATCTAGGAGAGAAAATAGGAAATAACTTAATTGAAAAAGGTAGTGGAGATGAGGTATTGGAAAATAGGTTCTTGGTTGGTTTGATTCTTCAATTTATAGTCTGGTTAAGACTATGTGAAGAATGGTAAGAAATGAAGCTCACACCTCAGACAAGAAGTAATAAAAATAAAATATTCAAGGAATTAAAATAATAAACTAATATACATTAAATCCTATAGTTTTTATTATCTTTCTTTTGGATTATGCCTTATAAAGTGTAAAGGGGAAATCAGCTTGAATAGGTCCTAAACAAGGTAGTCTATGTTCAGTTTTTGGTTATGTTTAGGCACTCAAGAAGAAGTCTTTACTAGATAAAGTAAATAGATTGGTGCTTGGGGCTTTATCCCCTCACTTAATGATCTCATAGATAGTATGGGTACTTATCTAATATATACCAATTACTAGAGACTATACTCAACCTAAGAGTTGAGTTGGTTATCCCCTTGGTGATTAAACCCAAGTATGATAACTGGGAAAGGGTGAGGTTATATATTAGGTGATGAAATTGTATTCAGGCCTTGTCTCAAGTGATTTTTATGTTTGTTTCATGCAATTTTTTTGGTTTTGTAACATTTGTGCACTATGGTTAATTTTTTTTGCCTTTAATTAATCTAGATGAACTAATTATGTAAGAAAGCAAATAATGTATGAAGTTAATTTTAACCCAAAGGAAACAAAAGTTTATTTCTTTTTATGAAAATAAGAAAAACTAAAATTCAAAAAAATTCAGAATTAAAATTCATTCCTAATCCTAGGATTAATTCTCTCTTGATTTTTATAAATGCAAGAAAAGAAATGAAAATTTCTACTTTTTTATTTTTTCCTAATTTTCTAAATAAAGGAAGCCAAAACATATGTTTGAAAGAGACAAATGATTAATTTTCAAAAATTAAATTACATATAAATTATAATTTAATAATTTAATTAAATTTAATAAAAAAACTAATGAACCCAATAAAACTCAAGAGTCCCATTGGGCATGCCAAAATGTTTCTATCTAGTTTTTTTCTTTTTTCTAGGTGTGAAAAGTAGAAACTAGTTATGAAGGGTGTGGAAGAATACCTATTGAATGTGTGTACATTGGATCCAAGTGATTGTGGATAAATACTACTTGGATTGGTAGGATGACCTGAAAATAATAAAACACTAAAATAAACTTGTTTATTAGATCAGTAGATGGGCGGATTGCCTAGCATGAACTAGATCCTAGAAGCAAAAGCTTTCTAGGAGGATGTCAATCCAGCTGATTTTAAACACTTAAATGGTAATGATAAAATAAATATATTTTCCTTATATTATTTTAAAAATTAAATTAAATATATCAAATAACATGAAATTAATTAATAAAACTAAATGTTTTGCTTAGATGGCTAAAATAAAGTTGTGGTTTTTGGTTTGGATTGCTTTAATAAAGGTAAAACGAGTGATTTGGTTGGGGTTGGAAATGGGTTGATATTGTTAAGGGTAATGTGTTAAATAAAAAAAGAGGGATAAATTTTCAAGATAGGGGAAAGAAGGCAAGGGTTAAATGGTCCAAAATGAGGCCAAGAAGGCAAGGGGTAAATGGTCCAAAATGAGGCCAAGAAGGCAAAGGGGAAAATGGCTAAAATGATGCCAAGAAGGGAAAGGGGGAAATGGTAATCAAGAAGAGAAAGGGAAAATTGATAAGAGAATAAAATTACAAGAGGGAGAAGAAGGAAACAAATGAAAGAAAAATTAAGATAACCAAACAACAAGATTACCTCAATGCTTGAAGATGCTTGTTGATGAAGTTTGGCTTGTTGATAGTTGATGAAGACTTGAAGTAATTTTGGTAGAGTTTGTTGCCTGAGCTCCTTATCTTCAATATGATTACCTCCTTGATGACACCTCCAAACCTGAAACATAGATGTTAATAAAAAAATACTAACATCCAACTTAACCTTGAGTGAAGGAGATGTGGGTATTTAAAGCATTTGATGTGAACAAACATGCAAAAATAGAGGAATAGAGAAGAAATTAAAATTTATCCAAGTGGGATCATGAATGAGTCAAGAATGATGTTTATGGGGATTCTGAATTTGATCATAAGTCTCTTATTTTGGGTTTGTGTGTCTCCCACCTTGTACATGAGTCTAATTTTGAATGGGAATCATGCACATGGGTTTAAATGAGACCAAAGACTTATGCCACACTTTATTGATTTCACACAAGTACTTAAAAGGGTGGAAAACAAAATGTAGTGAAATTTTACATTTATGGGATGAAAATTCGAAGGTGAGGTTGTGGAAGATTCCCATTTGGGTTGAGAAGTCTCCCATTTCAATTAAGAAGTCAAAAATGGGTGCCCTTTGTCTTTCTCAAAGTATTAAATAGGTAGGTGTATATTTTAAAGTCTAATTTCATGTTGGGAAGATGAAATAAATATTTAATAATGACCCCTTAAGGGTAAATTATACATATTTCAAGGGGGGAACTTTGTGATGTTAAAATGAGGTCATTACACACTTTGGGAAAGGGTCCCAAGTGGGGTATGGTGTCCCACATCAAGTCATGTCATTTATAAGCCATGTAACTTGGCATATCACCTCCAAATAACATTACATGTCACTTTACATGTAATCATGAATAGTGATAGTGGGTCTCATAGTGAATAGTGATTTCAAATAGTGATTTTGAATGACATTATGTGACTAGGAGAATAATGATTTGGTCAGGCTAAGAGAGGTTTTGGGAAGGTTTAATAATTTTTAGAGGATACCAAAGAATTTAGTCATATAAAACTATAATTTTTCAGTTTTATAGTGTCTAAAACATGTTACAACTCACTAGAATACTCATTTCATACTAGAAATAGAAGTTGCTCTTCATTTGCCCTTTAGGCCTTGATTTTGCTTATTAGGTTTGACTATAAACCTAGGAGTATAGATGGACCTATTTGGTTTCTAAAGTTATTTCTTGGTTTACCTTGTTTTTATGGGTGTTATTCAGCTTCAAAAACTCACTTTAGAGTTTTATTTGGCTTTTGGTCTATTATTTCACCTATTTCTGAAAGATCGCCAGGGTTCTTGCTCCTCAAGAATGTTTTACCTCTGAGATAGAAAAAAGGGGTGTATCCTTCATCCCCATGGAAATCTGGATATTTTTGAGTTTAATTAGGTCCTAATGAGTTTTTATAACAAATTTGAAGGTTAGACTCCCTCATTTATGTGCCTAACAAACTCAAGTTATCCAAAATAGGCCTCCAAGAGGACATTTTCCTGCATACTTTTCTTCATTCTTAATATGTCTCATCAGCCTCAAATTAAATGATATTATACATTTATATTATTTTTTACACATTAAATTCATGTTTAAAAATCCTAAAATTCACCCAAAACTTTTCCTCTCTCTTATATCCCTCACTATCACCTATTGAGCAAAGTGCTCTTTGACGAACTTGTACGGACTGAGAACCTTGGTTATGAGGAAGAATGAGTAGTCACTTTAAAAGATATTTGGAAAATATGATAAAAATTCCTAGTATATTATTAATCACTTCATATTTATTTAAATCTTCCCCTCACATTAGATAATCTCACAATTTACTTTAGCCCTACTAGGTTACACCTTGCTAGTCGGAGATAAACCCTACTTTTTAGAACTGTTGTAGGTTATTTTGGCTTAAAATGAGATGGTCATGGTGTGTAGTATACCTAATTGATTAAAATTATATATAATGATATTTATTTATAACTATAATAAACTCAAGTGTCCCTAGAACAACACTTAGGCACCTATATTGGCTCACTATCTTACTACCATCTAGCTGACTATATTTCTATATATTTGACCCCTTTTATAGATGCCTTTATATGGATTAGGCCATTAATATAATTCATAAAACCTTACTTGGATTATTTAATGTCAATTAACATCTAGTTTCACCCTAAATTAACTTTTATGAGCTGTAACACCATCAAGTACTTTGACTGAGAGACCAAATTCTTCTTAGTTTTAGGTACTCAT
This sequence comes from Torreya grandis, assembly GCA_037957365.1. Taxonomy (NCBI): domain Eukaryota; kingdom Viridiplantae; phylum Streptophyta; class Pinopsida; order Cupressales; family Taxaceae; genus Torreya; species Torreya grandis. The sequence continues at coordinate 546,474 of JARHVA010001291.1, forward strand.
GGGATCTATATGAGGCTATATATTCTTCTTTTTCTCTTATTTTTAGCTCATGAAATCATGATAATATTCATTTAGATGGTCATGCACTATTTTATTGGGGTTTTTATCCCATTAAACCTTCTAAAACACATTTTTCCCTTAAAAAATGATCTCATTGCTTGAGACAATCCATATGGTGGTTGTAGGATATCCTTAGAGGCTTATGAAAACTAGAAGGTTATTTGATTTCAAAATAAAAAGAATTTTACCATATATATACTTGTTATACAATTATATTATCATATAAATAATAACTTACCATCTTGAAACCAACTCAAATATCTTTGAAATTTTAGGCCTAGTTGGTTGTAGGTATATAGGGTCTCTATATGGACTAGAAACAAGCTTGGAGGGGGGTCAAAACATAAAAATGCCACTCTTTCATACCTATCTTGATGCTAGTCTTGTCAAAAATGTATGTTTTAGTGTAACCAAGTACTCAAATTTGGTTCCAAGATCTAATTCACTCATTTGGATTAAAATTCTCTTTAATACTCTTATTGTAAACATTATTAGTTGGTTTTAGTGTCTTTAAGAACAACTTCAAGGTTTCCAAATACCAGTCTTCATTTATCTTTTACCCCTTAAAATTTATAAGGGTCTTATATTTATTATAGGATATAAGGATTAGTCAAATTGGTGTTTCAAGACCCTTGTAAAGCTATTAAGTGATCTTCACAAAAAAAAATTAGGCCACTATTTACAGGGTTTAGGGACTGAGGGCCTAAGCATAGTTGTGTTGTTTGAAAGGGGAGGTCAATTTTTCTATCAACTTTTTCATTTAAAAATAGTATATAAAATATATATAACCATAATATGAACACAAAAGGATCAAATATTTCAAAATACTCTCTATCCTAAGGTCCTCATTTCTTTATTGATAACACCTGTACATGGTTATATTCACAGTGTAGGCAGTGAAGATAAGACTAGGCAGTGAACATTGCTATGAAATCTCCTAAATTATGAATCAAATAAACTTTATAAAATGTTATCTCCATTTATCCAAGAGCTTCAAACCACTACCAAATATTCTTATCAAATGATGACATCATCAAAATGCCCCTATATGTCTAAATGGATTGTATATAGTAGTAAGGGTAGGATGATTAGTTGGTGTGGTGAATGGACTAACAACCATGAGAATAAAACATATTTGAATTAAGATTGGAAAAATGGAGGTAAATTAGGCCTTTAAAACATGTACATGGGATTAACACAACATCATATAATCATCTAAAAATCATGGAAACCCAAAAAATAATAGAAAATTGCTCATCAACATAGAATGCACTAGTCTAGAAAATTGAGTGTATTAGCTAATCAAAATAACTCCAAATTTGAAACCAATAATGGAATAAATTATATGGGAGATTAAACATCCTTGGAAACAATCTTAGTAAGTAGGTTGTATAGATTTACTTAGAATGAAGCAAAACCTATAGGGTTCATAGATTTTTAAGCAAATTTGCACAATCCACTTCAAATGGTTGGTTCATTAAGCACATTTGGCCATTTTTCAAAATTATTATATGTATTTTAATTTATTTGAGTTTAAAACAACCTCCCAAGATCATTCTACCTAAAACCCTTCCTGCTAGTCTTACCAAGTGGAAACTGCAAGTCACTTCTTTAGGCTAAGAAAGATGAAAAAGAGATAGAATGGTTTTGAGAAATAAATTTTAGTGTTAGATCAAAAAAAATGTGTATTTGACCATGGGGGACGTGAATAGTCATATTTACATGTTTTCTAACTGGCACACTTCCTAGAGAAGTTGTACAAGTTCCAAACTCACTCTTTTCTTCAAGAAAACTACCTTTTCCTAACTAACCTAACAATTTTTAGTTAGTGACAGTTACTAAAAACATGTTAAGACACATGTTACATAATAAAACTCTTGTAAACTTGCACATTTCCCAATAAATTGACATAAATCATTAAATACACTTATTTCACCCCTTAAAATGACTCAAAATATAAATGGATCTAGAGAACTAATGACCAAAGTTATATAATAAATTAACATTAATTGACCTATGAAACACCTTATAATAATATATTATACCCCATTATATTCCTAAAAATGGATTTTTTACTAGGGATGCCCTATTTTGACCTAAAAGTGAAAATTGGTCAACAACACCATCAGTAGAATTAAGCAAGAGTTAGAGTAGACAAATGTTAAATTTAGATTTAAAAGAAAATGATATTTTGAAATATGTTTGTAGTAAGAGGTATATTATTTATAAATTATAATAATTCATGATTTTGATGTTGTCATGTCGATCACATTTAATGGCAAAAGCGTAAAACTAGAATAAATTGTGTTTCCATGGAGATAATCATGCAAAAATTAGGAATAGACAAAAAAACATGAATTGGTTAATCCATATTTGGGTTCCTTATACAAATGATGTGGAATTTCCTATTTGGGTTGTTGATTCTCTTATGAAAATAGTTAAAATTCGATAATTGTTGGATCATTGGAGCTTAAAATGTATTGGATATTGCATCCTCTTTCATTTAGAAAGTAGTTATAATCCTAGAATTATGACATGACTTGTTCTTATCCTTTCTTGATGTGTTATCTCAAGAAACTAACCTATAATCAATTACCACTTTCAATTTTTGTCATCATTCCATTAAATTTTGGTTGTGCATCAAGGTAATGGGTATGATTGCCTTGCCTATATAAGCAATATTATTTTCCATTATAATGGTCAACTATTTTTTCACTAAAACTCTAATAGATTATGTTATAATGAGACTTGTCATTATCATTTGTTTTTTAATGATTAAATTCTAAAGGATATTGATTTGGGAGAGGTAATACATTCCAATAAGTTTGAATATTGGTTTTGAAATTAAATATAAAATTAGATTGTGTAGTAGTTAGTTTGATTGGTTCTGAATTCTCATTCTATTTATTTTAAATTTTTCATTAAGTCATTGTGTGTAATAGTTACATGTTTGTGTATTTTATTTATTTGATAGATATTCTGAAGTATATGTTGAAATTTTTCCTTTGATTATTGTTCATTGAGTTATTTGAGTTATGCAATAGCTAGACTTGAAGCCTAGTGTTATAATTGTATCTAGACATGATTCTTATTTCTTATCACTAAAACATATTTTTGTTCTCAAATTTTGACCCAAAATATAAATAGTTATTAGGTTCAACTGATTTGATGAGACAAATGGATATAATAGAACATGGAACAAAATCTCCCCTCATTTTTAGGATTCAAATTTTTAAATCCAGTGGCTAAGACATTTATAATCATTTAACTATGTGAGCAATCAAAATTAACCAATCGAAGTTCAAACTACTTTATATTATCTGAGAAGTATTACTATTGTTTGATTAATTATTTTTACTTCATAATTCACATAGGTACACTAAAATACAATAGATAGAATATTCATCATAGAAAAAAATAAAATAAGATAGAAAGAGTAGGGTAGTAAATTAAGTGTTTCATTAACTAAAATAAGATTGTTATTGATTAAATTTAAAAGCATTCCTAATCATAATTATACCATTGTGTATTTGGTCTATCTATAATAAAAACCAAAATCACTCAATGGGAAGGATTCTAAGGAATTAACTAAACACATTAATCTCAAATTTTATTAAATAAAATCATATGAGAGGCCTGTAACTACTGCACACAATGGATTAACATAGCTTTAAGTTAATTAGAATAGAAATTAAGAACTAATTAGACTATCTACTAGATAATTTAACTACATATTCATTAGTATAAAAATATTACAATTTATTCTCAATATTAATTAATATTATTTCATAAATAAATGAATGACATTACTAAAGAATAACATGAATTTAAAATGAACATAATATCTAATTCAATGTTATTATTAAAGTATTTGGTTGTTCCCTCTAGGTAGATAACACAAGCTAAAATAAAATAATAAAAAGAGAGGATTGAGCCTATAAACATTTATACTTAGGATAATATTCAAGTTGATAAGTCACTATTTCACTCCATGTACCTCCCTTGACCAATCAAACCTCCCCAAAAGCTAGCTCAAATGATTATTCTATTAGTTTCCTTAATTTGGTCGATTCTAAAATTTTGATGGGCCATCAAATTTAAGCATGTGCCTTTTATGACGACTCACCAAGTTGACATGGTTCAAGTCCATATTTAATTTATGTTCCCAGGATTTATTTTCCACTTAGAACTCATTCATAGTTTCCCAGACATATTATTCAGCCAAGTTTAGCTTCCCCTTGGGTCCTCAGGTCCACTTGACAACCACTTATTCTTCTTGAGTTATTTTATCCTTACTATAATACCCGCAAGATATTCAAGTATTAGGATGGTTTCTTGAGGTAAAATCTTACTAACCTATAAAAATATAACTACTTGGACCACTCAAGGATATTGGCTGAGTGGGATGTCACCACATAGCAAAATCCTATTAACCTAGAGGCTTAGAACTACCTATACCCCCCCAAGACTACTAGGTACTAAAATCTCACCATGTGGAATGATCCCACTAACTTGGAGGCCTAAACTATTCTAACTAATCATGAGTATTATTACTTTAATTCATTGATATGGTCTTGAGTATTATTACTTCAATTCATTGATATGGTCTCACATGGCATCATCCTAGTGTTATGTAGGCTTGGAGCCATTTGGTAGCCAAATAAATCCCAATTTCCCAAGATCATACCACATGGCATGATATTTGTACCTTCAGAGCTTAGTAAATCTCCAATAAGAAAAGCTAAGTATTTTGGTCATTTGAGCTCTTGAGTTAAGGAGATGATATGATGTGGCATCATATCATTCAATTGGGAGGCGTAGGGAAGAAAATCTATAGGAGAAGACTAAGGCAAATGAATTCATTATTAATTTATCCCCAAAACAACAAAATCCACAAAGGCATAAAATAAAGGCTAGTGTTTAAGTTTTGACACATAATAGAAATCATCAGTCCACATCAATGAATTGACATCATTTTCAAAAATTGAATACTTCATGAATATCCAAGTCTAAAATCAAATATCTACTGAATATTTATAATGGTATATTATAAATACTTGGTCACTTTCAAATCAAAATAAAACATTGTAGAGGTACAATTAGACTGGTTGGATTAGACATGGAAATTCTCATGTTCAAAAGACTTGGATTCAAACTTAATTAATATCAAGAATCATTCAAAAAGTATAACTTCACATCTATAATCTTGTAAAACAAAGTAAAAATAGGAACAAAATGGTCCCCATTTTAAATTTGAATATGGGTCATATTGGGACACAACACATATGATTTCAGTCAAATAATCACCCATTTTCTCCCTTACTCTTTCCCCTCTCTTTTAAATTTTTTTATGATAATATGACAGACTATTTAGATTATAACTACCATATCTTATGAAATAATATTGTAAACATATGGTTTCAACAATCCTACAATGTTAGATAGTTTCAATTTAAATAAAAATATTTTTTAAGCCTATGATGGTAACAAATTTTGATCACCCAACTAAATGCCATATAAAATTTTCAGCCTTTAGATCCCAAAAAAATACTAAAAATAAGGAGAAATTCATCCCAGTGTTGTTGAATCCTTTTATCATCTTATACTAGCTAATTTAATAATTGCATTCTGAGTGGGTCACAAATTGAGCCTAATAGAATCACTTGAGTTACTATGAGAATGAGAAGAATGTTTGTGCTTGTGGCAATGTTTTTGTTCTCAATAATTCTTTGGTTAATGTCTTGGATAAATATTCAATGAATGTTTCTAAAAATGTTTATTTATTTCATGTTTATTCTCAATTGTGTATCTACATTATTTCATATGTAGATTTACTAGTTTTTTTCTTAGTGAACTATTGCTCATGCTGAGTAACTCACATATATAGTCAAATGTTGTATTTTTTATTTTTTTATAAGTTTAAAAATTTATACAAATATTGTTTATGTGGAGTTGAGTCAATTTAAA
>JARHVA010001291.1:557500-592500 GCA_037957365.1 Torreya grandis
TGGATCAAAGTTTCAGTCCATTGTCATACTTAGTTAGATCTTTACCCACTTCTACTTGCAGTCATGGTGAAGTAAATGTTTGGGGCCTATATAACACATTCACAGAAGTATGATGAAAGTTTAAAAGACTTGGTATGTATTTTAAAAACATGGATAAGTAATTTAAGCCTTAAAATGGTTGAGAAATTAATGAAGTATCCATATATAGTATTTCTACTTAGGCTCCTACCATTAGCATGCACCCATATTTCATGTAACAAGGTTCAAAATTGAAAATGAGGTGTGTGAGTTTGTTAAGGATATAAAAAATAAAAAGGTTTCATTTAAATAACATTATATGAGGTATAATTACCATTAAAGAAAACTCTTGGAATATATGGACAATTTCATGATTACCATCGATACGCAACTCAAAGTACCCACCTACAGGTGCTTTATGGAGGATGTCATGTTGAAAGAGGAGTTTTAATAGATGTTTCAAAACTTTTGAGTGATATAAGAAAATTTTAAAACCTTGGTGAGGGTATAAATTAATTCACAAACTCATATGCATTTCTCACTACCTATCATTCCACATATATTGTATGTACAGTGGTATGCACCTATAAGTGGCACTAGTAAAAGTATGAAGGTACTTGAACAAAGTGGTTTGAACATGTTGAAACCTTACTTTAAGTCTTGTAATGATAAGGAAACCACTTAATATATTATTTTTATGTTAAGTGGTAGGAGATAAGTGAATAACAATTCAATAACCCAATGACTAAATTTATGGAGATTTTCCCTAAAAAATGTAAAATAGAGCATCTGATGGTTTTGTTAATGTCATATGAGGAGGTGTGAAAAATTATTGAGCATATATTAAACTAATATTTATATCCTATATCAAGGACATGAGACCCACAAAGTTTTAATGGAAGAGGAGAAATGGAGATCAATTTTTGAGAAGTCCAAAATTGTACTTTTATGCTTTGAGTTCCAACAGTGTTATCTACAGCTTTTGGTCCCTAAAGAAACTTTCCAACTCAAGGTTGTAATACAAACCTTGTATCATGATTGAATAATTATTAAATGGATTATTTATAGTTTTCATGACCTAAGGTTCAATTCAAGGGATGAAATTTTGTGTTTTGGTTCCCCAAACACACCTACAAACCTCTTTACATCACAAATATGAACCTATACGCTGGTTGTAGGGTCACCATGAAGAATAGGATAGATAACCTTCATAACAAACTTATTTCAAAGAATTAAAATAAAAAATGTAGATATATTATGGTTTAGAGAGATTTAAGTAGTGTTGAATCCTTTCCAACAAGGATTAGATCATATATAACACCTATAGGACCTACCACAGTCAAATATAGTTGACAGTGAGAGGTAGAGAGCAAAGGGAGTGTGTTTAATGAGTCCTAACCTATACAAGGTGGATAAAATGGATCCAAATAGGTGTGAAATAAACCTAAGGTACTATATAAAGTATTAAAACATTGTTTTTAAATATTAACAATGCATTCTCACCTATAGGTGTAGTATATTAGAGTAAAACATTGTCAAATAATAGAACTTAGTCTTGAGAGTTCAAGGTATGAGGGGAAACGAAAGGTCAGAGTAGTGAATGGAGATTTTAACATCCCCATCATGATAATGAAAATGTTTAATAATTTTTTAAATGATAATTATTGCATAGATGGGGGATGTAATCTACCATACTGTAATGTCCCCTTTTAATACCAGAACAAAAGCTATGATACCATTGTAATGTCCCCTTCTGATACCAGAACAAAAGCTCTGATACCACTATAATATCCCTTCAGATACCAAAACAAAATCTCTAAATTTCTCAATAGGATGGTAGGAATTTGGCTCTAATACCACTGAACTGGGAATCAACAGATAGCTCCAATCTTTGACTCTGAGTGGTTGTAGGCTGGATAAGACCCTGTGCAATCTACTCAACAAATCCCACCTCAAAATCCCTATGAGGTAGCATAGTAGAAAGGATCACTATAATCTCCCCACCCAATATACTTATAGCACTAGTACCTCAGATGAGAACACCTTCTGTCACTTTATGCAAGTCCAAACGAACACCTGAACTATCTAGCAAATACTCCATGAATGATTAAGTGCAGTAAAAATTATATGAGTAAGTATCAACATACTCCCCCACACACCAAAACTGATTCCTCTATAAAAATGGCACAGTGAATGGTACCATACTATCATATCTATGAGGAGAATCAATCTGGTGACTAGACCCCACTGGTATCCCAAACTCCTCAGGACCAGGTACTCCCAAATCTTTAACATGTGTGTTAGCCCCCACAACGTGTTCCTCAGATACAACTGTAGGAACATACTCACAATCAACACTCAATGTACTAACCTCTAAGTATACCTCCACACTCTAAATTCTAGCATCGAACTCATCCTCGTCTAACTCTGAAAAAGCTGCTACTGAAACTATCTCATCATCACAATCTCTAGCTCCCACGTCCTCTGAAACTAACTGAGAGTCCAAATCCCCATGACTAAGCTCATCCACATGTCTCTCAGAATCCAAGTGAGCCACCTTCATTGCCTCCATGCCCTCCTTGATCTACTGTAAGTCATCACAAGAAGAACATGATGTAACTCCTTTCTGTCTCCTTATGTTTTGAAGATGTTGTCTCGCATTGGCAGCCACTAATCTAGCCTCCTTGGCCTTTTGTGACGACATATCACATAAATTTTGGGTCCTTTCCATATCCGTCAAAGTTTGATGTTCTTGATGTGAAGATGAAGGAGCAATATGATCATGCAAAAAATTCATACTCTTATTCTCCATATCATTAGCATGCTCTATGCTGGGCTCCAATGTAGAAGTCTCAAGTGAAACTTCTTGCAAAGATGATATAGACAACTCATTCCCCATGGCTGCCCTCATATCCTCTTGAGTCAAATCAACATGTCTAACAACTGGTGTAGGGCTTCCCTCAACCCTTGTAGAGACCTCTTGTTTCTCCTTCTTTTTGTTTTGTGATGTGGACCTTTTATGAATGGATGCCATATACCATACTAATTTGTCTTTGAATGTAGGGTCTGAAAGAATTTCATTCATCCTCCTTTGGGTTTTAGCCAACATATTCAAACTTTGTTTCAACTTCTTCATATCCTTGTCCCACTGTTTTAAATTACTTGAAGACATCATGGATACTTCGTTGATTCAATCTACCCAACTACCCAATAGGATGGCAGGACATTAGCTCTGATCTACCCAATAGGATGGTAGGAATTTGGCTCTAATACCACTGTAATGTCCCCTTCTGATACCAGAACAAAAGCTCTGATACCACTATAATGTCCCCTTCTGATACCAGAACAAAATCTCTGATACCACTATAATGTCCCCTTCTGATACTAGAACAAAAGCTATGATACCACTATAATATCCCCAACCAATTGGGAATATATAAAAAATAAAGCTCTGAACAAAGATACAAATTTTGCCAAAATAATTTAGAAATAAATAAATTTATCACAATATAATCTCTCAATATCAAATCAAATATCTTATCACTTGTTCTTCTAGATGATTACACAATTGAGTCTCTGTCATATAAATAAAACAATATGAAATATTCTATCTTAAAACCCTGGGCTTTTACAAATCTAGAAATTAAGCTTGAATTTGGATGTCTCAGCCTGCTATGTCGAACACACAGTCACCGACGTCGATTGATATACTGCCGATGTTGATCTCTATCGGTCCTTCTCTGTCGATGTTGGTCATTGGGGATCTCTATCTGTCGAGGTCGGTATTTGCGTGGATCTATACAAATCTGTATGGACTTTGTATAGCTACCAAATAAGCACAACCTGTCTATTTCCAACCCTTGATTTGAATATATATGGCTCTAATATAGAATATCTCTATCTGTATAATTTATTGAATCAAAAACCTAATAAAATAAATACCTAGAAAGCTCCGTGACAACTTCTGTATGAAGTTGCCTCTCAAATTTGTAAACCTCTATGATAACTTCTATATGAAGCTATCTCTCAATTTGGCAATAGATCAGCTCATATTTCACAGCCTCTAAATCACACACACTGAAGAGTGGACGTTCTCCAATGTAGATGGAATCTTGGAACCCTTGGCTCAGTCTTCACAAAAGAATTCTTCAATATCAAAAATCAATAATCAATGCATAATCAATAATGGCTTCCATGAGAAACCCTTATACCCTCAAAAAGATGTGCTTGCCCTAATTAGGGTTTTCTTAAATTAGAATTAGGATTTCTATTTAAAATTAGACCAAATAATTAATATTTGATTAAAATCAATCAAATATTAATATCTCCCTCAATACATGTCAGATCCTCAAACCATTCGAAGCTAGTGAACCAGGGAGTGATTCTGCACATGACCATACCAAAATAAGGGTGCTCCACTACATGCCCAAAATAATTAATATTTGATTAAAATCAATCAAATATTAATATCTCCCTCAATACATGTCAGATCCTCAAACCATTCGAAGCTGGTGAACCAGGGAGTGATTCTGTACATGACCATACCAAAAAGTAGGAGCTCAGAATAACATGCCCAAAAAAGCCTGAATGAAAGCCAACTATAGGAATTTTGCTAATCGAAGCCAAGCCAAGCTCCATTATGACCCTCTATCCATCTTATCAGCCTACGAAGGTCGTAGAATAGGCTAATCATCAAGTCTGAAGATGTCACCTAAAAAGGGGACATGACACATACATAATTCATATCAAAATACTGTGTACAGTCTCATTTTGCACTGATTATTTTAGGTTTTGTAGAAGTTGGGGGGTCTTTTGACTTGGTCAAGGGTTAAAAATTGGTAAAAATATTATTTATAATTTTATTAATATAATCATACATTAATTTGGTCTACAAAATATAGGAAGCTCCCTCTATTTTGTATCTAATAAAGAGCACTCCCCTTATGCACAAACTAATAGGCTTTAAGGAATGGTAATGGTTAGGCGAGTTAGAGGCTAGTTAGACATGGAAATAAGGATTGAAAATTTTTAAAACATATAATCCAACATGAAAATACTTATATATAAAGAGGTAACTAAATAATGAGGTCTAAAACACCAATGTTGTAGTCAGACTCAATAGGTAGGGTTTAGGCCTAAAGTTCAAATGAAAGGTCAATTTAAATTTTAGCATGAGATGGACATTAATACATATTAAAAAATTTATATATGGTAATAAAATATATTAAAGATATATTTTAATGTAGGTAAGTCAAAAATTAGTCATATTTTGGCTCAAAGTCAACATTAGTCTTGTGTAAAGGAAAAAGAGGGCTTAAACAGGTAACTTCAAATGCTCACATTTTTAAGGAGGATTTGCATGGAATACAAAGGAGTTTAGGGATATTAATAGGGTATTTTAACATCAGATTAGTGTAATGTTTTTTAAACTTCAATGTCAGAGCTTCATGAGCAAATGTTAAGAATAGAAAGCACTCAAAACCCTTGCTAAATACCTACAAGGACCCGATTGGAGAAAATGAGGATGGGAAGCTAATATAATGGCATATTTTGACTAGGATGATTATTTTACATTGTATAATACTATTTTAGTCTCCTCCCCACTTTTGAGTAGTATATAATGGTACAAACATGATACAAAATAGGGTACTTTTGACTATTTTGTGTTTTTTTTTGGTTTCAAGAGGTTCCAAGAGATGACAATCACATGGATGGGAAGAATATGGCTTAATATAACTACCCATGTTAATTTAATTCCCTATAATAACTCCTAATTGCCTCAATCAGCTACCTTATCTTAGCTAATCAAAAATAGCATAGTGACCAAGCTAGTGAGAAGGGTGGAAAACTTGAAGTGAGATGTCTTTAACGTATGACTAATGCCTATAAGGCCATGGAAGGTATTTATAAGTGGCATACATTAAATTTTATGGATTTTAAAGGGAAACTAAATCCAAATTTGAGGCCAAGTGTGCAAGGTGTTGGAAAGATGAGTTTTTTAGATTTTAAATGGTGATATCTCATTTTGGGGAGATTTTAGATGACCAAGACTACATCTAATGCATGAAAATGTATTTTTTAAATCCTTCCCTATAATTTCAATCATCATAGCTATCACTAATCAGTTTTGGGATGTTTAAGTGGGTCAAAATCATGAAGGCAGTTTTCTAAGCTAGAATGAGAACTTTAATGCCAATTTTCATGAGTTTCATACCTTATATGGAAACTTGTGCCTCCTAACAAAACATGATTAATTTTAAATTAATTTTTCATGCATAATTAACTCCTTTTATTATCTTTAAAAGTGTCCTTATGACCTTTGGACATCTCTCTTCTCCTCTCTCTCTCAAATTCTGTAAGAACTAGTTATTTTAGACTTTTTAACTTATGCTCCACTTGATTATGGTAAAGTCCTCATTTTCATACCATTTTATCAATAAAACTACTACATTTTGCCTCTTACATAACTATTCATAGTTTTTTTACTTAGATGATTTATTTTTCTTAGTGATGACTTGTTGTTTCATTCTTTCACCTATTTAAAGTTGGAAAGCTTCTTCTTATAGGGCATGTGAAGTGTTCTAGGAATTTTCAAGGTTGAGTGAGATAGTGTATTCACTAGTGTCATTCAAGGCCTCTTATCTAGTATTCCTAGCCTAAATAATTGTCCATAATCTCACAATGTAATATTAATGTGAGAAGATGTAGATTGGAGAAGTGTATGTTTGGTTAATCTCTTGGTTTCATGTATAACATGCAGCTAGTTGTGAGTCATGAACTTATTTTTTGTATCACCTCGCTTAGGATAGTTTGTTTTAATTTTTCCATTTCCCATTTCCCCCTAAATTATATGTGATCCAAAGTGGTACATCAAGGGAGCTAGCTGTATTTAGGAACATAGCTCATTCTTAGGCTCACCCATAACCTAGAGGTGTTTCAATTGTGATAATTAGATGAGGAGAGCTAAGACATCTCCTGAAAGGGTGAAAATACAAGTGACAATAATTTTTGGCATGCCTGATGGGACTCTTAGTCCAAGAAATTAAAATATTTTTTGTTGTATTTTAGATATCAGCCTTTGGAGGCATCTATTTAAGCATCAATGGTGACTCTGAAGTTAAATCAACTAGTCAAGTATCATATGTATTCCTTCTGAATATTTTTGATATTATTTCCTTGTGTTCATACTTCTTAATGAATTTCCTTGGATACTTTGGTGTTGAGTATTGTTTTAGACAAGCTAGTGAGACATATCAATCTTATGCCACTCCCTATCGGCTGTGGTGTAATTCTTACCAGTCTTTCTATGACCATTACCAACCCTATCATGATCCTTATTAGTTATAGAATCTACCTTCTCCAAATCTTGATCCTATTTAACCTAGTCACTTCTAAAGTCAATCCATTTCCACTTTCAAGAAAACTTTTTTGGGATATGAGAAGTAAATGTTAGATCTTGACACACAAAGGGGATATGGTATAGATATTCCTATTAATTTCATTCATAAGGTGAGAGATGCATTAGATATAGTTAAAAGAGAGTGGGTACCTATTGAGAGAGCCAATTAGAAAAGGCTCACAAGTGAGATGCTAGATGTGAGTGGCCTAGTTTCATCCTTAGAAGATAGGTTACAAATTCATGAGAAGTAACCTCACCAAACCTATTAGCCTTCATATCCACTTTCCCAATATTACTATTAGTCATACATGATTCCCACTTATGAAATTAATCAAGCTTGTAAAATTCATCCTTTTCCTAATCAATTGGAAGAGAGAGTTGAAAAGAGAAACCCTATTTTTAAAGCAAATCTTGATAGGTAGATTGAGTTGGATAATACGCATATGAAATAGTCTATTTCATTAGAAAGAGAAGTGAAATCTAAGATCTCATTTCCCTCTCCCATTACATCCCCACCTCAAGACAAGACCTCTATATACGGGATTCAAATTTGGAGATAACATGGGGAATCTAAGCCAAAGGAGATTCCAAGTTTTTTGAACACTTCATTCACTCATAAAACTACATCACCATCTCAAGAAGAGAATTATAATCTTAAAAACTTAAGATATAATAAGATAGTGGAGTCATGGGGAAATAAAGAAGATAGAGGCCTTGATAAGAAGTGTGAAGTTGAGAATGAACTTGATCCTATGTAAGACCATTCCACCCTTCCTAAAGAGATGTGTTGTCTTCCATGTCATATATCTTTTGATCCTATCATCATGATGATGCCTATCAGCTCCAAGAGAGACTTTTATAGGAGAAACTAACCAAAAAATTGAAGATTTAGTGTCAAGGATGAATTTTTTGAGTCAAGGTGTGATGGAAGGTTTAGACCTAAAAGAAGATCCTATGAGTAAACACACCCCATCTAACATCCCTAAAGAGAGTGATCAAACTAAATCAAATGTAAATGAAGTGATTGTAAAATGTAAGGAATAAAACCAAGAAATTTTATCCCAAGGTCTACCTCCCTTTCCTCAAGAGCTTCCAAAATAATCCCCTACAATTCATTCTCAATCTAATTTTAATTTCTATGTGCTGCCTCCACTAGCTAGTTCATCTTGTCATCACCCCATTACTCTTTACCTTGATGGACGTATGGTATAGGAACCTAAAGAGGAATAGTTTGTTGATAATATATCAAAACTCTTTCTTAAAGAAAAAATGCCTCTTTGGTAGCCTCATTGGGCTAAGTCACATGATTTCAAGATGCCTCATCTTGGTATCACCAAGAAGGAGAAGGAGATGGAGGATCTTGAAACCCTTGAAGAATACTCTACATCTAATAAAAAATTTATGGATAACCATATCAAGTATGAATATGAATGTGCTATTATGTATGGAGAACATTTTCAAGTCATTACCAAAGAGGTTGTAGTCCTAGAAAACTCTCTTGAGACCAATGTGGAAGTTGTTCTTGAAGATGACCCAATACCTCAGATTGATTTTGAATCACCCTCAGATGTAGTGGATCATGAAGAAAACTAGATTGATAACCTCATACATCAAGAAGAGAGTATTTAAGAGGTACTGGTTGTAGATGATAAAGAAGATAAAGATTATTGGTAGCTACAAATGTTCTTTCAAGAGCTTTAAGAGCTTTTTCAAGTTGAGGGTTAAGTACATGACAAGGTGAATAAAGAGTATTCCATGGAGGATAATGACCAAGATTGGGTAAAGTATACAAATCTCCTTTATGAGATAGAAGTGCTTGTAGCTAAGAATACACCCAATCTTATTAAGAACACTATGGAAATCAATAAGGTATGCTTTGGTGAACCACCAATTGAGGTTGTAATTAAGGATTCATATGAGAAAGTTGAGGTTATTTGGATGTCAGAAGTATTCATTTCCATATCCAATTTTTTTTAACTATTTGGTTCGCATTAAACATCATGCCAATAAATTTGAAAAACATCATGGAAAATTTGGAGGCATCAATGTCAAGGATCAAGATATTATATGTCTCATTCATTCCTTCATGTCATGAAGCAAGAAGGGTTTCAAAATTCCCCTTTGATTCAAGATGGAGTTTTCATCTCAGGTAGGTTAGTGTTTGATTCATTTTGTTTAGTTTGGTGTGTGTGTTCCATAAGAGCTCATGAGGGACATGTGTGTTTGCTTTTGCTTTGTGTGTGTTTTTTATTTGTGTGGTTGAGGTAGTCATTGGTCTTATCTTGATAAAATATTGTTGTCACAATACTATTGTTGTGTTTTAGACTTGAAATGACTCCATAATCCCAATATATTGATAAATATACTAGTATAGTTAGTATAGAAGGCATACTACCCCTATGAGTCACTAATTTGTTGACCAAATTTTACCTTGCATGTCAAATTGGACCCCTATAGGTAAAAAATTGAGTTTTAGGTATTTTTATGTGTCTAATATTATTTTATAGTGGGTATTATATGTAATTTAGTGTGATTTCATGTTATGTTATACTTGGTTATTAGTCATTTTAGTCCTTATGTCATTTTGAGTCATTTGGGGTCATAAATAGAGCATTAAATGAGTTATACAGCCTCTTTTGAAAGTTTTAAGGTTTAAAAAGGTGATGTCACATCCCATGTATCTTAATAATTATTTATCAACCATTATAATTTAAAATTGGTATGTTCTTTATAAAATAGAGTAGTTTTATTGGGAAAAGAAAAGAGTTTGGCACTTGTACGGCCCATGGGAGAAGGTGACACATGGAATAAGGTCATGGAATTAATATTCATCTTCTTAAAATTTATATAAGTTCTTGACATTATTTGGAAGTTCTTAAAAGGGCCCAAAATGGTCCTACTCCTTTTTTACCCTTTTAGACATGTAAAAGTGACAATATGTTCATGCTTGGTATAGTTATTGGAAGAGGTTTTAGGTAAAATGACTATGGTATTTGGTATTACACTCAGAGAGATCCATTTACATAATAAGAGTGCAAGGAATGGTCAACCATGATTTATGAACCATCTCTAACAAGTCGACTATGTATTTTTTCTCACTATTTCTTGCACCCTATAGATTTTGCTCCATTTCAGACAAGTACATATAAACTAGCTAGTGATGTTGGATATATTATTATATGAATTCCATCCTTAATTTATTTATTTTAAAATATCTCATGGTATTTTTAGTTTATTTTGTAGGTTGATGTCCCAGGTGGAATGACAGTCATTTTCACTACTTGTAGAAGATTATTTTTTATAAAAGAGATTAATGTGAAGGTAATATGGTGTTTTAAATGTTTCAATTCCATAGGGACTACCTCATTTTCATTTTTTACCTCATAATTCTAGGTTTGGATTAAAATTTTAGTCTATTGTCATACTCAATCATCTCTTTAGCCACTTCTTGCAGTCATGGTCAAGTATGTGTATGGGGCCTACATAACACATTCACATAAGTGTGATGAAATTTAAAAATAGTTGGTATATATTTAACCAAAATGGAGAAGTATTTTTAGCCTTTAAATGGTTGACAAATTACTGTAATAATCATATACAATATTTCTACTCAGGCTCCTACCATTAACACACACCCACAGGTCATGTAACAGGGTTCAACATTGAAAATGAGGTGTGTGAGCTTGGTGAAGCTATAAAACATCATAAGGTTTCTTTTAAATACCATGATATTAGGTATTCTAACCATTCAATCAAACTCTTAGAGTATATTGACCATTTCATGTTACCATCCATATGCAACTTAGAGTACCCACCTACAAGTCCTTTATAGACGATGGCATGTTTAAACGGGAGTTTTGATAGATTTTTTAGTCGTTTTGAGTTATATTATAACATTTGAAATTTTTTTTTAAGTTATATAGTAATTCACAAACTCATATGCCTTGCTCACTACCTATCATTCAACATATACTATCTACATAGTGGTATGCACCTACAAGTGGCATGAACAGAAGTATGAAGGTATTGGACAAAGGAATTTAAACATGTTGAAACATTCCTTTAAGTCATAGCATGATTAACAGACCCTATCATATATTATTGGTATGTTAAGTGGTAGGTGATAAGTGAAGAACCATTCAATAACCCAATGACTGAATTTAGGGAGATTTTCCCCAAAAATGCAAAATAGAGAACCTAATGGTTTAGTTGATGTCATATGAGGAAGTGTCACAAAGTATTGAGCCATATAATTAACTAATATTTGTATCCTATAACAATTACATGGATCCTATAAAGTTTTAATGGTATATGAGAAATGGAAATCAGATTTTGAGAAGTCCAAAATTGCACTTTTATGCACTTTCAATAGTGTGATCTATAGGTTTTGGTCCCCAAAGAAACTTTCCAAATCAAGGTTGTAATACAAATATTGTATCATTATTAAATTAGTATTACATGGTTTATTAAGAGTTTTAATTACCTAAGGGTCATTTTAAGGGATGAAATTTTGTGTTTTGGCTCCCCAAACACACATATATGCCTCTTTACATCACAAATATGCACCTACAAGTTGACTGTAAGGTCACCATGAAGAATAGGCTATATATCCTTGATAAAAAACTTATTTCCAATAATGTAATGAAAAAATTTAGATATATTATGGTGAAAATATATTCAAATATGGTTTAATTCTTTTCAACAAGGCTTAGATCATATATAACACCTATAGGACCTCTCACAGTCAATTGTAGTTGACTGCGAGAGGTACAGAGCAAAGGGAGTGTGTTTGATGGGGCCTAGCCTATATGAGGTAGACATAATAGATCCAAATAGGTGTGAAATAAAATTAAGTTACTATATAGATGTTAAAAACATTATTTTAAAATCTTAACCATGCATTTTCACCTACACGAGCAGTATATTAGAGAAAAACACATTCAAATAATAGAACTCAGTCTTAAGAGCTCAACATATGAGTGGTATAATAAATGTTAGATTAGTGAAGGGAGATTATAGCATACCAATAATTATAATTATAAAATTTATGAAAATTTTATATGATAAATCTTGCATAGAGGGAGGGATCTAATCCAACATACACAATTCATATCAAAAATTGTGCACAGTCCCTTATTGCACTAGTTTTTTTGGGTTTTATAGAAGTTTGGGGTATTTTTATCTGATAAATGGTTAAAATTGGTAAATATCACCTTTATAATTTGAATAAGTTAATAAAACATTAATTTTTATATGGAATTAGGGGATGTTCCCTCTATTTTGTCTCAAATAGAGGGCACTCCCCTTATGCACAAACTGATATGCTTTGAGGAATGGCGATGGTCAGGTGAGTTAGAGGTTGGTAATAATGGAAAGATGGATTGAAATTTAAAAAAAAATCTAAACCAAAACTAAAATACTTATTTAAAAGTATTTAAATAAACAAGTAGTTCTAAAACATGAAGGTTGGAGTCAAACTCACTAGGCAGGGTTTAGGCCTAAAGTTCAAATGATCAAATTAAATTTTAGCATGAGATGGTTATTAAAAGGTATTTAAACATGTATATAGGTTCATAATATATATTTATGAGCTATTATAATGTAGGGAATTATAAAATAAGTAATATTTTAGCTCAAATTAAACATTAGGCTTGAGTAAAGGAAAGGAAGGGCTCAAACAGGTAACTTCAAATCCTCACATATTTCAAGAGGATTTTCATGGAATACAAAGGAGTTTATGGAGGTTAATATTTTACTTTAAAATGATATTAATGTATCTTGTTTTCAACATCAATGTCAGAGCTTCATGAACAAACCTTAAGAATAAAAAGCACTCAAAACCCTTGATAAACCCTTACAATGACCCAATTGGAGAAATGAGGATGGAAATATTATATAATGGAATATTTTCCCATATATTATTATTTTAAATTTCATAGGACTCTTTCATTCTCCTCCCCCCTTTTGAGTTGTATGGAATTATATGGACAAGGTATAAAATAAGGTACTTTTGACTATTTTATGTATTTTATAGGTTTTATGAGGTTCTAATACATGCCAATCACATGGAATGGAATATTAAGACTTAATATTAATATAAATATAATTTTAATTCCTTATAATAACTCCTAAGTTCCTCAACCAACTACCTCATGTCAACCAGTCAAAATTGGCATAGTGACCAAGCTAGTGAGAAGGGTGGAAAACATCAAGTGAGATAATTTTAAGGTGTCCCTAATGAATATAAGGTAATGTAGGGTATTTAAAAGTGTCATAAAATAAATTTTATATATTTTATTGGAAAATAAATCCAAATTTGAGTCCAATTATGCAAGGTGTGGGAAAGAAGAGTTTTTAGACTGTAGATGGTGATGGCTGATTTTGGGGAGATTTCAAATGACAAAGAATATAACCAATGCATGGAGATTCATATATAAAATAATTCCCTCTCATTACAATAATCATAATTTTCCCTAATTATTTTTATTATGTTCAAATAGGTCCAAATCATGAAGTCAATTTTCTTAGCCAAAATGAGAACTTTCATGCCACTTTTCATGAGTTTCATGCCTTGTATGGACACTACTACCTCCTAAAATTGAATTTTTCATTTCAAATTCATTTATCATCAATAAATAAATACTTTTATTATCTTTAAAATTTTACTTGTGAAATTTTTTCTTCTCTCTTCTCCTCTCTCTCTTAATTTCTATAAAAACTAGTCATTTTAGCCTTTGTAACCTATGATCCACCTGAGTATGGCAAATTCCTGCTCATTTTCATACCATTTGATCAATAGTACTACTGATTTTTACCTCTTCCATCACTATTCATAGTGTATTTACTTGGATTATTGATCTTTCTTAGTGATGACTTGTTGTTTCCTTAGCTTTGTTGTTTCATTCACTCACCTATTTACAGTTGGAAAGCTTCTTCATGTAGGGCATGTTAAGTATTCTTGGAAGTATCAATGTTGAGTGAGTTATTATATTCACTAGTGTAATTTAGGGAATCTTATCTATTATTTCTATCCTAAATATTCATCCATAACCTCATAATGTAATATTGATGTGAGAAGATGTAGATTGGAGAAGTGTATGTTTGGTTAGTCTCTTGGTTTCATGTGTAACATGTAGCTGGTTATAAGTCATCAATTTTTTTTGTGTATCACCTCCCTTAGGATAGTTTTATTTAATTTTTATCTCTCCCTTTCCCCCCTCCCCCCATAGTTTAAGTTTAGTAATGATCTAAAGTGGTATATCAAGGGAGCTAGCCCTATCTAAAGACTTACATCATTCTTAGGCTCACCCAAAACCTTGAGGTGTTTCAATTGTGCCACTTAGATGAGGAGAGATAACACATCTCCTCAAAAGGTGAAAATATAAGTGATAATAGGTAATATGAGAAATATCCAAATGAATTTCTCCCAATAAACCTTGGAGTCACATGGCTTATTTATTAGATTCCATATCATTTATGTACTCTAATTTAGCATAAGAGATAGAGATAATAGGTTTATTTTTACTACTCAAAGTGATAACACCTACACTAAACTTCAATAGATACCCATAAGTATATTTATGATCTATAATATCACTAGCATGGTCAGTATCATAATAACCATATAAATTAGCATTTTTAATGAAAGAATAAAATAAACCATAGTTTATAGTTTATTTAATATACCTAACTATTCTATTTTATAATTTACAATGATACAAATATGGATCCTACATATATCTAGAAGTAACACCAACATCATATGAAATATATGTCCTAGTAGTAATTAGATAAATTAAACTACCAAAAAAATTTCTATATAAAGTAGGGTTATATTTTTCACATACATGTTTTGGATCAATATTAATACCAAATTAAATATGAGTAAAATTAGATTTACAATAAAAAATGTTAAACTTAACAAGAAGATTATGTTCATAATGATATTGTGATATAAAAATTGAATTTTTATTATGAAATAAAACCATTCTTAAAAAATTATGTACAATGACTATATTAGTAATTTCAAACATTTAACTTAGTTTATCCTTATATTTATGAATTAAACTAGTTAGATCATTAATATTTAAAAAATCATCAAGATATAAAAAAAATATGATTAAATGACCACTTTTAACTCTAACAAAGAGATCATTATCAAATAAATAATTTGAGAAACCCAATTCTTTGAAAAAAATAATTTTAGAATACTAATATCGAAGAGATTGTTTTATGTCATATAAATATCTAGTTAAATTGCATACATAATGTTTTCTCTATTAGGGTCAGTGAAACCTTTAGGTTGAGTCATTTAGATTTATTCTTATAAATCATCATTTAGAAAATCATTCTTCACATCCATATGGTAGATAACCCAAATATTTTGGGCTAAAAAAGTAACAAGTAATCTAACATTAATCATTTTTGACATTAAAGTAACGGATTCAACATAGTCAATCTTGGGATTTTGAGTAAACTCACGAGCAACAAATCGAGCTTTAAACTTGTCAATATTACCAATTGAAATGTATTTAATCTTATAAATTCACATATAACTAATAATATGCTTATTTTTATATATGAGGGATGAGATCTCAAATCTAATTCAAAATTATAACATTGTACTCATCTTGTATAGTAACATTCCATCTATCATATTGAGTGGCTTCCTAAAAACAATGAGGTTCACATTCATACATGGTCATTAAATCATGATAATAATATTGAATTCTAGTTAATTTATTAATGTTATCAACATTATAAGATTGTTCTAGATATTCTTACCATTTAGTTCTCTTAAATTTAATATGAAACTCATGGGGTTGTTCAGACTCTAAGTTACCCAAATATGGATCAGCTTTCTATAGGGCATATGTTCCTTCATAAGGAGGAATAAGAGAGCTAGGTTCATCAAGAAAATAAAATTGAGGAGGTTCCATAGAGGGATCACAGACATATTTTTTGAGAATAAGAACATTCCTATTCTCAATTATCTATATTTTATACATATCATATACTCTTATACCTTTTTTTAACCCCATAACCTAAAAAAATGCAAAAATATGAAGTAGAATCAAGCTTCTTTCTTTCAAATTTAGAAATAAATATAGAAGTGGGACTACCAAAGATAATAATATGAGCTATAGTGTATTTATTTTTAGACCACATTTATAAAGGAATATAAAGATACAAGGCTTTGGTAAGGACACTATTCATAATATGCACACTAGTATTCATGGCTTCATCCCCTAAAAATTTAGGAGAATTTGAAGATTCTAACAATAATTTAGCCATTTCTAAGATGGTGTGGTTTTTAATTTAAACAATATCATTTTTTTAGGGGAATGGGGATTTATTATTTACCTTTAAATACCAAACTAATTAAAACATAATCAAACTCGATATTAATTTATTCATCATCATTATCAGATCTTAATCTCTTAATAGAAAAATTAGAAGTATTATCAACAATAGTTTTAAATTCCTTTAATTTAGCTAATAATTTATATTTATTTTTAATTAAATATGAACAAATCATTCTAGTGTTATCATCAATAAAATTAACAATATACAAATAACCCATTAAGAGATACAAATTTAATAGGTCATATAACATCACTATTTATTAATTATAAAGGATGTGAGTTAATCACATCATAATTATTGTGAAAGAGGTTATTATGTTCCTTAATATGTAAACAAATGTCACAAGTTTCACATTGATAAGGTATATAAGGAATTATAACAACAAGGTTCTTGCTAGACATATCATATAAAATTTTAAAATTAACATGTCCTAATATTTCATGCCATAATTGAGATTCATTCTTATTATGTGATGAAAAAAAACATGCAAAACAAAGAGATAAAATATATAAACCATTCTTTTAAACTAAACAAAAAATTAGAGACCCAGATTGGTTTTTAATGGACCATATATATTTAAGAAATGTTGCAATGAAATTATCATTATTAAGTTGTGAATAAGATAAAAATATCATTTTAGGTTTAGATACATAGAAAACATCATTAATAACAACATTTGAAAATTTTATCTTTCCTTCCTTAGTTGTTTTTAAAAATGAATTATATACTATGCAAATATTTCTAGACATATCTATAAAATCACATAAAATATTTAATAATAAATTCATATGGTGCAATGTACCACTATAGAAGATCCACTTATTTCCATTTGAAGAAAATAAAGCAACATATAAAGTAATAACATTTGAATTTTGATCCTGATTAGGGTTTTGATAGTTATATTTATTTTAATTAGATTTATTCTCTCTTTTTATTTTTATATTATTGATTTTTAACTCTATTTATTTTTATAAAATGTTTCCCTTTTATGACTAAATTCACCACACAGATTTAATTTCCAATTAAACATAGGTTTATGATTATTATTAGTAGATCTTATGTTCCCATTTTTTCTTTTAGTAAAATTAGGGTCAGGTTTCTAGTTCCTATTATTATCATAAATAGGGTTGAGAGTGAGAAGATATTTATTGTTAGTATATTTATAATAAAAATTATACATCACTTTCTATTATTAAATCAAAAGAGTAGACAAGGTAGTGCGCTTCAAGATATCTTGCTATGTTTGGTAATTTAAATTCAAATTTGAGATAAAATTAAGATTTTTTTCATGAGGGGTAAGCTGAAAAATAAAATAAAATAATTTATATTGAATCAAATTATAGTTATAAGCATCTAACTAATATTTAATATTCTTAATTTTATTAATAAAATCAATAACTTCTTCATCACCTTTCATAGGTCTAGTTAGCAATTAAAGAATTAAATTAATAATATTTGAGAGATGACTATTCTTCTACATAGACTCAAGGATTTTCCAAGAATAACTAGGAGATTCATAATTACCAATGTGGAATAGGAATTTATTTTTAACATTATGAAAAATAATCAACATGGATGTTTACACTTTTTTATTGAAATTCATTTGAAAGTTCAGGAGTAACATGTCATCTTGATGGGTCTTTTTTAGTCCCAATGACAATTTTCCAAAACTTTTAGGCAATAAATTATATTTTAACATGAATTTTATATATGATATAGTTAGTGTATGCAATCATAAATGCATTATGCCTATAAATCAATCCTAACTAAGAGAAGATAAATCATAACATACACTTTTGATTAGGAACACATTTTTAAAGTAGGAACATGACTAATATAGGGATCTACTAGACCCAATTAGGAGATATATTATCATAATACATGGTACTAGGGAGGGTTCCAAATCCTCTAGTAAAGCAAAATCATGAAATAACCCTGAGGGATTCTTGAGTTTTGATATTTCACCTAAACTAATAATAAGTAAAGTAAATCTAATCTAGTGCTTACTAAAGCTTGTGGCACAACATTAGGGGTTAGTAAACAATCAAAACATGTATAGGATAATCTCAATTAAGCTAAGTATGATTAATACCCTGATACATGGAATATGAAGCGTAATATTATTTGAAGTCAATACTTATGCTACTTTTATCTACTAAAGAGATGAGTAAAGTTAGAGAATATTTATCTAAATGATGAACCCATCGAGACTCAATCTCTCCTTTGGATAAAGGGGATTCATAAGAGGATGTTTTGGTTTGTGATGATCACTAAGAAAGGCCAAAACATCTAATACTTATACACAATACTAGATTATCCATGTATAAACCCTAAGCTAAGAATCATAAAGTAGAGTGGTGGAAGAGAAAATTGTAAAGAAGCACAAGTGAATAATAAATATTGATTGAATATTGAAATAATGACAAAGTGATATATATATATATATATATATAGGTGTATTTGAACCTAAGCCCTTCAAAAATATTAGCTGATAGGGTTAACCTAGTTGACCTAGAAAAAAATTGTATAATAATTCACTAGGTCATGATCCAGGTTGGCCAAAGGCTAAACTAGTTCCTAAGTGAAAATAAACTAAAATTGTATAGGGTTAACCAAAGTGACCTTATACAAATGATTGACAAAAGGGACTTAAGGTGAGGAAAATAGGGATGAAAAGTGGAAAATATTATAAGAGTGTACAAAGGAGGATTAATACCTTAGGGAATGATTTTAGGAGCTGGTTGGATTGGTAATAATGTGGTAATAAGGGACAATAATCATGTGAAGCACTATTGGTCTACCCACCCCTTTCCTAGTGCACCCTTTAAGGCATACAATCAAAGATATTGAGTCTCAATAGGTTCTTTCAAGATATAAAGCATCAATGTTTGATAAAATTTGAAAATATTATGTGTATATATATGCCCAACTCAAATCTCATCACATGTCACTAAGATGTAACAGGGGATGGTGCTTTGAGAAAAAACATAAGAACACATAATATTGATGCTAAAAAAAGTTGTAGTATTTTAAAGCATAAAATAATTAAAAGTAAATGACTGAAAAGGGAAATAACTAAAAATTAAATGTGATGCATACCATGACTTAACTTTATCATTGGATTATTGTCTACTATGCTATTAGTTTTGATTATGTAGGCCCTAGAGACTGCTTTCAACAAACCCAAAAATATAAAACTGGAGAGTAAAAATAAACAAATGTAGGAGAGCCAAGATAACTAGTGCTATGAGGATGGGAACTACTTAGAAATTTAGGAAGCTATGGTGATAGGTGTTATGTTAGACCAAAATGACCTAGTCAAAAACAAGAGTAAATCAAGTAACCAAAAATTCAAGGCTACTAAAGACTAAAAAAATTTAAACAAGTAAACCTTATGTAAAAAAGGCAAACTCACCAAGTCAAACCAAGGATACATGTCAAAAAGGATGATAATCAAACATTGATATAAAATTAGTAATAGAAAATGGTAAAACAACATTGATGAGTCAGCAGTAACAAGCCTTATCTAATTTAACAATGGAAAAACATATATAAAAAGTGAAAACAACATTGTTCAGTGGTAAGTAACAAGCCAACATCAGCAACATTGGAAAAAGGTTTAAACTCAAGGACTCATAATAGAAGGGTAGTATAATAAATGATAAATGGTAAAAGGAAGAAAAACAAGTCTAAAAATGTAGTTCTATGGTATAAAAATGGAATCCATAGTTACTCAAACATGTTGTTTCACTCTAAGGATAGACAAAATTGAAATAAAGTAGTCCTAGTATGTTTTTAAGAGGTGAAGAAGAAGGGAATAAAGAAGGGAAAATAGATTTAGAATAAAAATTTTCCTATCAATGGGGGAAATGAAACTGGTGGAGGGGAGAATGAAGGAGAACCCAAGGTAGAGGAACTCTTTATCAAAGTTAAGACACTCAAATCAGGTTTGTCAAAACAAGAGTACTTTAAAAATTAAGGACTCTAAAGAAATTCTCCTGGACACACAAGTCTTAGGTCAAAAAATGCATTATGTAGATCATCCCATGAATTTTATATACATGAAAATTTAAATGGACCTACCTTCCCACAATTCATTCCCCATTCCTTATGACCCCTTATAGAGCCATTGATTTACTATGAAGATTGTGTACTTGCATGAGAAAGTAGGTAGAACCATAGAGTTTATTAAATTTTTCCTATTCTAATCTATTGGCCTACCACACTAGAATAGTTCTCAGCTCTATGTGAGGCTAATTGTGGAGTTTTAAATTTTATTAGAGATAGGATATGTGCTTGGGATCATGTCTTTTGGTGTGATTTTGAATTTTGAGATTTTTTATGTTGCCTTTTGTATATCATTACCTTTTATTTCAAATTATTAGGATTTTAACTTTCTTGATGGATTTTTTTACTCCTCCTCCATATAGATTTGAGAAGTCCAATATGAATTTCATTTGGAGACTTGGGACTTGGTTTCTAAGAAAGATAACTTCATAGATCATGGGGTCTAAGAGTATTATAAATCTAGGTGAAATAAAAGTGTTTTCTTGAATTCAACCTTGTTTTATCCAAGATGGAATGAAAGGAAATGAAATAAAGAGGAGTGACAAATGGAAAAATATTAATTAATTCAAATTTTAAAAAATGTGACAAAGGGAAAAGAAAGGTATACAATAACAATATAGTGTGTTTTCTTATCATAAGAATGAGGGAAATGGAGGAAAACATGCTAGCATAGATTTTTGGGCAAATTCCATCTATCATAAGAACCAAAATATAATTCTAAGAAAAATGATCAAAAACACATTTTTAGAAAATCAATAACATGATGGTAATTTTATTAGGAAGTCCAGGTCCTATCTATGGTCTTACACTACAAATCATAAGAGAGAAACCCATGAGGGTGCCACAAAGCATTGGAAAATTAAATGAGATAAGAAAAATATGGTATTTGTGAGGAAGACTAGGTCCTATCCATGGTTTTATAATACAACTCACAAAAGAGAAATACAAGGGATGTAAAAAGTTTGTAAAAAAAGCATGAAAACAAAGAAGACTATGGTATATCATGAGGAAGACTGGGTCCTATCCATGATTTTACAATGCAAGTCATGAGAGAAAGGGGAAACCAAAAGACCAAAAAGGAAAGACTAAATGTTTCTAATAATAGATACATACTATAGAGGGAAAGACCCATGTAAATAACCTATAAAAAGTGTTAGATAGATGTAGATAGAAAGAATGAAAATAAGTAAATGTTTAGGCAAAGTAATTTTTAAGGAATTGAATGTTGGTGGGATCTTTGAAAACATGGCCTTCATTGGTTTGAAGGTGGTAGGTGCTTGGACCAATAATATCTTTGTCTAAATAGGGGCCCCACCATTTTTAGTGTATTTACCTTCTTTATCATGGGTGTAGTCTAATTTAAGGACAAGATCAACAACATTAAATGTGCAAATTTTGACACATTTATTATGTTGTTTGGCAATATGGGCCTTGTAATGGTGATATGTTATAAGGAATAAAGATGATGTTCATCAAGGATATCAAGATCATGAAATCAAACATTACGTAATTATTCATTGGTAATTATACCATGAAGAGAGATGTGAAGAGAAGAAATCTCAACTTCCAATGGGAAAACTGATTCAGAACCATAAACTAGAGAGAATGGCATTGCCCCAGTGGTAGTATGTATGCTAGTTTGATAGGCCCAAAGATCAGGGTAAAGTTGAATGCACCAATTTGTCTAGGTTTCATACTTTTTCTTTTGGATTTTTTTTTTGAGAATTTTTTTTTTAGCTTTATCTTGGCCATTGCATTGTGTATGATAAGGTGTAGAAAATTTGTGGTTGATATTAAATTTATCACAAAGCTATTTGTTGTCCTATTTTTTTAATCACTACCATTATTTAAAATGATAGTATGTAGAACACCAAAATGGAAAATGATTTGATTAAGGATAAATTTGGAAATGGTATTACCAGTGACATTAGAAAGAGGCATGGATCCAACCCATTTGGTAAAATATTTGGTAGTAATGATGATAAAAACATGCCCATATTGGGAGAGAGCTAATTTACTGGTAAGATATAATCCCCACATGTAAAATGGCCAAGGAGATTTTATATCTTAAATCTTAGATGGAGGTGAATGAATTAGATTATCATGAATTTAGCAAGGATTACATTTTTTAGCAAATTCAATTGCATCTTTTTCAAGAGTAGGCCAAAATTAACCCATGCCTAGGCATTTATGGGTTGTAGCATGTCCACTATAATGGCCATCAAAAATGCCTCCATGTTCTTGTTAAATAAGAGGAGGGGCCTCATCTTGCATAACACTATGGAGTAAGGTACCTTTATCATTATGATAATAAAGGATGTTATATCGAAATACATTCTTGAAATCTTGTTTACGAATGTGTGTTTTTTCATAAGAGTCTAAGTTAGGAGGATAAGTTTGATGTTATAAGAACTAGACAATGTATTTTTACCATGTGATTTATCAAATGGTAATAGCCTTAATGTGGTAGATAAGCAAATCTAGTGATTGAGTTGAATATGGATATTTTTTTATTTGTATGAGAAAGGTGGGATCAAAAAAAAACTTGATGTGGATGAAAGAAATAAGTTGAAGAGGAAAGGAAATCAAAAATATAATTTTGATCTCAAGGGATACAAGCAATGGTAAAAGACATGAAATATTTAGTGAGAGTAGTGGTAATTTGATGATAGGTAATGAGATTTTCACTTTTGCATTGGTAATCACCATTAACTTGGTAGAAAATAAGATGGGAACCACCTAAGGCATACAAATTTTTAATGTATAAATCAAGAGTGGATCTCATGCATAAGATTATTTAGCCATATTTTTGGTGAAATCAAAGGTGAGGAAAAAAGCCAAAGATATATTTTTGCTAAGAGGTCTTGTAAAAATGCAACCTACTCCAACTCCTTGAAGGAACTTAGTACCCTCAAAGTGAAGAGTCCAAGTATCCTCATATGAGTCAATATTCATTTTAGGAAGCTCCTCGATAACTACTTTAGGTTTAGTTGTATCAGAGGGAATAGATGATTTATCAAGATTATTTTTGTCAAGATCAACAATAAAGTTATGAAAATAATCTTTTAGAGAAATAACTTGATTAAGAACTTCAATGTAGAGAATATTGTCATTTGGGAGACTATCTTGAAGGTGATTGGTAGCTATTATGGGAGCTACAATAATTTAATTAACAATGACCTATCCTTTGATAGTTTTTTGAGTTATGATATGGAGATAAAATTCCATAAGGAACACCATCCATTTTCCAATTCTATCTCTAAGAAAAAAAGGCTTTTGAGAATAAATGATGAAGGGGGTTAGAATGAATGATAACATACGTAGTTTAGTATATCATGTAGTGTTTAATATTTTTAGATGAAAAATAGATGGTGAGATAATCACGTTTAACTTTCATATAATGTGTTTTATAATTGATGAAGCCTCATCTAATATAGTAAATGGTGTACTCTCTTCTAGTATTGTCTTGCTTAGAAAGAATTACACTAACTGATATAGGTGTGGAAGAAGTATATAAAATCAATGGTTGATCATTAGAATAAGGACAAAGTGTAGGTGGGTGAAGTAATGAATCCTTAATGTTATCAAATGATTTATGACATGGGTTTATCCATTCTAAAAAATTAATTATCTTAATAAGAGAATTGATAGAGTGGATACGATAAACCATTTTGTGGATGAATCATCTAATTACCCCAAGTTTGTGTAAGTATGTATGAATGTCAAAAATGGATAGAGGAATGGGGATGTTGATGATATAAATAATATTAGTAGGGTGAACATCAATGCCATGTAGAGAGACTAGGAATCCTAACAATTTTTTAGATGTGACACTAAATACACATTTTTAAGGATTGAGTCTAACCTGATATTTAAGGAGATCAAAGATGATAAAAAGATTAGAGAGATAAGTCTTACAACTTTTGGATTTAGAAATGAGATTATCCACATAGGTTTCAAATTTTTTTTGGATAATATCATGAAATATGTGATCCATTACTTTTTGGTAAGTAGATCTAGCCTTTTTGAGGTTGAAGGGCATTTTGACATATCAATAGGTTCCCCATTCCATGGTGAAAGTGGTCTTATGTTTGTCCTTAGGGGTAACATGAATCTAATTATAGCCTAAGAAACCATCCATGAAAGATAACATTTTGTAACTAGTTGTAGAATCAATGATGGCATCTATCAAAGGTAAAGGAAAGTTATCCTTGGGACAAGATAGGTTATGATTGTGAAAATAAATGCAAATGAAAATTACAATAGTGATTTTTTTGAATGGGAATAATGATAGAAACCCAATTAGAATAATCCACTAGTTTGATAAATTTAGAATCAAGTAATTTTATTATTTTCTTGTGATATAAGGTGGAAACTTTAGATGGAAATTTCCATTATTTTTTATGCACATGCTTGGCATTAGGATAAGTAAATAATTTATGCACCAAAATGCTAGGGTCAATATTAGGAGTGTCCTTACAGGACCAAGCAAATATCTCATGATATTTATCAAATAATAAGTTAAAATTACCATGTTTGGTAGGTGATAGTTTGTGAGAAACTATAATTGGTTGAAGGCAAGATGGAGTACCATATTCAATGTGAGTAGTTTCCTAGATAAACATGAAATTACCATCTTAGAAATGATATGGTACATTAGGTAAGGGATAAATTGGATTAACTTTGGGGTCAATGCTAGCAATGAATTTATTGAAATAAAGGGTTTTGGTTTTAAAATTCTCAAATTTATGATGTTACTAAGGAAGTTGAAGTTCTCAAGAATGAAGTATTTCAAGAATAAGTTCATTGCTAGGCAAGGTGGGAAGAGACCATAATACTCAACATCTACTTCAAGATCTAAAATTTGATCACCATGAAATCATAATTAGAATGTATCTAATGAATATCAGTTATATTAGCATCGATTGTAATCTCAAGAGTAGGAGAGGTAGATGGATTAGAAGGGATTAGAGTGTCATTGGTTTTAGTGATAGGGGAAGGATCAAATGCAATTATTGGATCTAAATATGGGAAATAAGATTTAGGAATTTAAGGAGGTTCAAAAGGTATAATTTACTTGACCACCTAAGGGGTATCAAAAAGTTGATAATTAGTAGGAGGTACATAACCTTCGAGATCAAAGTCATGATCTATGAAAATGGTATGGACATCCTAATTAAAAGCATGAATTTTAGCTAAGGTTTTTTGATAATGTTGGTCATTCAAGTCTCAAGATTGAGCTTGGTCCATTATGTAATTATCATCATATGTTTGAGAAATTATGCTTGCTTGAAACTCAAGGGGAGTTTTAGAAAGTGAAATACCAAAATTACTAAATGTACATAGAGACATGAAGAGAGGATATTGAAATAATTTTTCCACTCTAAAATCATTGAAAGTGAAGGCATCTTCTAGTAAATAAGGCTCCTGACCATTACATGGAGGGGTAAAGTTATTAATATAATCAATAAGTGGAATATTATGGCTCTTAGGTAATATAGAAGGAGGAATCCACTATGGAATGTATGGAGGTAGCTTGGTATTTTTACAAGTATTTTATAATTCATTAGGTTCATCATCATCAAAATATATAAGAATGACTTGTCAATTAGGATTGATGTTAAGAAACATGGGTATAAGATCACTATTAATCTTAGGAATGGTAAGAATATGATACTAAGATTTGGTATTATGAATTTGAATACTCCATGGGTTGGTATCAACCTCATTCTTATACCATTTTCCATTATGTAATAATTTAATGCATTGGCTACTGAAAGAAGTAATGCCTTCATTTTATGATTCTATGGGTGACCAAAGAGTATATTATAAGATAATGGTAAATTGAAGACCATAAGATTAGTGTGAATGGTCTTAGGTCAAATGGTTAATGAAAGCCAAATGCAACCAAGTGGATTTTCATTAGTCTTAAGAAAACCATGATAGGTAAGATAGGTTTTCTTAATATGATCCTTATTACAACCAAGTTGGATAAGCCATAAATATGTCACATTAATATCAAAGCCTTCAACAACTATAAATTTATAGATAAGGGTATTATTAATGGCTATTTTAATAAAAAGTGGCAGATCATTAGCACAAAAACTAATTTCTTCATTCATCACGTCCTATTAAATAAATTTAATAGAAGGATTAAAATAAAGACACATAATTTCAATTGTATCAAAAAGTTAATAAGGTCTAATTTTGATAGTAGGAGGTAAAATAGCTTTTGAAGGAATATATGTGGTTGGAGGTTCAGAAGGTCAAAGTGGTTCCTCATGGGATTTTGAATCTATATTAATGGTTATAGTATATTTGAGAAGTTGTTATTCTAAATATAGTTTCTTAAGTTTGATAATAGTATCTTTATGAGTTGGCTTACGATGATAATTAACCTTGGCAATGTTAAAATATTTAGATTATTGTAATATTGGTCATATTTGGTGTTAATAGCACAAACATCCTTGGTATTGGGTTGATTATTAGTTTTAGAAAAAGATATATGGTTATTAGAGGTAGAAGGTTTATAAACCTATTTTTTTGAGATGTAGTGGTGTATTCTTGATGATGAAGATTGATCATGGATTCATGATTAAATGAATCATCAAGCATATATGATACATAAAACTTAGTGATCCCTCTATAATATTTATGGGAATGATCAATGTTAACATGGAACCAACAAAATTGAATAGGGTCATAACATTTAGGAGGTTTGTTAGGATAGGTAAAGGGTTTAGAGGGTGGTAAAATTTATTTCACTGGTTACAAGAAATTGGTGTGTGAGAAGATGAAGGGATGTTAGCTTTGGTAACTCTAGGTTTTCTTTTTAGAGTATAACTAGTGAGAGCATTGTTAGATGTTTGAAAATATCCTTTTAGGAGTTTAGGATTAGGTTTAAATTACTTCATGAGAAAGTCTTGATGTTTATCTTGATCAAGATATTCATTAAGTGTTTGGGGAGCAAAGGTTCAAACCTTATATTGAAGAGGAGTCAAATTAGTGATAAAGAGTTAAAAAAATTCTCATCAGTCATGTTATAGTTAGATTTATGGACCAATTATTTCCATCCTTTGATAAAGTCATGAGCTAATTTAGTGGGAGATTGCTTAACAATGATGAAGTGGCTAATACAATTTTTAAAAATTTCATTGTTTTAAAACTCTTTAACTAAGGGATTAACCAAATGTTCAATTTGTAAAATGGAATGTTGGGTTAATTGGTTGTACCATTATAATACATTAGTAGTGAAGGTTTTGACTAACATTATAGTAGTGGAAAAGGTATTAGTTTAGATCCAATCTTTGTAAAGGTTGCCAAAGGATTTGAGAAATGAGGTAGGGTATTTAGTCCCATAATACTTGATATTTGAATATATGTTACCAATATAAATGGACATAATTAAGGGAACTAAAGGCTCATTTTGACTAGTTTGAATCATCTTATTATTCATTATGGGTTGAGGAATAACATTGCCTGAGGCATCTCTAAGAGGTGGAGGAATGTAATTGGGATTAGCTTCAAGATGGATAGTTGGAGGTTGATTATCCATATTAATAAAATTATATTGAAGTTAAATCATTTTATTGGTGTTAGAGTTTTGCATTATGTTCATTTTTTGGATAACATGGGCAAGAAGTTGAGTTGCATCATGAGGTGGGTTGGTGTTGGTAGGAGTACTCCCCAATTGTTATTAATGAGAGGGTTATTAGAAGAAGGATTATTAGTGGGATTATTGATTAAACTTATGTCAATTGATACCATATTATTTTTAAGGTTTTGAATATGAGAAGTACCTTGGTAGGTATAGAAAGGATCAAACCCATCATATTCATTTTAAGGTTTGATTTTCACCATGTTACAATTAATTAATGAAGGAGGGGAAGATATGCCCCAAGAGTGATGGTACTCTTAGGAGGAAAAGAAAGGAATAAATGAACATCCTATATATTATATAAATGGATTCAAGTTATCCAAGAAGATTTTAATATGAGACGTTATTATGATTTTAGAGAAATAAACAAAATGATAAGAATGAAAAATAGGGAAGGTATAAAATTACATAGAGTCAAATAAGTCAACATAGCATAGAGAA
The DNA here is from genome assembly GCA_037957365.1 of Torreya grandis. Lineage (NCBI taxonomy): Eukaryota > Viridiplantae > Streptophyta > Pinopsida > Cupressales > Taxaceae > Torreya > Torreya grandis. The sequence continues at coordinate 586,450 of JARHVA010001291.1, forward strand.
GAAGGACTGAAATACTATATAGAGTCAACTCCATCAACCTAGCATAGTAGATAGGGGTTGAAAAAGTGTACAGGGTCAATTGGGTCGATCAAACACAATAGGTAGGAAAAAATAGATAGTCAATAAGAGACTGTGTTGATAGAAATGACTATGTACTAAGAGAAGAGAAATTTTTGAATTACTTTGTAAATAAATAAATGAAAGGAATCACATAATCAATTGGATCAATGAGGTTGATATAATTAAGTCACACAACACAAAACCTTTCACCAATGATGGCTAATGATTTTTTTTGTAATACAACATACAATTGAGCAAAGAGTAAGAAATCAACTTGGAAAGTAAAATCTAACTACGTGGTCAACCTAAATTTTATTTTATTATTAGATTATAGTTATAAAAGTGATAGTAAGCTGGTTATAATCAAGGAACTAGAAAGCAATCTAAGGATGGTATCAGGATGTTTGGACTATTAGGGATCTATATTAGCAATGATATAGACTTGGTATTAGGGTATTCCCCCTCACTTAAAATAATACATTGATAAGCATGTTGGGTGCTTAAAAATATATACCATTAACCACATGTTTATACTTAGCCAAAACACCATGTCGGCTTCCCCCTTGGTGATGTAATCCAAGTAGGTAGGGCTTGTGTAGAAATTGATAAAATGCATTTTAAGATTTTATGATTTCATAGTGTGTGTATAAAAAATAAAATATTTAAACTAAATTCTATATATAAAAAACACCTAATTAGACTATGTGATCTATTCTAAGCATGCAAGCAATAGTAAATGAAAGTGTGAGCTAATTACTAGCATATAAGGGTTGATTCCAAATTTTAAACATAATACAATGTTGATTCAATCAAAAATCTATAGAATACAAAATAGGTTTAACAATATTTCTAGAGAATACAAAAGTAAAGGTTTGAAAAATAAACAACATTGAGAGTGCTGACCTAGCTTTTTAGATAGAACACAAAAAATAGGACTATGTCGATAGGGTTAACCTACTTGACTATATAAGGGTAGTTTTAAAGACTACAAACTCTAAAAAATAAAACTATAACAAATGATAAAAATGATAGAAAGGAACCTTGGTGGGTTAGAGGAAGTAGATAAAAATAAGATTTTTTTTAAATAACCTTGATTTGTACTTGACAAGACTACAAACTATGTTAATTGGGTTGACCTAGCTTTGTAGAAACCTATTATTGATAGCCTAAAAATGTATAGGATCGGTTGGATTGACTTAGTATATTGAAATAGAAGTTTGAAAATGTACATGGTTCATTGTGTCAACCTATTAGTATAAACTAGAAGTCTGGAAAACCTATAAAAATAGAATATAGTCATATATATGTGAATGTGTGTTAAGCCTACACATAAAAACTAGTATTATGTTGATATAGTCAACATAAAATTGTAAATATATGAAAAATAAAATTATGAAATAAATGAATGAATAAAAAAAATCAAGGGTTAGATTTATGTAGAGTTTACCAAAATGGATGCAATCAAAAATGCATCATATCTATAGATTAATCCTAACTTGAAGAAGATAGATCATACCATACACTTTCAATTAGGGACAAATTTTTTAATTTGGAACATGACCAATATGGGGATATACTAAACCTGATTAAGGGACCTATTATCATAATACATGGCTCTAGGGAGGGTTCTAAAGCCTCTATTCAAAAACTATCAAGAAATAACCCTAAGGGAGTCTTAAGTTTTGATATTTCACCTAAACTAATAACATGTAAAACAAATCCAATCTAGTGCTCATTAAATCTTGTGGAACAACATGAGGGATTAGTAAATAATTAAAATGTGCATAGGAGAATTTAAATTAATCTAAGTATGAGTAAAACCATAATAAATGGAATATGAAGATTAATTTTATTCAAAGCTAATACTTATGCTAATTATATCTACTAAAGAGAGGAGTAAAGCTAGAGAATACTTACCTAAATGATGAACCCATTAACACTCAATCTCTCCCTTGGCCAAAGGGGCTTTATAATAAGTTTTTATGGTTTGTAAGGATCATTTATAAAGGATAAATCATCCAATAATTATCCATAATACTAGATTCTTCAAGTACAAACCCTAAGCTAAGACCCCTCAAGTAGAATGGTGGAAGAGTAGATTATAAATAAGAATGAGCAAATAATAACTCTTGATTGCATATTAAAATAATGATAAAATGATATTGTATATATAGGTATATTTAATTATAAACCCTTATAAAAATCTCAGTCAATAGGTTTGACTCGGTCGACCTAGCACAATTTCAAAAAATAATTGACTAGGTCATGAGCTAGGTTGGCCAAAGGCCAAACTAGTTCCTAAGTGAAAATCACCCAAAATTGTATAGGGTCGACCTAGTCAACTAAAATTGACTTAAAAGAGGGACTTAAAGTGAGGAAAAGAGGGATGGAAAGTGGAAAACACTGGAGGAGTGTGCAAAGGAGGAGTAATAGCTTAGGGAATGATTTGAAGACCTAGTTGGATTGGTAAACATGTGTCAATAAGGGACAACAATCTTGCAAATCACCAATGGTGTATCCACCCCTTTCTTGGTGCACCTTTTAGGGCACGAAATTGGAGAGATTGTGTCTTTATGGGGTTTTACAATATGTAAAGCATCAGTATTTGATAAAATTTGAAAATATTATGTGTATATGGTTAGATCCATTAAGTATTTTTGATTTATCTAGAACAAAGGTAGGTGAAGCCATATCTTTAATTTAATAATGATAGTAAAAAATACTTAAAATGAACCATTTTTAATGTGAATTTAATTTTAATAAATATTAAAAACATATATCAAGTGTAAACACACAATAATTATTCAAATTAGAGCTAGAAAATGCAAAAAAATTATGAAATATTGTGATAAAATAGGGTATAATAAGTGTCATAAAAAAGACTAATGTAAGAATAAATATTAAAAAAATTAATACATTTTTATACTATTGTTTTAAAATAAAGTAAATCAAAAGTGAAACTCTAATTAGTTTCCTAATTAGATGATAAATAATAAAAAAAATTAATTAGAGTTGTACTCAACTAGGTGTCAAAAGAGTCACACTCAAAACAACCAAAGAGACACTATTGTTAAAATTTTTTTAAATAAATTAAAGAGGCTTAAAAATAAAAAATTAGACCATGTGAATGTGTCCAAAATGTGCATAAACCTGGGAATAGATTGCTTATACAACTATGGTCAACAAGATATTCAATAGGTTGAATGTCAAAATAAGGTCAACAGGTTAACCATGTTTTTAAATGCATGATAAGTTATACTAAAAAAATATGTATATATTTAAAAATAATAAATTTTGAAAAAATAATTTGGATAAAAAATGTTAAAGGAAAAGTTGATTAAGAGGGTTTTGAACACTAGACCTCCCAAACCATAAGTTTAAGTAAAATTACAACCATTAACCCTTCTACAAGCTTTATTGATAATTTATATTCACTAATTGATATATGAACCATATTTTTTTAATTTTTTAATAAATAACATATAATTTCATATATACAGTGCATGTAATTTGGAATTTTAAAAAACACTTCTAGATTTTTTTACATTTTGTTAAATATTACATAAAAGGTGGGACCTAGGTTTTCCTATGGTAAATAAGTTTTTAGTGAAGCATTTATATAATAAATAATTACATAAACTATATTAATTACCTTTGAAGTGCTCTAGGTAAGGAATGGTGCACATGTACATGCTTTAGAGATCCCATAAACTTATACAAGCACTCAAACTGCATGAAAATTTGCCAATCTTCTAGTTTTTATTTGAGGATGCCAAAAAAAAGCTTCAAAATTCATTTTTTGAAACAAAAATAAAATAATATAATCATACAAGCTAAAATATGACACCCAAGGGGCTTAATAAACAAAATTGAAGATTCAACAGGCTCTGTTAATACTTGGAATTTTTGAAAAATGTGTTGAAAGAGATGATAAATAGCCACATAAGGGCCTAAAAATTGTTGGAAATAAATTTTTTAGAAATTTTAACTTAACCAAGATAAATATGGTAAAAACCAATATGAAATAAGAGGATTAATATGCTTGAAAAAAATTGAGTTGCTTTAACAAGGTCTAGGATACTCAAATGGATATTTGGATGCCCAAATATCCACTAAAATCATTTGAAAAAAAAATTAATCTACCATACACCATAGAGGGTCATACCAAAGGTTCCACATCACTCTACATATCTTGAAAAAACTCAAAATATGATTGGATTTGGTACAAGTATAGGATACATTGATTCACCTATCAAATGGCTTTGTTGCCATGTAAAATAATGTAAAGTATATGCATGTAATATCTAGATGAGTAGATGATGATAAACCATATAATAGTGAATGTAGATCAATGAACTAGTACACATGTATGTACCATGGGAAAACATTGAAAGGTAAAAAACCCACCAATGTGATATTTATTAATATCATAAACTAAATCACCCCAACACACACTTCTCACTTCTTCATATAGTGCTTCATAAAATCCTTTCAAATGAATTTGAATATGATACAAGTTTCATATTCAAGAGATGATTTCATTATATGGTAAAAATATTATTTATAATTAAATACCAAGGGAGGTGATCATTGTAAAAATAATGGGTCCATCCATCTTGATAAAACCAATTTATTAGAAAACATGGTAAGCATTAAATAACCATAATAATATTATTTATTTTCATGAGGTGTCTACCTAGTGTTAATAAATAATATATTATTATTTATTTAATCAATTAATAATTTAATCTATGGGTTAGTAATTACCACTTAAACATTAATTTTTCTAAAATTATTTAGAAAGGCTTAAGGAAATTCAAAAATATTGAAAAATATTTATAGATATTCAGTGATTTTTTTTCGTTTTTATGCTTTTTAAAAATTTTAGATTGATGTATTTTCTTAGCTTTAGGTGATTAAAATATGATATTTACATTATTTATTATTAGTAGGTTATATTTTGAAATTTAACCATTCTAATAATTTCAATTAGTTGTTTGGTTTCCAATTAATTTTTATTGTAGATAGATGTGTTTTTATTTTTTGTAGTAAAATGTGATCTATATAAAAATTTTGTGCTAAAATGTGCTTTTAGATATTATTTTTGATCAATTTATTTGATAAAGAGGTGATTATAGGATTAAATCATAATGATTACCCCTTATATTTTTAACTATGTTTATTCAAATTTGATTGTACAACTAGATTTTATGACTACTATTTAATCCATAGTATTCTCAGTAACTGTTTCTTAAGTGAAAGGATTACTCAGTTGAAATATAAAAAATATGTTTTCCCCAACCCTTCCCTCCTTTTCTTTTTTTATAATATTTTATTATTGATATAAATATTCATTGTAGATATCTATCATTGGATATTTTATTTATCACTTATGTGGATTTACCTTGATGGGTTATATGTCACATGATATTATTCCACCATGAATACATAGGAGAGTCACAACTTACAACTTGTGACCTATAGAAAATAACTAGTAGTCCTACAATGAAAACCTAATTTTTGTGGTGTGCATAAAACCCACATCAATATATGGATATAATATGGAGTGATAAATATGGCTAATTTTTTTTTCAAGGGTAGTTTTAGGTCATTGATATGAAGACAAATTAAACACACTACCATTTATTGATTAGGAAGAAATGGGCTTATAATGGTTCCATGATTTTAAAATTAATGGATTATAAAATATAATCTCATAAAGATAATTTATTTATAATCATACCTTTGAAAAAATTCAAACATAATCCCTAAATTATTTCAAATGATTCATCCTCTACATATTCACATGTATTATAAATATGGGGATATAGAACAAAAAAGAGAAACGATGCAAAATATTTTTTTCAATACACATTATAACTTGAATAGGAATAAAAAAGACTCCAATGATCATATCAACCATGGAGTAACCCAATACAAATTAAAAATTTACTCCAACACTTTCATAAATTGATGTATAAGTCACCTTCC